>QCXZ01000138.1:6860337-7291145 GCA_025024175.1 Rhyzopertha dominica
TTAGATCAGTGGACTGTAATGAAACACTATTTGATTTAACGAACAAGCTTATATTTACAGCGTATTTTACACATTTACAGCTAGCGCGAACAGCACCAGGAAACTTTACTCTCCACAAACTTTTCCTTTATACACTCGAAGTGCATAAACACATTTTAAATTTATATGAAAGTACATTTGTTAATCACAAGCATGCGAAATGCTGGATTGATGTACAAAATATAAAGACACGTTCAAGAATAACTTTTCTCCTGTACTAACAACTTGCAACTGACAATTTTTAAACTCACTTGCCCCAAAGGCAGAGGGAAAGAAACTTCTGCAATCTACCGCCAGATGGCAGATAAATCACAAATTCAAATTTATGTTAGAATGGTTTCTAACACAATTTTCATTTATTATGTGCCCCTTTACCATTTTCACCTAAGATGTTTGGATAACACTTGGTCTTTTTCTCCTTTAAAATAAATTATTTTGATCGGTCTATTAATATTACGAAATTCCTGAAATACCACTATTTATAAGAAATGAAACACTTCATGTAAAACAATTTTATTATCATCTCTGTTCAGTGCTGAAATTAAATGAAACAAATGCAAATCATAAACTACTTTAATGAAACCAAAAACTTGACAAAATCTTACAATTTAACATTATTACAATACCATAAGACGTGGAGCGATATTCATGGACATCAATTCTTGGAACAACAGCTTGGCGGCATACGGCAACCTCAGCTGGGAAATCTGTGTCTTGTTCTTGCAACCTTTGCACTCGAATGTGTTGTTCCGCATGTTGGCAATGGCGATGAGACCACAGAAGTTACAGACGTGAATCCTAACCACAAAGAAGTGATAAGTTTCTGTTCTCTTTACTTTTTCTTCCTACATTTCGCACAAAGTTATATTTAACATATAAAATAGTACTACTAGATATCTAAAATTGTATGTAGTCTATTAAAAACCTTTTATTTTGCAACTTTCAAATCCCAATAAAAGTTATAAGCAAAAATGTAAACAAACATATTTTAATCATTACTTACCTCTTCTCACTTTTTCCCTCCAAAACTTTAAATAATGTAAGAAGTCATCACTTACCTGTAGGGATCTGAAACTTCGAAGAGCCTCTCCCTCAAAAACTGTGCTGCTCCGTGAGAAATTTGACAATCACGCTCCATCTCCCCAAAACGTAGACCTCCATCTCGTGCTCTGCCTTCCATGGGCTGTCGCACCAGGATCTGGACCGGACCTCTCGCTCTAGAGTGGATTTTGTCATCCACCATGTGTTTTAATCTTGGAATTAATTAAAAAACCGTCAATAGTTTTACCCAACAAATTCACAAAATTCAACCAACCTCTGATAGTAAGTTGGCCCTAAAAAGATCTGTGCGTTGATTTTCCTGCCCGTATGTCCGTTATACATGACTTCGTTGCCCCTAAGGTGATAACCGTACTCCTGGAGCAACGTAGAGATTTTCTGCACGTTGACGGCGTCATTAAAGGGTGTAGCATCACCAATTTCACCCTTGTTGGCAGAGACCTTCCCCTGGATGCACTCGATCAAGTGACCGATTGTCATACGTGATGGGATGGCATGCGGATTGATTATGATGTCTGGAGTAATGCCTTCACAAGTAAATGGCATGTCCTGATAGGAAAAAACAATTTTTTTGTTGTTTTCTGCAAATCTACTGGATACAGGATGATGGAAGATTGAATTCTGCACCTTTTGGAGTTTGATAGATGAATCCAATGTGAATTATACAAGCAAAAAGTTACAATATTGAAAAGCATTACCTTTGGCATTTTTTGGATTTTTTCAGAAATAAAACAAAATATTATCGATATGTTCTCAGAATAGCATAAAACTCTTTTACTACATTATTGGGAGCAAACTGCTTCAAAATCACACAATAAACAAGCAAGATACAAGCAAAAATATTAAAAAGTAACAGATTTTGAAAATTCTCTGTCTTAAACTTGCAATCACTTTAAAATACTATAATAATTATAATACTCACAGTTAACATAGGCAAAACTCACCTCTTGTCTGTACTGTATACCGCATGTCCCTTTCTGCCCGTGCCTCGAGGCGAACTTATCCCCAATCTGCGGAATTCTAACCGACCTCACACGAATCTTGCAGAATTTATATCCTTCGGCATTTAAAGTCAACATAACCTGATCAACGACACCGGTTTCGCTGTTCCTCAGGAAAGTGGAAACATCCCTCTTGGTGAAACGTTTCGTGGTTCCATCCAGCTAAAACTCAACAATCAGAAAACAGGAATCCGACATTTTTTGTTTACCCTACCTCGTCGTCGTTTTCCGGCAGAGTCATGGTTTTCCCGATGACCACGTCATCACCTGAAACCCTAATTCCTGGCGAAATGATTCCATCATCATCAAGTTTGTCGTATATGGCGTTTCTCATCCCAGAACAAGTCTGTCTTGTTGGTTTTTCGAATTGTTCTTCTTGGTCACCCAGACGCTTGGATTCGGCATCTTTATATGATCGGTAAAACACGGATCTTCAAAGAAAAGAGGTATTTGAGCTTTGAAATTTAACAATCTAAAAACTGTCTACCTGAAAAAGCCTCTTTCCACTGCTGAGGCATTTAAAATAACAGAATCCTCCTGATTGTATCCAGTGTAACAAGCGATAGCTACTATACTGTTAATGCCCGCTGGTAATTCACGGAAACGTAGATATTCCATGGAACGTGTTGTTACCAGTGGTTTTTGGGGGTAGTACAGTACATGGGCCAAAGTGTCCATCCGTACGTGATAATTGGTGATATAAACACCCATAGCTTGTTTACCCATAGCAGACTGTAGGAAAAGGAATTTTGATTTAAAAACACAACTACAAAAATTAAAATTCAAGTCTTAAAGATAAATAAAAACTTGTTATGGTTGTTACCCCAACAGAGATGTGAAAAAATAAATGCTTCACTAACCTGATAAGTATTCCTGGGACTTTGATTGTGATCAGGAAACGGAATTATAGAAGCACAAACCCCCAAAATCATAGCAGGATGAATTTCACAGTGCGTGTAAGTCGTACAGTATGCATACTCCTTCTCTTGTCTCAGATCATCAGGTGACATAGCAATCATCACCGTCTCTTCTTCCAAGGTATCAATGTATTCCACCACACCTAAAAGAAACAAATTTTACAACCCAAATTAAAAATCTCCCCTCTTTTTTTGGTACCTGAAGCCACCAAAACTTGCCAACCATAGTTAGTGTAGTCTCGACCTTTTAACAGATCAATATGTTGCTTTTTCAGCAAAAGCGAACCATTCTCAACAATAAGCAATGGTCTGCAAATACGTCCCGCATCTGTATAAATTCGGATTTCCCTGTCACGAATGTCTCTTATCATCGATACTTCTGATACAATGATGTCCATTTGACGGCGTAGCTTACGGAGAGTCGCCATTAACTGTTCTGGATCTCTGTGAATACCCACCTAGATTCGAAAGGAAACAATGCTAAAAAAAAGTCAAGTTAACATCTCATAAATTACCCAGCATCCATTGACGAAAATCTTTGTCGCATCCGCGATAGCACTGGGAGCGATCTCTTCCAAATTCTCCATCGACCATTCCTCCAAGAACTCCAGAATGGGGCTGGGCTGCGACCCGACGGAAATATAAGCCATCAAAGCCAGATTCTTGACCAACCCTACGGCTGCACCCTCCGGAGTCTCGGCTGGGCAAATCATACCCCACAGGGTGTTGTGGAGTTGCCTCGGTTTTGCGAGTTTACCGTCCCTACCGATGGGAGAATTGACTCTCCTCAGATGCGACAGGGTCGAAGCGAACGTCAGTCGATTCAACACTTGGGATACGCCGGCGCGGGCCTGATGCGCCTTCTTCTGGTCGCCCCAGTTGCCCGTCGCCAGGGAATAACGCAGCCCATCAGTGATCAGCTTCGTTTTGATGGCCAAGTCAAGGTTGAAGTCTTTGCCGCGGTCTATGAACTTCTGGGCGTACATACGAACCTCTTTCATCAAGTTCTTGAACAAACTGTGGGATTAAATTAATTAAGATTGTTGTAAATTAGGAGACGAGTGTTCTTAATACCCTCGAAATAAGAACGCGAGTAATGGTCCTGCCAGATCCAGGCGTTTGTTGCCGTAGTGATCTCTGTCGTCTAATTCACGCCGTCCCAGTGCGGCCAATAACAGTCGATGTACCATGTAGCTATATCAATGAATATCATTAAAATGTTTCAGATTGGCTACCCCCCATAATGATAGTTACTCAAAGCAAAGAAACAAATTCTTCTGTACCCAGACTTACTAAAACTTAAAAAGTAAAAAAAAAACTTACCCCAAGAAATATGCCTTTTTGGTCTCACAGAAATCGGAAACGCCCACATGCGGCAGCATTTCCTTCTGCAAAATTTCCCTGGCATACTTGATTCTCTTCTCTTTCGTTACTCCAGGCCTAGCACCTCTCGCACCAATGAAGTTGAGTGCCACAGTCTGTTCTTGTATGACGAATGCTTCGTCCAAAGACGGCTTGACCATCTCCATCATTTCAGGATCGCCGAAATCATAAATTATATGTTCTAAAATGTCACGATCCGCCACAAAACCGAGCGCACGAAACACAATCATGATCGGGATCTCCTGTTTAATGTACGGCAAGATCGCAATAATTCTTTGACCGATCGTCGCCTTTTTGACGGCCTGTCCACCCCTGGCCATCATGTTAACCCATAGTGTCGAAGTGGGACGTGAACTATGCTCAAGGCAAGAACGAATTTCAGCTTTATATGCATACTTTCCGTCTTTCATGGCGAAAACGTAAACGGTGTTGGTTGCCATCTTTTCTTGTGCGATTAGTACTTTTTCGGAACCATTAATTATAAAATAACCACCGGGATCTAACGGGCACTCGTTCAATTCAGTCAAATCACGATCGGTCAGGCCACTCAGAAGGCAGTAAGTTGAACGCAACATAATCGGAATTTTACCAATGAAAGTTTTTTGATGCTGCGTTTCTATTGGGTCTTCTCCATCTTTAACGATAGTTTTCGTTATATCAACATACAAAGGTGCAGAATATGTTAAATTACGAAGCCTCGCTTCATTAGGCATCATAGGAGATGGTGCACCATCCTTTTCCCAGTGCGTCGGCTTCGACAAGTAAATCTGATCGAACTTCAATAAATAACGTGGCTGTGAAGCAAAGAAATAATTCAGTCCCTCCGATAATCACTTTTAACTGCAACTTACCGGGTTCTCCACCTCTCCGGTTGTATGTTGCACTTCCGCTTGTAAATCAATCTGTGGAGAATCCTCCACGATGCGCTGAACCGACATCTGGATGAATTCATCGAAACTGTCCAACTGCTGTCGCACCAGACCTTTCTCGTCGAAATACGCGTTGATAACTATCCAACAAGCTTCCTGCCACAGTTCTGAACTGATTTCTTCCTCTCCCTCTTCCCCAAACTGATCTGTTGTTGGAAAAAAGTAGGGTTATGTGGACTTGCGTTGTGTTACGATGTACTTACCATCATCTTGTTCGTACATCGTGGGATTATTATGTTAGTAGCTGGTCCAAAACACAAAAATTAGCTTTTGGTGATTGTTTATAGGGTAATAAATGCGTTATTATGGGGAAAATACGGCACAACAACGTAAAACCGCAGCCACCATAGAGGTTAGCGTTGGCATTGACTTTTTCTATGACAGAAACTCAGAAACTCTTGACATTTGTAATTGAGGGTAAGAGAGTGGCGACACCACACCCTATTATCGGAACTAATTTGTTCGATAAAATAGCGCACATTTACAAATCACCGTACTTATTAAAAATTTGAAAAGTTCTGCGTAATCCTGATAAAAAACTGAACATTTCAAAAGAAGTTCTGATATTCTAAAGATAAAAATTAATCAATAATATTAATATTTTATGTTTGAACTAGAAGTTGATTGTTTGAAGTTGAAAAGAGACTGAGTAGCTAGTCTAACTATAATTGCATGTAGTTTACTAACGATTAGAGACTAATTTAGTACCTATTTTTAATTTTAAGTTATTTAATGTGAAATTTAAACGCTCATTCAAAATTTTTCTATCTAAGAAAAAATCTGCACAAATTAAAAAGTCGGACTAAATCCAAATGAGACGGAATTACAACGAAGCGCAAATTTGCAGGATTCCTAAAAATTCTTCAACAATGCACTAATGACATGAAAAATTAATTCCTTTTGAGAAAGATCTTCAATTTAGCAAGTAGGTACTGAAATCATAAAATACTAGTTCACGAGTTCACACAAAACGAGGAATTATGCGGGACAAACTTGTTTATCATTTCAAGAATATCATGAAAAAATTGGGAGGTATAGCTTATATATCTGCCTATTATAAAAATAATTTCCACAGAGACTAGCCTCCAATTGAGAAAGTACTGGATTCATACAAGTACTAGTTACCCGCGAATTATCTAGTGTAGTTGTATGTTGAATATAACTTTGAACAACTACTTACCTGACCTTTTATAGCCATTTACAGGAGATAATAAACACACGAGGTAGTCTTTTCCATGAATAAAACCCATACAACTAACATCATGTATTTCCACAAAGAAGCGAAATGCAAATACATGTGAAAAATACAAAAGTATACAATTTACTCTGTAGCAATTGGTCCTAAACCTCAACCCTCATCAGCACACTATCAGGTCGTGTCCAGCCTGTCAACTGGCGATGGCGTTCTGTCGATGAAATCGATGTTCTGCAGCTTATTCGTTAGGTCCGTTTGATCCTCCTTGGTGGACTTCTTTTTGCGGGGCTTGCTGTGTGCCCCGTGGGACTCCTCTGGCACCACGCCCAGCGGATCGGAGGCATTCATGGCCATCTGCAGCTCCCTGTCCCACTCCTCTTCTATCAGTTCTTTTTTCTTCATTTCCAGGTAGTGCTGACGGTTATAGTTCTTGAATTCGGGGATCATCTTGCTTTGGGCTTCTAAAGGTGAATCAGCATCCTAACGAAAGCAAATTTTAATACCTTTGGGTTTAACTGTAATATACGTACCAATTCTACGTTATGTGGAGGCTGTATCTCTCTAATTGACCTCTGTTTTGCCAGTCTCTTCTTTTTCTTATGCAGCGGTTTGGTTTCAATAATCATTTCTTCTAGTTCGAACGTGGGATCACAGTTAAGATGGTCTTTCTGCAAGAAAACGGTGTTTGTTTGTCTCTTTGTCGAACGAGAAACTTACAGGCGGTTGAAATGGTGGAGTATACTTCTTCTGCAACACGGCGTCCATGTCGTACTTGTGTAGGCACTTAATCCGCTTCAGTTCTTCAACAGAAGAGCAACGAGCTCCAGGACTGATGCACAGCAACTGAAAACAACAAAGAATCATTGTCCCGCTTGTCCTTTTCATTTTAGCAAAGCACCTTCGACAGTAGATCTACTATACTGTCGCTCCAAGTGGATGGATAGTCCACACCCATCTGGAAAAGGACTCTAACGTCATGTATGCTCGTGTTTGAATGGATGTCGAAGGGCCTCACGCCTCTCAACATCTCATACGCACAGACTCCTGAAAGAATCGAGTTTTATGGCATAATAAAGAGAGTTCGATATTTCGCTTGCCTAGAGACCACCAATCTACTGGATATGAGTACCCGACGCATAAGTCCATCGCACAGTCGAAAATCTCTGGTGCTATGTAGGGTTTAGTGCCTGACATGGATGTTGCTAGGTGTGTCTCTTCCAGAACTGCAGCTATGTTGAAGTCTGTTAGGTGAAAGTGACCTGAAAACGCAAGGAAGCTTATATGCGTTCCAGTTAAAAAGAGACACCTCGTAACTGTCATGTTCTCGGGAAAATCCTGACGGATTCTTTTTTGTGTTATAAATATTATGATTTGTCCGAACTATCGAGAGGAGGAACGAGAAGAAATGAGTTGAAAGCTCTGTAACTTACCATTAAGATCCAGCAGAATATTGTCTGGTTTTATATCCCTGTAAAGAAAGGTCAGCATTTAAAAGGCGATAGGTAACTAAAAATTACGTTAATTTTAGTATCATTATTCAAACGTTAAAAACTTCGCATGTTTTTCTCTCGTTTTAAAATTCCGCGTCCTCAAAATTCACGCGTCCCCTTTCAGTCCAACTCTCGACCCGGTTCTTTTCACCTGCTAAGCACTCTAGGAATTAATTCTTCTTTTCATTAAAAAAAATGAATGGGTACATGCCACGGAGGTACGGCACGCCATGCATTTGTGTTCATTTTCGGTGAGCATAAATCGTTATCTTGCCGACACGGATGAAATACAGTCTTTCAGGGGAGCGGGCGAACGAGTCATTAAATTTTTGTCCCCGTGAAAAAGTTGGCTGGGCGAAAATCGTGAGTTACGTCCAAGAGGTGTTTTACAGAGCAAATATTAGGTGCGTTTTTTATGCTGTCGGAATGGGACTCTAACTCTAACGTTTCACAAAAATAGAATTAGGACTTAGCATTGACAGTGTCTAAACTGTTATTATAAAAGCTTTTACTAGAGTTAATATTAGCTACTTCGTAAACCAACCTTACGAATTAATGAAATCATTCAAAACATGAAATCTATTCATTACAGCAAAATCTGTTCATGGTTTTCCGGATCTCAAGAGCTTATAAGATATCTAACTTTTTCCTTTTTTTGCCTTGCAAGTTGATAATCTTTTAAACGCGAAAATTCTGCATATTAATGCCCAACAATCAGATTTCAGGGTAAACATTAGCATCTAATTGTGCATTCCCTGCTTCCCGTTTAAAAATCCGTCTTCCGATCTCCCCCAGGGATGAAATTAAACACCCCTAATTAAATATTCCCGTCCGTCCGTACGCAACGCATCAATCAATGTCGTCTCTACGAAAAACTTCGAAGAACAGCGCGCAGCCCTCGCATATTTTATCCCACGGCGGGATTTCCGATGGATAACGTCCTTTTTTCACGTGGATTAGGCTAATACGATCCGGATAAATCTGCACACCCGGCGAGGATAAATGGGCACCGCCCGTAGCTTACCTGTGGAGGATGTGCTTCGTTTGAAGATAACCGAGCGCCAGCGCTAGTTCGCAGACCATGAGCTTGACGGCTTCGCCGGTGAAGTGCACTTCGTGCTGGATGTGGTAGCGCAGGTCTCCGCCCATCAACAGGTCCGTAACCATGAAGAGGTCCTCCTCGTCTGGACAAAACAAACGGTTACATTGCGAAGAATAGTTCTTTTTCGATCTTTTTACTGAGCTTTTGGAGCTGTATGACTCCTTCCTCATGATCTAATGAATAAGGGACGCGAGGTATCCTAAGGCGTCTTTTAAAAATATTTCACAAAAGATCATTGGCCATGTGGCTAATGTAATCGTCAAGTCAAATACAGTTCCTATCTTTTGTAGACCTTACACCTACCCAATGACTTGAGATAACCCGTTAAAGAACAGATTAAAGAAATGGTATCTGTCTGTCGTACCTATGTACCTATGTATATATACATAGACTCTAAGGCAACACTGAATCGATACTTGGCAAAGAATTTATGGATTCTTTGACAAGGTTGGTAATGGTCAGGACTTTAGATAATCTAATGCTTATTTGCAATTGGAAGTAAATGAAACATAAAACAATGTCTTACAATAAATACTCATAAAGGAATGTATACTTATATACGGTTACCATACGGAATTTTATCTCCACTATCAACCGTGGATAAAATTTTAAATGGAATAAGTGGAGTTGCTTGCTCCACAGTTAAATAGTTATGATGATTGCTTGTCTATTGGAAACGCTGCAAGCATTTTACGATAGCAAAACCTTCGTTAGCTACTGCAAGGATTTATTAATTGTCAGTTTACAATTATAAAATCAGTTATAAACCAGGCAGTAAAATGATTAACGTAAATGCACTATCAAGATTACCATTAAGAAATAAAGAAGCTGAAAATGTGAACATCAGTTTACTTCATTTTCATGACTTACCATTAACAGCAGTTGAAGTTGGAGAGTATACTTTAAAAGGTAATACACTTAGTAAGGTCACAAAATATTGAAAAATTGGCTAAGGCCGAAATATATACTATTTTATCATAGTATAAAAAGGACCATTTCTAAACATGACATTCTGTTATTACTAAATCCATTGTAGCATCTCTTCAATTAAGAACAAAAGTTTTTGAATTATTGCCTAATCAATATTGGTATAGCCAGAAATGAGGCCTACTCGAATGGTATAGATTTAGATATTCAGAAATACGGTATTTCCTGTAAAACTTGTTCAAGTGGTTACAATACATCTTAATAATTATAATGAACAAATAAATTTAAATAAACGACTTTTTTCTAAAAACATATTATTAAATATTGGGGAAAATTGTTGGAAATGATGAAATTGTGACTCCCCAAAAAATTTGCCCATTAAAATTCGCAGCAGCAAAGTTAGTAGCTCTCATCAACAGCATGTGGTTCTAATCGGCTGAGTAAACATTAATTTCGACTGAAACAATCACAGCGCACAAACAGATTCGGTTTGTTTTGTAATTTTGCCACCAGTCATGCATACAAGCGTTAACGATATCAGAAAAAGCGGAGTTGAACAGAACAAGCTCGGAAAACAAAGGATTAACAAAGAGGTATAGCTAAAGGGTACATCAACAGCAGCTGTAAAGCATAAACATGAAAATAAATACAAAAAAATAATATAATTGCTTAGTCACTTCCATATTGCGTACACGCACACATTTTTATATACCAGAAGCTTATAAATTTCCAGAAGTGTTATTTGTAGCTTTTACAAAAAAAGTAAGAGTGAAATAAACTGTGCATGAGCTCTTTAMTMTGCCCCCCAAATCAAGGAMAATTGGGTCAGGCCTCTTTCCCCAGTTTCGCTTGCTGCATCCCCCMCATCGATTGCCTCCACATCGGGATTAATTTAAAACCTGCACCGCATCGGCTAATTTTTGCCCAGGGCGTAAGACAAACAATCCAGATTAGGAGAACATGCCGCAGAACGTTCCCGACGGCGCAGTAACGTCGGTTAAATTAAGGGATTTCGCCCGGTATTACTGTAAATTAGTTACTTCGGCATTAGGAGGGGATCTCAGCATCATTATAGAAGGATGAAGATGCTGGGAAATTGTTTTCCACCAGCTTAATCGAGCATATTAATTTTCAAGAAGCACGTCAATTAAGAGGGATTAGGAAGTTGCGTACTTTTTTTTAATACTTTTAATCAACTGGAGCATTATCCCGACTAAATATCGCAACCTGGAAACTTCCTGATTCTCTCCAAGTTGGAAAAAATGGAATACTGTTATACATTAATGATAGACTTTTATAATTTGACAGCACATGTTTTTTCACCATCGCCAGTTCAGCACCAGGAATTATGACATGACCCTTGTACATAAGTCTCATTAAGAGTAATATATTATTGTATGTGAAGTCACCAAATGCACGTACTGAAAACAGAGCTGAATGGTGCTCGTTACGCAATAATATATTAAAGTATCAAGCAACGATCTATGAGACTGACTTATGCAGAGCGTTTTACAGCTTGATGGTCGGCCGTCGTAAACTACTGTATTGTAAATGAGGGTTTTTACAACCTTATGGTCGGCCGTCCTAAAGTATTGGGATTAGTGGCACGCTTCAAAGTTCCTAAATGGGCCGTATAAAAAAGTCTTGTAGGTTAAAATTTTAACTTTGCCACTATTAATTTTTGAAATTTGTTAGTTGTGATAATTTAACAATCAATAAAATATAGAAGCTTTTATAACAAATTTTATTTAATGTAGACCTGATGCTAGCTGGCGCGACCCGCGATTTATTTTTATGTGATACTTTATTGGGTTTATGTATAAAATAAAAGCATTTGCATGTCATAACGAATTTATACAAATTTAATATAAAAAACATACAAATTAGTAAGTAGAAAATTATTTACATTTGTTAGAAAAAATTTACAATAGTGCACAATAAAATTTACACACGGTATCGATTATGTTCATTACAGCTTGCTAATAAACACATTACAAGAGTCAAAAACTAAAAAAAAAATACTCACTATCACTTTCACTGCTAAAATCACGATTAACTTCTATTATTAATTCTTGTATATGATTCGCTCTGTACCGATTTTCAATGTCCAGTACATGCCGCACTAAATTTCTTCATGCATCGACACTTGTTATTTCTGCTTCGTGTCTAATTTTCCACCGGTGTTATCTCCTGGAATTCTTTATTTCAACTGCCCCGTATCATTTCAATGGGGTTGAAAATGCAATGATATGGGGGTAACCGTAGAATGGTGTGTCCACATTCAGAAGCGAGAATGTCAATTTTAAATTTCTTCAAGCACTTCCAACAATTGTTTTTTGTGTAGTCCTCTTCGAAATATAAATCTTCTTTTCTTAAAAAGTCTTGAATGGTTGCCTTATTAGTTGTTGTATTTAGAATTTTATCCAGTTGCTCGGAATTACTATGATGCTGTTTGGTGGCAATTTGGGAAATAAAATGTTTTTGAACCAATGTTCAAACACTTCCGCATTCATATCAGAATGATGATAGGCGCTTGCTTCTTTTAAGTTTTTACATCCAAGATACAGGGCTCCAGGAACGAAACCATTTTCACCTTCTGCGTATAGAATCGTTATTCTTTTTCCTTTTGACGCCGGAATATTGACGTTGCACTTCCCTGAGTCATCAACCCATCCTTTTTTATTGTATCATGGGTATCATACCATGTTTCGTCGAGTTTTTCATTAAAAAGCCAATGGGTTTAACATACCTTAGCAGGGTATGTTCGGACGTTCGGAGCAGTCGATTAAACACTCAGGTATATGCCGCGACAGATCCTAGTGATAATAATGAACATATTTAATTGTTTCGGAGGTACTCAGTTGCCCCACGGTTTAAATTCATCAATAATCTGTTTGTGCCTGACCAGTTGCCCTAGGAAATGTATTTGCCACAAACGCCTCTTAATAAGTGGCTAAATGTAAGCATATGTGTAGGTATAACTGAATAAGTAAAAAATATTGCACTTGGTACGCTTATATGCTGTAAAACTTTAAAATATAAATAAACACATATGCTTTCAATACCGTTTATAGCAGGAGTAGAATGGTTCCGATTTCTTCTTATTTCCAAAAAAATATACAGGTAGAAACTACGTTTATGACCCTCCGAATTAAAGAAAATTTTAACCTGTGAAGAAACAGGGCAGAGGACGATTGCATGCTGCCGCATTTTAAATTGGAATATTTTCCATTCCTGTGATTATAAAAATGGATACTACTTATTAAATTAGGAAATAATACGATTTAGTCATACATTAAAAGCTATTAGATGATAAATATTTGTAGTTCAAATAATAATACGAAATAATGCTCATTGATTTATGTGTACGGGAAAAAACATCTAAAAAAGGCTAAACACAATTTTTGGATACGGTCTACTCCGCTGCAAAACAGAGGAACGTGCCCAACCCGTCTGTTATTTACGACAGCTTCAGGTAATACTTGTAAATCATTGTGAGCGGTAATCGGATGATCGTATAATGAATCTCATAGATTGTTGCTTGCAACTACAGACATATTTAACTGTGTCCAAAATGTAAACTAGTAAACATGTATCGTAGTATTAATCATTCGTATATTAATGATGGTATATTTTCATATAGCAAGCTTAAACAGTCAGGTCGCTTGGAAAAGGCTATTGACCAAATTATTCATTCCGTAAATGAAATACCAACTGTTTTAATTGTAGAAATAGCTTTGACGCGAACATAAAATTTAGTCCCTCAGTATTTTCTCCAAACTTAAGACAAAATCTGAGACTTGTTATAAAAGCAACAACAATGGACAAGAGTGGTACGATGTAGACAACAAATACAAATAGTAAGATCATAAATGAGACAGAAGCTACAGAACAAATATTATTATACTAAAAAACAAGGAATACCTAAACTGGAAAAATTAACGAATGAGGACTGTATGGAAGCATGCTCAAATAAAGCATCTTATGACTGGAATTCAAAATTTAGTAGTTTCATGATACTTAAAAATACTAACTTGCACTGACAGCATACTGCTTAACCAAATCAAGTTCTCGTAGAAAAAGCGACATCGTACCTAAAGTTTCAGGACATTTTAACGAATTCCTGTTTCCGCGGCGCTTTTTAAAGCCGGAACGTTCACGTCAAACCGGCTTTTAATCTATCGAAACCGGAGAACCGTGGCGGTAAATACCCAAGGGCAACCCGCAAGTCAAACACAAACTTCTGGATTCCGTTACGGAACGGCGTAGTATTCCCAGCGCGACAAAATGGAATAAACTGACCTTGCCGACGAACGAAATGTCTGATAATCATACCTTGGAAGGAAAACCAAATATTGACTAGAAACGGATGGTCGAGCTTGGTTAAGATATCGACCTCTCGCAGTACGTTCTTCAAGGCGTCCCTCTCGATGCACTGGTTCTTGTTCATGTACTTCATGGCGAACATCTGCTTGGAGTCCTTCTTCTGGACGATGCAGACCTGAAACAATAATTGAAGGGTACGGGCAAAGAACGGACTACGTCACAAATTGCGGAAACACCTTAGACCTTCTTTCTTGTGTCAAAAAGAAAAGGACGAGAAAAAAGAAAATTACAGCAAAGAAGAAATTTTACGTTTACAGCATTATGAATTTACTGATTTTATTACTAAATCGATAAAAAGTGTAGATGGCAAAGCTACATATTATATTGTAAAAACAAAAACAATTACTAAACGTAGGGAGCATTGGATTAATTTTGAATTGATCCAGTCTAGATTAAGAGAACATGACTTATTTACTGATTGAACAAATGTCCAACAAAAGAACAATAGGGTCGTCCCGCACATTAAAATTTAATAGTTTTAACCTATGCCTTTTATTGCTTACATCATGAATACTAGTGCCACGCATCTATTTTGCTTTCAGATTAATTCAACTCGTAACAAACGGCGGTAGAAAAATTACCCTGTTTCAAATATTTGCTTAAATCCGCCAACAACTACGCAAAAGGTTCCTAATTTACGTCATGCGCACTGTTACAGCTCCCTAAGTAACAAGGTGCTCACTGTTGTCAGTTTTATAAATAGCCAGAGAAATAGAAATAATGCCATGGGAGTGAGAGATAATAAACGCATGGCTAGAGTTATTGGGGTTATTCGTTGCACATGTGACACATGCAGCACGTGCGAATGTGCGATGTTGTCAGCGGTACTTTACCGTTTTATTCCTATCGACGGCCAGACATCCTCTTGACAGTTTCAAAATTTATCATATCGTTGTCATACGAAAGTATACAAACTAAAAATTATCAAGCTTCAAGCGTCGTTTAATTCCTCATAATAAAAACATTAGTTCTAAAGCGGGTTCAATGGTTAAAGTGCTTTCGTGTTTCAGCAAAAGGCCAGTGAATGCGCTTACTATATTGAACTGTTCATTATAGAATAAACTGACTGAAGGATGATTTATTATTTTCACAAATACGCCTTAAGTAGACCTAGGTATCAATGTCACAGTTTACGAGTATACATTCCTCACGGTAACGCAAAAATTTGCCTACATTGGCAACGCGACGCAGCTCAAAAAAATGTAAACAAATATTACTTGCAATGCCACTAGAGCATTGGATATTATTGGCGTTTCTCGCTTTAGTCACCTTGAGAACCTTTTACGTCATCTCCGTGGCGGAATATCGAGGTATTTGAGACGAATATTGAAAAATTCATACTTTAACATTTTTTTCTCGGCAAAGAAGAACCGAAAAAAATCGCAAAGATGTCTTTGTGGTTCAATTTTTATGTACATTTTAAATGTAAAATAAAAAACTGTGGGACGACCCACAAGAATAAACTAAATACCTTTATAAAGAACACTAAAAATTAGTTTTTCAAACACAAAATAGGGCGATGTACCCAGTCACTGTACTAAAAGGTTCAAAAACAAGACTGAAATAAAAACTATACGCGACAATAATGCACTATTAACTAGATTCAAAGGGGGTTAAAGACAATAACAACTTTTAATTAAACCCAAATTTAATGTTTTTAAGTGCAGTAGATTATGGTAATATATGTTATTAAATCTTAAAATGTAAAAAGGTAGTATTACAGCATAAGTGGTAAAATAAATAGTAGTCGTAATTGCAGAACAGTAATTTATTATTCCGTTTTCAGTACATCAAATCAGATGATGTGCATACACCCCTGATCTACCACCTTTCCTTTGTATGCAAATCAACAAAAGGTATTCTGGTGCACAAAGGAAAAGATCATAATAAGGCTGTTCAAAATCTTTCAAAATGACTCACAAATAATTGTATACGGACAAAATATGACAGATTCATACGTTAGTATAATTTCTAAGATTTCTGTTGTTATATCAAGTTCCAGCTTTTTTGTTCACTTTAAACCTTTGCAGAGCTTTATCCCTTATTTTGATAAAAAATCTTAACATATCTGTCCTAAAAGCCGAATGCAAGTTAAAAACCTCGGTAATTGTTGAATTAAAAATAGAAATCTTACTACCAATATCGAGTGAAAAAATTCTAATAAAGCACTTATCACTCTATCAAAAATTATTGACAGCAATTAATTTAAAAAACTATATAAGATCTCCTCTAACCAACAATTTAGTTTTTGAACTGTATGCTTTGTATTGTCATAAATAGATTGGTCCTTCACGGAAAGCAAAAAAGAGAAATATACATAGATTCTTGCTAGTTACAGCCGCAATGAACTTTTAAAACCTTCAACCGTTGTTCGAAAACTGCTGTAAAACTTGGTCTCGTACTCATTCCGATCCATTACCGCCAACGTCCTTGTTTTTCCTGACGCGACGGTTTTTCAGCGAAGTGCGCTGAAACTTACGATCCCATCGATCGGGATGCACATTTAGAAACAATGTAGGCGACATCGACCTCTGAATTGGGCCAAACCGACCGCAGGATAAAGACGTTAATTGGAATTCTGCACCGCAGGGGTTCTCTAGACTGTCGTTGAGGGATTGAGGGGGGATGAAGCTGAAAACAAGCTGATTGCTCGACTGCCTAGTTACTCTTACAAACATACATATAAAATTTTATTTAGTTTGTCTTATTTTTTCAAATTTTAAGTTCAAGTTCAATTTGTTTTTAGTTTTTCTTAAGTATTTTTTTAATTACTTTTTAATTACGATGAAGTTTCGGGTTGCAAAATTGATACTCCGGATAGTTACATCATCCATCTATTCCCATCAACTATTTAAAAGCATATCCATGTCGATGCATTCTGTATTAAAACCAAATTAACAATTAACCTAGCTAAACCTGATCTGTCAGCCTAAGCGCGCTGGACCATGAATATTTAAAAAAGCCTCCGTTCTCTAGACAGCTGCTTTGGCCCTGTCGTATTTATGAGACAAGTTCGTAAAACATGGATGAACCAAGTTCTAAACGTTATCGAACCAGAAACTTTATGCGTGCTAATGCGCTAACGTGGGTTTCTGTGAAAAGGTCTGATACGATAAAGATTGATAAGCTCCTTGTGGAAATTGCATCTTGTGGGGAAAGTTTTTGACTTGCAAACCACAGCAAAAAATGTTCTGTCTACACTGAGAAAACTGTGTCAAAAGTATGATCGTGGGTAATTAGAGCTTGCAAATTTCATTGTGTTAAGTAATCAAAAATATGTTTTTTCCCATGTACAAAAGAGATATTGGAAACTTCTTTAGTGTGAGAAAAATATTACATTCAATTCAGGTCATATTCAACCTCACGGGCGTTATTTCCTGAAAGTTTAGTTTAGTAAAGTTTAGAGACAATGTGTCTTTTTGGCAAGACAAGGGTAATTAAGGGGGTAGACTACTTTGAGTGTCCATGGTGTAACCAAATATATATATATATATATATATATATATATATATATATATATATATATATCCTCTAAGATCAATCAATCAATCAATCAATAAAAATTATCGTTATGAACAAAAAATCAGGTTGTGCAATGGGTTCACCTCTAAGTCCTGTAGTAGCCAATTTGTTTATGGAAAATTTTGAACATGTAGCGATAAATAGTTTTCATCTTAAACCAAAATGTTGGTATAGGTACGTAGATGACACTTTTGTTATTTGGCCCCATGGTATAGAAGAGCTGGGTAGGTTTCTAAGTCATTTGAACAGTCAAAATCCCGACATAAAATTTACTATGGAATTAGAAAGCAATGGTAGTTTACCTTTCTTGGATGTCAAAATTTACAGAACAAAACTCTGGACAGTTAGGACACAAGGTTTACAGAAAACCAACACACACAGACAGATATTTACATGCCACATCTCACCACCCTCCTTCTCAAAAGAATAGTCTTATTAGGACGTTATTTGTTAGAGCACAAAGGATATCAGACGAAAGTTCTGTACAAAAAGAAATATATTATCTTAAATCAGCGCTAATGAGAAATGGTTATAGTAGTAAGAATATTTGGTCAGTTTTTAATAAAAGTGCTCATCCAAATCAAGTAAATTCTCAGCCACGACAAAGTAAATTGAAGTTGAGTTTGCCTTATGTAGAAGGCCTTTCGGAAAAATTAAAGAGGATGCTTAGAAAACATGATATTTTAGTTGTTGATAGTACATATAATAATTTAGATAAAATTTTAAGTTCTACTAAAGATAAAGTACATTTAGAGAGTGAAGGTGTTTACAAAATTACTTGTTCTTGCGGAAAGTGTTACATAGGTCAAACAAAAAGAAAAGTAGGTACGCGTTTGAAAGAACACATACGTGCTACTAGGTTGCAACAGATAGATAAATCTTCCGTAGCTGAACACTCATATTTGACTAGACACATGATTGATTTTGATAAAACAAAAATTTTACATAGAGAAAAATATTATCACAAACGTCTAATAAAAGAAGCTATAGAAATTTGTAGGAATACTAATAATTTTAATAGGGATTGTGGAAATTATGAGTTAGGTGACATTTGGAAGGCTATTTTGTAGTTATCTTTTATCAAGTAGTTCGTGTATATCTAGTAGGTAGGTAGTTCCTTTTTCATCGTTAGGTTCCTTTTTTATCAGGTTGGCACGTTGTTTCTATGACGTCTCGCTTCCTTGATGATTTGTTTATTTACTTTCAAAATTTTGTTTGAACTTGTGTCAGGCAAATTTTGAGGTTCTTCGTCTTTGACAAAGATTACAGGTGTAATTGAAACGTCAGACTATTAATTTTTTGTCAGTGTTTTTCAAGAGACAGCGATCTATCCGACAAAATATTATCTTATTATATTATGGACGCTGAAAGCATTCACCCCCGTATAATTTTGTTAGTTATTTAAGTTGGTCTTGTGTCAAGTTATTTATCCACATATTGAGCCCTATATAGCACCGAAACAGCACGAATTTGTTAAGGGAAAATCAACAACTTGTAATCTTTGCGAGTTTACACATATTGTATCTAACTCTCTTGATGAACGTTTACAGGTCGACGTCGTGTATACTGATTTGAAAAAGGCTTTTGATCACTGCTTTCTATTGAATAAACTGCGAAATTTTGGTTTTTGCGATAAGCTTATCTCTGTTGTTAAGTCTCTTTTGGTGGATAGGCGGCAATTTGTTGAGCATGGTGGTTTTAGATCACTTTTCATGCGACTAGTGGAGTGGTTCAGGGTTCGATCCTAGGCCCACAATTATTCGTAATATTTTTCAACGATGTAGTGAAATTGCTTAAATGTAATGTTTATATGTATGCAGATGACTTAAAAATACTGAAGGCTATAGGTTCTTATTCGGACTACTAGCTTCTTCAGCAGGATATTGACAATTTAAATAGATGGTGTTTCACGAACAGACTTGAATTAAATATTAATAAGTGCAAAATAGTGGCCTTCGGCAGAAAAAATGTACGCATTAACTTTTTCTACAACATCTCAGGGAATGTACTTTCCAGATGTGATGAAATTAGAGACTTAGGTGTTACCGTTGATTGTAAGTTGCCTTTTGTTCAGGACTCTGGGGTTTATTATGCGAAATACTTCTGAATTCAATAACATTTTTGCTATAAAGTTATTGTTTTATGCCTTAGTTAGACCTAAGCTCGAATACTGCAGTGTAATTTGGAGTCCTTACCAGCAGCAATATATTGATCTGTTGAAAAATATTTTAAGAAAGTTTTCCAAGTATCTCTACTTTAAAATGTTTGATCTTTACCCTACAAAACATTGTGATCAGAGCGCGCTATTAAATATTGTTATTGAAGTCTCTCTTGAGAGTAGACGAAAATTGGCATCTATTTGCGATAAAATACTTAGTAGTACTCTTCTGAATGAGATAAACATAAATGTCCCCAGAGTTAATAGCAGATCGCCTGTTACCTTTTATTACAGTGTACCGTCCACTCAACATCATTTCAACTGCGCCATGATAATGGCATTTAAGTTATGTAATTACGTTATGTCCAACAGTAACTTTTATATATTTTATGACAACTTTTCAATGAGTTCAGTGAAACGAAAGTTGCTAGAATTGTTTGCTTAGTTTATAAGGATTATTGGTGTACACTCACGCATGTATAGTAGGATTGTATTTTTTTCTGATTTTGTTCGATTTATATTTGAAAACAACTAAATGTTGCCCAGAAAAGTAGTATACACCATTAAATGATTTCGTCTAGCTTCCCTAGGGGAAGCCATGGATATTGGAGTTATTAGATATTTAGAAGCCTGATACGTATTGAATTATAGTATTAAGGATAAGCATAGAAGCACATCAGTTAGGTGCTTCTAAAATCTATTTCCCACCGTGTAACACTCTAAAAAAGGGCGAGGATTCAAATATACTTTCCGTTTCTTGTATTCAATGATCGACCAACTGCCGATTCTACAAATACGTGAAAACTCATCCATTCTCAACACCATCTCACCCCCTGTATCTCGCTTCCCTATGTAATAAAACCCAATCACTTTCCCCTTGGAAGTACATATTTCTCAATAGCCCGATTATCACCAAACGCCTTCGCCACCCTTAAAAGTCGACGGCGGTCCTCCCCAGATCGAGAGGCTGAACACCGAGAAAATTGGCCTGCTTAGCTCGCTAACTTTCGAATTAATAATCCTCCACCGATCACAATTAATACGAATGATGTAATCGCGTGAAATCCGATTTAGGACGAAAGGTTGGAAGGGAAAGGCGGCTTTCATGCTATACGAAAGGGTCGTAAAGCCTTTTCGATCGTAAAGGAAATGTCAAAAGCTCGGATTGTACCTATACGTGAGGGTTTAACGTGGATTATGTATAAGCTGATTTTTTTTCGTCGAGGGTGGGGTAGACTTAGTCTTGTTGTTCCGGCTTTAGAGCTCCAAACAATACGTGAGGGCCATAAAGATGATGATTTTTCAAATTTAAGCTAGCATTTAGTCCTGCAAGTTCTTTAGACAACTATGACAATTTTACTTCTAAACTGCCATTTGTAGCTACGATTATTTTTTTTAGTTGCCTGACAGTTATTATGTCCATCGATAACTTTAACCATAAATGAAGGCTCTTAAGGATTTGTATACAAATAAGTCCATTATAGTTACTAGAGTAGATAAAGGTTGAGTCACAGTCATTTTAGATAAAACATATTATGAGACTAATAAAGTTAGAGAATTATTAGATGAGGAAACAAAGCAAAAATTATCCCGAGATCCTACCTCAAAAATTTCCAAAATTACTAATGATCTTATCAAAACTTCAAATCTTTCGAATGAAAAGAAGTCTTTGTTAACTGTTTCCGTTTGCAAGGTACCCAAATTGCATGGTTTGCCCAAAATCCATAAAACTAATCCTGACATAAGAGCTGTTTGCCACTATACTTATTTAAGTATTGAAATAAGTTCTTAAAATCATTATACTGAAAATTAGATGCGCGCGCCGTTTCAATACAAGAAATAACCGTAATCTATTAAATTCCGTCTTTACATAATAGCAAATACAACGTAAGGKCTGTTCTACTGCTAGGGAAAAGTAGACCTTAGATGTAACCCACTTATAAACAATTACTTTTACTGTTGTTTGTGTTTGTGGTTACCCTGAATTACTACAATTTGTATTTAAAAGTAAAAAAAATGCCTGTTGACTGAAAAAAATTATTAAATGCATTAGCGTTGATACTAACAATGATATTGCAAGGAGAATGAATGTTCATGGCTTCTTAAATGTGCTGAAAGAAGAGCTGCTAATAGAAGATCCAGCATCATATAACAATTTTCTACAAATGAGCAATGCTTCAWTTGAAAAATTGTTTGAACTTGTCCATAACAAAATAGGGAAACAAGGTATACAATTCCGTGAAAGCATTCCTTCCGTTTCATTTACAAAAGCATGACAACACATCACGTTCCCGGGGTTGTCAAAAGTTTACGCACACTAATATACATATTTTAATAGGCCTAAAACTGCATATCATGTTGATGTATTAATTAGCTGGTAGTAAGAAGTCAGCCCAAAATAACGGATAGCCTGTATTCAAAAGTTTATTTCGCCGATATCAGTACAAAAGCTGCCTAATCTCACGACTCTGCTTATTGCGTACGTTCGAAAAGTAGGTTTTATGAACGTTGTGTTTATAAACGGTAAAACAGGTTAGTGCACATCGACCTGCGCAGTTTTAGCACGAAGTATGGAAATTCAGTACAAGAAAATAGAACGTGGACTAATTTCTTGTATTGAAACGGCGCGCGCATCCAGTTTCCGTACAATAATTTTAAGAACTTATTTCAATACTTTAATAAGTATAGTGGCAAACGGCCCTATAAAATTTACTATAGAATTAGAAAGCAGTGGTAGTTTACCTTTCTTGAATATGCAAATTTACAGAGTAAATACTGGACAGTTAGGGCACAAGGTTTATGGAAAACCAATACATACAAGCACATAAGGACGTTATTTATTACAGCACAAAGAATCTTAGACGAAAGTTCTTTACAAAAGAAATTGATTATCTTAAATCAGCGCTAGTAAGAAATGGTTTTAGCAATAAGAATATTTGGTCAGTTACTAAAAGGGCTCGTCCAAATCAAGTAAATTCTCAGCCAGGACAGAGTAAATTAAAGTTGAGTTTGTCTTATGTACAAGGCATTTCCGAAAAATTAAATAGGATACTTAGAAAACATGATATTTTAGTTGTTAATAGTAGGTGTTCACAAAAGTACGCGTTAGAAAGAACACATACATGCTACTATTCTGCAAGAGATAGGTCAATCTTCCGTAGCTGAACTCATATTTAATTAAACACATGACTGACTTGTATAAAACAAAAATTTTACATGGAGAAAAATATTATTACACAAGTCTAATAAAAGAAGTTATAGAAATTTCTAGGAATACTAATAATTTTAGCAAGTAACAAAATTTGAACTTCAACACCTTAAGAGATGAGCGAGCAACAAAAATCCACTCCTTTGAACCTCGCAAACCTCTACAATCGTGTCAAACGCTTTACCTCTTTTTTTCACGTCTCAGTTTACAAATCCCGCGGTGTAATTTTCCCCAAAGCCCGGCGACAACGCAGAGAATGCCGAAAATTTATATCGCCCGGGTTGTCCTAATTAATCCGGGGTTCATTCCTGTGGGTGCGTTATTTTTAATTAAAATATGTAACCGCGCTTTTGAGCACGCACATGCAAGGATGGGAACGCCCGGAACCCGGAGGCGGCGGTTTGTGGAAGAATTCATTTGCATCGAGCTCACGACCTTGTTTATGCCCGTATCCAGCACGCCATGACGTAGGTGGCGTCAGATATTAGACGAAATGCTGATATAATTGCTTTTGAGGTATGAAACCAATCAAAAATATCAAGTGTCGCTACAAAGTAGGGAACCAGCCGGATATTTCTGGTTCTGTTGGACCAATTTTGCTGAAATTGTGGATGGGCCTATGGGTAATTAAAATGCATTTTCTAGAATTTTTTCAATCCCGTGTTAGCTCTCGTTTCCGAGATATGGGGGGAGGGGTGAAAAGGCACATTATTGAAAAGGATATTTCTTCCTGATTTCAAAAATGT
This sequence comes from Rhyzopertha dominica, assembly GCA_025024175.1. NCBI lineage: Eukaryota > Metazoa > Arthropoda > Insecta > Coleoptera > Bostrichidae > Rhyzopertha > Rhyzopertha dominica. The sequence goes on from QCXZ01000138.1 coordinate 6,884,400, forward strand.
ATCACACTTATACAATTTATTGCCTCCGAGTTGAGAAAGGTGTGATAACAAACTTGGTTCTTGCAAAAATACCATGTTCGTTATCGCTAAGTAAGAACAAAAACTTCCTCGTGATTGGTGATAGTTTTCATTCACTTTGTTATTTGCAATCGCAATGCCTCAGTTAACTGAGCATGATCGTATGGAAATTTTGATGAAGATTGGTTATGGAGAAAGAAGGCGAAGTTATTCGGAAGTAGTTGCACTCTACAACGCAATTTATGAAGATTGTGAATCAATTGCCAAATCAACAGTTATTAAAACATTGTAACGGTTTGAGGAAACCGGCGGTGTTAAAAATCGTCAAAAACCAGGACGTCCAAAGTTTGCTACGAGCGAGGAAAGTAGCTTGAATGTCCTTTTAGATGTGCAAGAGAATCCCAAGTGTTCCGTACAATGGCGTGCTCTCACTCACCATATTAGCTGAAGAGCTGTTCAGAAAATTTTAAAAAAAGAGAAGTTTCATCCATACAAAATTCACTTATTACAAGAATTGAGCGAAGATGATTTTGATCGTAGGATAGACTTTTGCGAAACTGCTATGAACATGATAGATGACGATAGAAATATTTTAAATTGGATTACGTTTTCGAATGAAACGACGCTTTGCCTCAATGGTGATGTGAATAGACATAATTGCAGATATTAGTCGGACACAAATCCACATTGGATGGAACAGGTCAACACACAAAACCCTCAGAAAGTGAATGTCTGGTGTGGTATTGTCGGTGAGCACATTATTGGGCCTTTTTTCATCGATGGAAATTTAAATGCGGTCAAGTATTTACAGCTCTTGCGCGAACACATTATACCAGAACTTATTTGCCTGTTCCCTAATCGTGAAAATGCTGCGCGTCCTTCTGAACAGATATGGTTTCAGCAAGATTGTGCACCGCCCCATTTTGCAGTCAACGTTCGTRGATATTTGAATGCGATATTTCCAGACAGATGGATTGGTAGGCGCGGAGCGATAGAATGCCCAGCACGTTCCTTTGATCTGACGCCGCTTGATTTTTTCCTGTGGGAGTATCTAAAAAATCGTATTTATGCTGATCAGCCACATAATGCAGAAGATTTAAAAGGAGGAATCAGGGCAGAAATTCAGAACTTACCTCAAAATATGCTACAAATAACAGAAAACTTTTACTCAAGGCCGCATTACTGTAATGTAAATTTTTCACTTTTAGCTGAAAATCCAGAACCATACAGTTTTTTAATACTAATTGTCTTAAAGTAATTCAAAACCCATCCCGGAAAGTATCCCAATATAGAACGAACCGTCCCAATTTCCACCGACATCAATTAAAACAGTTGTAACGTGCTTCCCCTTCATTATGGCGGTCCTGTCGTCGCGATTTACCAACCGTCGCGCTATTGTTCCCACATGTTCTCTAGTTCCTAACTTTCCTCTCACGTATCGAGCTGAATTAACGGCTTTCCCAACTTGTTGCTGTGGTCTGACTTTATACCCTCGTTTCCTCTTTATTTGGGTTACGTACAATGAATTATGAAAGCCTTAGCCGGCATGAAGGGCGCTGTAAATTATGCAGGACACACTCTAATAAATTTTTAGCAAGCCGAGATAAGTGTCATTATGGCAGGAGCTCCGAACAAGTAAGAATGCTGACGATTACTGTTTTATGCATATTTCAGTCGTGTTCTGGTGGCAGGGGGAGGCGGTTATATCGGGAGCCACATAGTCATCGAATTGTTAAAGAAGGATCATGTGGTCGTTGTGGTTGATAACCTGTCTGGATGTTACAGTGAAAGAGGAGAGAAACCGGAATGTCTCCTTAGAATAGAGAAACTTTTAAACAAATCCATTACTTTTTACGCAGCTGATTTGCGAGATGAATCGACGATGAATGGAATTTTCAGTAGCAACGAAATAGACCTTGTCATACATGTAGCTGGTGAAGTCGATACTAAACAACTGAGTCACTCTTATGAAAATGATGTGTCCGCTACCAAAGCTTTGCTGAAAGTCATGGAAAAGCATGGTATCTTCAGATTGGTGTACTCTTCTTCTGGAACTGTATATGGTTCTCCACTCTTCTTGCCGATAACTGAGGACCATCCTGTTGGCAATGTTCATACTGGATATGCAAGGAGCAGGAAAATTATTGAAGGGATTCTTCAGGAAAAGTGCAACACTGACAACTGCTGGGATCTGATATGCTTAAGGCAAGTAGGTTATAACATTAATGATGTAATGTAATGATATACACTGTAAGAAGACGTGAGAGATGGCTCCATATTAGGCTTTTTAAGATTACGTCATCCAATATGGCGTCCAGGGGGCAAAAAGCGCACGCATGGGACGCGCCTGCGAAACCCTGGAAACGGACGCGTGGCTGATAGAGTTGGGTCCTTCATGACCAAGTCGTTCAAATTGAATGACTCATGTCTTGATTTGGCTCACAGCTAATGAATCAGCGTCGTTCGTGCGTCGTACATGGTTAACGGCTGACGACAGCACACGACGAGAACACAGCATGAGAGCATATTTATATGCTGTGACAAGACAGGAGACACCGCTGTCACTTTCAATTCACGATCCATATGTCTTTAAGCAGGTCTAAACAACTCGGTAACTCGTTCTCAGTAATGATTTTGGAACGACTTGAATGATCCGAATCTACGCGATTGATTGAACGATTTGAATTGAATCGAATGTCCCAGCTCTAGTGACTGACGTTGGCATTAAGTAATGGGGTTTCTATGACAGCGCGCTAGAAACTGCATCGTTTTGAAATTTGCCCCCTGGCAGTCGCTCAAAAGTCACGTGTTCTAAAAAGCCTAATTAACTCCATAGGTTAAGGTTAAGTATGCAGTAATATGGTGGAAGCCTTTGCACCATGTGCCTATAGAACTGTCAGAAATAATTTTGAGCGGATGTTCCTTTGTAGTTTTCCCAGGAACATTTAAATGTCTCTCTTGCATGAAATTAATTATTTCTTACTTCTTTTTTTCTTGTCTGAATTAGGTTCTAAATTCGGCAACAGAACTGTAGTTGCTTACTGATATAGCTTTTAGATACTACAACGCTGCATCAGCTCATGATTCTGGACTAATAGGAGAAGAATTAGGCGAACGCGAAAGCCCATTTTCGGTAATATCTCAAGTAGCTTTAGGCCGAAGAGAGAAAATCTACATCAACAGGGGTGATTACGAGGCAGACAACGAAGATGGTGTGTGTGACTACGTTCATGTCAGTGACGTGGCAATGGCACACATATTAGCAATGAAGCGCGTGCTTTCCGACAGCTACACAGGGTGGAAGGCGTATAACCTCGGTCAAGGTAGGGGCGTCGCTATAGTGGAAATACTGGAAGCCTTTAGCATAGTGTCGCAGAAGATGATTATCTACGAGATAGAAGAAGAGGAAGCTGGCATGTACGGCAGGTACTTGGATGCTAGCCTCGCGAAGTATGAACTTGAATGGTATCCGAGCAAGGATTTGAAGGATATGTGCAAAGATTCTATCAAGTGGCACAGAATGAATCCTAATGGGTATAAAACACTGCTCAAAGAATCCAAATAAATGTGAAGTTATTCAATAAAAAAATCATGATAAACAATTTTCGGCTTTTTGATTGTTTTTCTTGAGGTTTCTTTCATGTTTTTTTACACACCCATTTAAAGTAACAATAAGGCTGATAAAAACTGCTAAATCACAAATCATTCATCAGAAGAATGACTGGAGGAGTAACATCTTCTGATGACTTCCAAGTTGGACTAAAAGAATTCACTGTGTGTATTTTTTTCACATTTTGCAGCTCCCTGTTTGTGACAGTAGAATACCACGTTAAGTTGTCCTGTCACGCTGCAAAATATTCCGTCTCGCCCGGAGGCAACAGCACAAAAGGGCCTAACTGCCAGTTTACCAGGGTTGGCGGCAAACAAGTAGGCGGAAAAAGGAAACGGCGATTTCCACAACAATGGAAAGAGCGATGACGTCCGTTCCTGTGAATACGCAATCAGATCTCGGTTTAGTAATGTTCTTTTGGTCGATCAAAGAGAGCAGTTTGTTTCGTTCGTTTCAATACGAAGGAATTTATTTAATCGACCGTTGAGTCTGTTCTAAGGAAACAGCTTTGCTTTTAGGCAAAGTAGGCCTTTTCGTCGCACTTTTTGAGTAGCTTGTCTGTTTAATATTAATGTTTTATCTTCTTTCAAATGATGTTATATTTAATGATGACATGCTGGGATACGCTTTAGCATCGTTTTCATAAATGACCTAAACTTTTTAACAATTTCAATCCAAATAATCTGGTAAGTCCAATAAAAGTATCTAATAAATTACCATTGTATTCAAGATAGTTTTGTAACTGCAATACTCAAGAAGTAGGTTAGGACTCCCGTACATGAAGAAGTTCAGTATTCAGTTTAAGGCAATACGTTGGTATAAGTATGTAGATGATACTTTTATTAGGTAGCTTTCTAAATCATTTTGATAGTCAAAATGCTGGAATAAAATTTACGATGGCGTTAGAAAGCCTTTATTTTGGATATCCAAAGTTACAGAGTAAACACTGGTCAGTTTACAGAAAACTAACAGACACATATCGATATTTACATGCCACATCTCACCAGCCACCGACTCAAAAAATAGTCTTATAAAGACAATTTTTTAGAGCTCAATGACGCGTAAATATCTTCAATTTAGACGGCGGTATAATAATCAAAACATCGAAAAAGAGAAGCACTATAATAGGAATGTATCGAAGTCACAAGCTAACAATTGAATTCTGCATATATATCAAACAGATAACTAGCTTCTATCATAATAATTCATATAATAAATTCAATACTGAATTCCCTCTCTAAACTCCCTCAAAGCTAGCAATTCTATAGCCCCACATTCCGGGCATAACCAATCGAAGATCACGTTTCAGTCCGCACGACAATATCTCGAACTTGCTCGCGTTTAGAACGAGATTACCCGCGCATCGTCTCAAATTTTGACGCTATCTCGGCAGCTCCACTTCGAAATAGAGTTCTGTCAAGTCTTCGACTTCCTGCGCGAGGTAAACCTAATTCCCAGGACGCTGTTCCGAACTAGAGGCACTCGGCGTGTCGCGAAGATACACAAAACCCGACGTATCCAATCCGGCCCTTAAAAATTCCATTTGCCACAGCTGGGCGAGGAGGTTTTGTACTTTTTGAGGGCACAGCGAGTTTATTTCCGAGAGATGCGTCAAATGCACGCTTTGATACAACTGGGTATTTGATTATAGCAGAAGTTGCAGAACTTTGCATTATGACGTTATCATTCTTTAATATACAAAACAGTTTTGATGTGGTGTTAAATTAGCAAAGTTGATCCAAGAATATTTAAATACAAATCAATATTAAACAGTTTTAAAATGCCCACCTTACATTGTACGTCAAGAGATATGAGGAAATGTACGTGGTATATATCATACCCAAAGGATGTACAATATACTGACCCTAGCGAGTATCTATATTTTGGAATGTGTACTGTTTGTTAGACGCCATTATAATATGTTTTTCCAGTCACTAGAAATGTCACATAACTACCGAACGAAAGGCATAGCTAATAATTACCTTTTGCAACGCGATACGAATAAAACAAGCATATTAAAAAATGTCACGCATATGCCATTAAAAATTTTCAATCATGTTCCACGCAAAATCAAAATGCTACCGATCAATATCCTGAAACGAAAGTTAAAAACATACCTGACCTCTAACGCTTTTTATACAACAAATGAGTTTTTACACTTCAGATTTGATTAGTTTCTTCAATGTGAATCTATGTATTTTGTCTAATGTAAACTTGTGTAGTATGTGGAATTATATTTTGACGTGTTCTATATACAATTGTAGTTGTATGATGTGAATATAAAGAGATTATTATTACATTCAAATTGGTCCTCATTGCATAATAAATACATTTTTATATCAGCCGTTATATTTTTCACTTTCCTAATGGTTTTTACAGTAAGGTAATATATCATATAAATCCGCCAGATAATTCTGTAAAAAAAAACTACATACTTTTGTCTTTTTGTTTAATATAAATAAAAATATACCAAAAGAATCTTAAGAGAGACATATCTTTCGCACTTCAAGAAAGACCTTTGTACTGTTTGTGAACTGGCAAACTATAAAACCTCTATAGTCTGATCCAGACCTACAAGAAATAACTATATGGTGTGTTAGCTGTTTGACTGACAATAGAAATGAAATTAGTTTGTTTTTGTTCACATAGTAAAGGTGCTTTGAGGACACATATTTTGCGGGACATTCTGCAGTGCATGGGATTGTATCTTGTATACTTGCACTGAAGAATTCTAAAGTTATCTCAATATTTTATTCCAATAACTATTACAAGGTTACTCAGAAAGAAGACATTGATGTAAAGCAAGTGATAAATATTCTAAATTGTTTTATCACGTTAAATAACAAAAAGCGCTTCTTTAGAAGCAACCATCATAAAAGCCATTCTAGATGTGACTTTTAATAAAAAACAACAATGAAATTGACTTATGAAGACGATGCCAGACCTGAAAATTTGAGAATAACCGTAACGTCAAAAAAATCTGAAATAGGGACTTGTTGCACAATCTCGAAAACATTACATAATGCACGTACCGGAAACAGCGCACTAAGAGTGCTAGACAATGGACAGTGATCTTTTAGCACTCGGATCAATTAGCTATCATAGCTTGTAATCGATCTTTTTTTAAATGCGGTTGAAACAAGTGTTAATTAAAAAAGTGTCCAATGATTGCTCACCCAATTCTTTCGCTTTATAGCACACAAAAAAGAATTCTAAAGTTACACATTCGCAAAGGAACATTCATTAAAACTTCTATTTCCCACCCCGCGAGGTCTACCGTCGTATGCACCTTTCGCAAACGAAATAATTAAAACTTGTAGGCCGATCCAATTATGGACGAACTTCTCGGTCCCATAACTCGAAAATCTCATTTAGCCCAATCAAAAGTTTCCCGATGTACCTAAATAATTGGATTGCGAGCCGAACTTGGAAGTGGCGGCGAGAATTTTATTTGAAGTTGGGGATGGTCCGGGAAAGTGCAGCCTTTGCCTTTGATTGCAGGGCATGAAGCAGGTGAGATCTCTTTTCGGTTTGACGGTATAGCGTTGGCGATCATTATAAGAGTGAGTAACGAAGAAAATTATACGAAACTATGCATCAATGATCCTTAAAATGATACTGTGCACGTTTACTGTGTGAACTATAACAATTAAAATTTTTGCTGATATTTAACGTTAGGGGTGCAATGCGTCATCAATTAACATCATTGTTTGTTGTTTGTTGCCTTGCTTATTATTGCCCCCATCTGCCTGATACCTAATAAAAACAACATATCATAAACTTTCAACTGCCCTGAAATTTTTTCGGAAGTATTCCCTAACACCCTGTATATTCTTTATTACTCCTTCACGATTCTTCTAGAAATCAGAGAAAATATATCGATTTGGATGGAGATTATTTTAAAAAGTTATTATTCAAAACAAATTCATTTTCTTAGAATGACGTAATTACCATATCTAAGCTTGATTTGGACCCGGACCAAAACATTACCAATTTTTTAACATCGATTTTTATTGTTCCCGCAATCTCTGCAATTCTATCTCGTTTCCATCATCCAGTGCGCAGTAATTTTCCCAATTCCCAACGCATCCGAGGCTAATAATTCGTCACCTCTGCTTGGGCCGGAAATCGAAAACCGAATCGGGAAGCTGGCAGCGAAATTCTCGTCCTGGCAGTTTGACGTTGTTATGTAATTACTGTCTGCGGCGTCCGGTAATCATTGCTTTACCGAGCTGCAATTATGGGGGCAATAGAACGGACTGATCATGGGAGAAAACCGCTGAAAGCTCTGAAAACGTGCCTGATGGGTACCGCAAAAAAGCGAGATTCCTTAGGATATGTTAGTTGCTACTTAATCACTTACCGGAAATATTTACGTAGTTTTATATTATCAAAGATTAAATAATTGATATAGGTGATATAGGTGATCGTACTAGTACATTACATCTAGATTTAATAGGATTACAAGTCAGATATTGACGGGAATTTAAACGAAGAACCGCAAAATTAACTCTACACATTAAATAAGAACTTAACAATTAATACTTTTCGTCGTGTTACTAATAAAACATAGCCAAATCTGGCGAGTAAAATGTCGTAATCGCCACCTCGATAAGGGTAAGCACACACAGGGTGCATTTAAGCCGTAAACATTACGAAGTCTTTGCAATTTCTATAAATAAAACCCAATTTTTTGTTACTGTTGCCGACAGTATTATTAATGTGGTCTACAAAAAAAGGAATCTAATATCAAAAAGTATACCTAAATAAGAATTTGAAAAAATATTTGGTGTAACAGCTGTAACTAGTGATCAATGGTATTTAGGAATACAATAACAAGAACATTGATTAATTCTAGTAAAAAGAAGTTACGAAATATTAAAAGTATATTAGACAGATCTAAATAAATCGCGAATTTTTAGAGTGACAAGTGTATTGTCTTTACAAGTCTCGTAAATAGTTAGTTAATTATCTAAATATTTCTTTTTATTAATTTGGTCCCTTATATAAATGGCGTTTTTTGTTTGTATTTTATTTTTTTTATTTGACATCTTATCTGCAAACGATATTTGTTACTTTGCCTAAGGCCAATGCTATTAAACAAAACAAAATATGATTAGAACACTTCTTGAGCTTGTAAGTTGCACTCAGCAACATCAACCTGAGCAAACAAAATTTCCACATCCATTGTACCGTCCCGGTAACGATACTACTCCTCTCGCATTTCCAAGTTAATCAATTCGCGAAAACGCGCCGCTATTGAAATTTATAGTGAATGCCCCAGCTCTAAAGTCCGAAGCAATTAAGACGCGAGGATGTAATTAACAACAGCAATGTAGAAGCGAACATTGTGCTAGAAACTCGGTGTGTGCACAAAAGTGGGCCGTAATTGTTAAATTTTAATTAAAATGCGACAATGACCTCATCAAAATGAAACGATTTAAAAATGATGTGCATTCATAAAAATAATGAGTTCAGTAGTATAATTTAATTAATATACGCGTGTTCAAGCACTTGTCAGGTTGTGATCCTCAACATGTTCTGAGAGGTGTTTTAAGCCCTAAAAACGCCAGACAGTTTTAATTTAATAAATAACAAAACTTCCATTCCCACAAAATTAAATTCGTGTCCCCACGCATTAATAAACTTTTTATAGTACCGGTATAACGACGTCGTGATCGCGAATACAAATATAACGCTTCCATCTGTTCGTTTGTTGGCATGATTAAGAAACTTTTTTTACCTTGTTCCAAACTTTGAAATAACGTCGGGAATATAATCAACGAAGGTTGAATGAGAGGAGGATTCTTCGAGTTTCACAGAAGTTTTTGTAATATTTTCGCTAGCGTTGAAGCCAACATGCCTTGGGAAATGTTATAATACGTTTGTTCTGGTATTCGCTGAAGATGAAAGGAAAGCATGAAAGGCGAGAACTGTACTCAGGAGGATTTAGTCCTTTCGCGAGGAAAATGTCGATGTAATCTTTTACACCAAAGGTTGACTTTAATTCAAAACTACGGTCAAATACCCTCAAACTCGTTTCTGTAATATGAGTTGATGATAATAATAATAATCTAGAATGCACTGAAAATCCAATGAATTTTTGATAGCAAACGTCAAAACGCTAGTTATAATTTATAAACTTATTATTATTAACTTATGAGAAAAAAACTGAAATAGAATATAGTCAAAGTACTGACGCGAAAAAGATGCCTTTGACATAAAATAATGTAAGTAATATTTTAAAAAGAAATATCATGATTACAAATAATAATAATAATAAATGCATTTATTCTCCATACATACAAAAATTATAACCAGAACAGAAAAAATATATACTCGTATATTTAGATGCAGAAATGGTTGCAATCAGAGCTGAGGGATAAAGAATCCGTCAGCACTGTACTTCCTTGCAACCAAATATACGAGGGCAAAAATTAACAAACGCGCTGATTACAGAGTATTACGTACTTGAAAAAAACAAGAAGTAGTTGGTGCTAACAAATAAATAACTAAAGTACTAGATATAATAAGGTTTGCGGTTGCATTGACCACCGAGCAAAAGCTCACGAACATAGCGTAACGAGTTTATATTATACTGATGTAAGAGATTTATAATCTTAGGGGAAATATAAGAAAAACAATTTTGAAATTGTGAAATTCTATATTGCGGGACACGTTAATGGGCCTTATATTTAGATCATGTACTTGGGATCTTTTTATAATTCTTTTTACAAGGTATAGCGGTTCTATATGTTTTAGTAGTTTAAGACATATATTGCAATAATGAAGAAACCTACGTTCCCTCGTATTTAGCCAACCCAGTTCCTTTATCTTCTCTGAAACATGATCCGTCGCAGGTCATAGACGAACCTAACGCAATAGTTTTGTAAGCGCTGTAAACGTTGACTATCATATTGAATCAGCGCAGGTCCATATTCAGCATCACAGTAGTTTAGAAACGAAAAAAACTAAAGAATTACATAAGGTTACCTTAGACTGGAAGTTCAATATATTGCGACTATTATATAACAAGTTCAATTTTGATATGGATCTTTTAACAATATAATACTCCAAGACTCCAAGGTTTTTAACTAAATTTACAGGTAATAGCTTTGTATCATTAAGTGTTATGTCTAACTGAGAAAGACATCGTTGTCTAATTTGTTTAGGACCGAATTTGCGACTTTGAAGGGTTTAGTGATAAGCAATATTTAGTCGATAAAGTAGATAATGATCCTAAATCTGAGGTTATGAATTTATATGATTCAGTAATATCAGCTTCCCTACAAGAATAATGCGTATCGTCCGCATAAAAATGACTTTTACAATATTTCAGACAGGGTGAAAACGATGATATGTATATAGAAAATAACAAGGGACTCAATATGGATCCTTGCGGCACGCCGCTTACACACTTAATTGGAAGAGAAAAAGAATTATTGTACTTTAGTACCTGTTGGCGATCTCGCAAATAATCATTCATTAGTGATAGAGCCTTTTGGTCGATTCCGATGTAAAAATCGCAATTTGTTCATAATATTGAAAGGAATTGACTAAATTGGCCAGTTTTATTTTTGTTATGTAAAACAGTGTTTAATACAAGGAGAATTAGTTGTAGTAATAGTTTTTGTTCTTTCAAGATATTTATAAGGCATACCAATCACAAAGAAGGCGCCTGTCTTTATTATGAATGCTTCACCTATCTAAATAGCATCCCTTTCGGGACTAGATATGCTCTATCTACCCCCCAACCGAAAGTTTTTCCGTGCGCCAACAAACAGCATATTAAAACGGTAATAAATGGACCAGCCGAGAAAATCGATACAACAGCGGACCCCTAATCGGTTGTTCTATATTCGAGCAAGTTCATTTGAATAAAACATCAAAATTACCGGGATCTTCATTGTCATAATCAACAATTGGATTTATATACAGAACCCTCTCATTCAAAAGCTTTTCATCTGCCTTTGGAAGAAAGGATGGATCGTTTCTCGTAGTACAAGGAAGTTAATTACACCTCTTGTCTGAATTTCCGTTTCATGATTCGCAAGGACGCCTTTAAATATTACCTGCTTCGCTAATTTAAGAACACGTCAAGAGTATAGACTGAATCACATTGCAAATTTTAAACCTCCATATTATTTACAGGTACTATGTATTACATTTTGACGCAATAAGAGCTTCCAGCTTGCAAATTTCCTCTTGTAATTGTTCAATCTGAATGAAAAGCGACTAAGACGTAGCTGAAATTGTAGTGGAAAAAATGTCATCGAGTTAACTTCCACTTTAATCACTTATATTAAACACGAAGGTCATGTCAAAATTCTTGCACCCAAAAACATAACTTATGTTCTACGTGGTCTCCATTTCTCTAAATACACCGCACTATTCGCGAATGCACACCTTCATTTGTAGACCTTCTTATCTGTTGAGGTTTCAGGCAATCCTGATTCTCTGTACCAGTTCTTCTTTGGTTGCAACTGGTGTTTCATACACTTTACTTTTAATAAAACCCCACACAAAAAGTTTAGAGGTGTTAGATCCTCAAACACTCTTGTTAATTCGCCATCAGCATCCCTCGACGAATGAGCTGGTGCTCCGTCCATTTGGTACCATGTAGATACAAATATCTATGCAAATTGTCTAAAAAATCTGTTACCACAGTTACGGGTATATCTTTCGCTAGTTAGATTTTCCTGATCGTGCATAACCAAAACAAAATACGTTAAAGCTGAAGGTATCCTGATAGCCTGCTTCTCAAACTAGATGTGGATTGACTAAAGCCCAGAAGTGCTGATTTCGCCTGTTTACAATGCCTTCTCTGCTAAACTTCGATTCGTCGGTCCAGATAATTTTGCTCAGACAGTTTTTATCTTCTTGTAGTTGCACCAAAAATCTTTCGCAAAACTCCACTCTTCGCAATTCATCGCCAGGTCTAAATGCTTGTACAAGTGTAAAAGAGTAGTCGTGCATCTAATTCTTATGCAAAATTCTTTGGATTGGGGGGGGGGGGGCATACGAAAGACCTAAGTCTTGCACAGCACTCCTTATAGAACTCCGAGGATAGGCACCGAAATATGCTAATACTTTTATTATGCTATCTTCCTCCACAGTGACAGACTGTCTAACTCTTTTCACACACTTCACGCTCTCAAATGTAAGAAATTTGATTCCAGTCTTCTAAATTTTGCTTTGTTCATCGCTGGCAGCTCTGGATATTCCGTGTTAAATACTCGGCAATATTTTCTTTCGAATACTGTTGATTCTGCATCTAGCATAAATCGAAAACAAGTAAAACTTACGCACTACACGGCAGTTTTCGATACAATTTAGTCCTGACGTTTGTAACATTCTTTTGTTTTAAAATTGTTTCCAAAAGCTACTGCCACAGGTAGGTAATCACTCGACTTTTTATTAAATATGATGTACCTAATTATTAATCAAGCAGGTTTACAGAATTTCCAAAAAGCATAAACGCAATATTGTAATATTTACGCTGACGTCACCAAATAAGACGAAAACGTAAAAATGACTTTTACGCCGTTAAAGTGTATTCGAAATAACGGCCGATTTCGAACACTCTGTATGAATTTGAAAAAACTGCAAGACTGTAACAAGTAACCTTTATGGTTATTATAACAAGCTGCAAAATGCCAGCCGTGATCCGTGAACTTCGAAAATTTCTGCATAACACTGCAAAACTGAAAACTTTCAGAAACAAGATATAGGTTGTCATACATGAATAGATTTGCAATGATTAGGCGAATCAAAAAATACACAAAAATGATATTATTATACATATTTAAAAAAACGAAGTTAATGGTGACTTCCGGTATAACCGGAAGTGCCACAATTGCGTGAGTATTTTCCCTGAGGAGGGCATGAGCGATTATATCTAACTGCAAATTTTCAGAATTCAATTCGGAATCTAACTCCCTAAACATTTAATGAACGGTTTGAGTGAATCACCCTGTATAGCTAATTGTTGTCTCAATGATATACCTTTATAATGTGACAGCATGAATTATGATAAATGGTCGACAAATGCCTGCCATATAATTTTCTGTGTGCTTAAACAGTAATTAGATAATGCAGTTAGAAATCGTCATAAGGTTTTATTTCTTAGAGCTGTGTTGAAATTTGAATACTATCAAATATCTGAATAATTACACAAAGACAAGTAGGTACTGACCTTACCACAACCACATAATTCTGATTATCTTGAAAAGAAGCCATATTTATATTTGGTTTCACAAATAAGTCGAAAGCTATGCCGATAACTATACAGGGTGTTTCTAAATTCGATGTCATAATTTCTATTGCGTGTTCCTGACGTGAATTTATGACGAAAAGTCTATATAAACATGTGTCCGAAAATGCTTCATTTTTGATATACAGAGTGTTGAAGTTAAACAAAAATTTTCGAATTTTTTTATTTTTTAGAGAACGGTTTTTTGAAACTTAACGAATTTTGCCAGAATGTTATAATAGATCACGGCTAATAATCCGGCATAAAAGATTTTTTCATATCTTTAACAGAGGCGGCGTAGGGGGAGGGGCAGAGGGATTTTCTCTTTGAAAATAGTTGTGTGTGAAATGTCAAAAAGCTCGTTACTATTTTCAGAAAGAGCAACAAATAAGGTACAAAAAAGGATCTCTTATTGCATTTCGCTAGAACGAACCGTTTTCGAGAAAATCGAGAAAATATGAATTCCTACAGGTTGGCGCAAATACACCAGAAATTAACTTTTTTTATTTTCCAAAGAAATTAACGTTTATATGGCAACAACTTTTTGAAATTAATTGAACTATATACCTCCATATCTAAACAGTGACGGCAATTTGGGGAGGGGGAACAAGAAGTCTTTTTTATAAAAAGATTGTTTCCACATTTTTAAATTGTTTCAAAAATTATGAGGATCAGTTAAAAATATTAAAAGAAGAAAAATTTACTTTTTATACTGCTAAGACAAGGCATTGTTGTAAAATTAAGGAATTGCATTTTTTAAAGATTTTTAATAACGCCAAATGCAAGTTGCATATCTAGCTTTAAAAAATAATTAATTTAATTTAATTAATTAATTAATTTAATTTTTCTTTTTTATATTTTACTGGTCTTTATAATTATTGAAACGGTTTTAAAAATGCGGAAACAACCTTTTTATAAAAAAGACTTCTAATCCCCTCCAAATTACCGCCACTGTTTAGATATGGTGGTAATTATTGTGTCTGACCATTTATCATGATATAGTTCGATTAATTCAAAAAAATTGTTGCCATATAAACGTTAATTTCTTCGGAAAATACAAAAAGTTAAATTTTGGTCTATTGACGCCAACCTGTGGGAATTCAGGTTTTGTCGATTGTTTCGAAAGCGGTTTGTTCTAGCGAAATGCAATAAGAGGTCCTTTTTTGTACCTTATTTGTTGCACTTTCTGAAAATAGTGACGAGTTTTTGACGTCTTACACACAACTTTTTTTCAAAGAGAAAACCCTTCTACCCCTCCCCCTACGCCGCCTGTGTTACAGATATGAAAACATGTTTTATGCCAGATTATTAGCCGTGATCTATTATAACATTCTCCCAAAATTCGTAAAGATTCAAAAAACCGTTCTGTAAAAAATAAAAGAAATCGAAATCTTGTTTTTAACTTCAACACTCAGTATATCAAAAATGAAGCATTTTCGGACACATTTTTATATAGACTTTTCGTCATGATTTCACGTCAGGAATACGCAGTAGAAATTATGACATCGAATTTAGAGACACCCTGTATATGCTGTAACAACACTACGTTCAGGAAAATACCTTCTTTGTTCTGCATCTTTTCCAGCTGCTTTTGTTCATCCCACACGTGAATCTATCTTTGATGTCTTAATGGAAACCTGAGATTGGATTGTATTTGAGACTATAAGTTGTTGTCACTGCTGAATCTTATATTCTAAGAAAATAAGCAACTTCCTCTCAAACATAAATTCTGGTCCAATCGATTCAGTTTACAGTCCTTATACGGGAACACCTGTTTCCTTATTTGGAACATCTGCGATCTCTTTATTTCTCTACGGTAATGTGTCTGCAGATGAGTTTCCCTTATATAAAACACGAGCAGCTGGCAACGCCAAAGAAAAAGGGCATAATTTAGGTGGTTTATGGCCCACATTTGGGATTAGGATTGGATCCGGGACCCCACGAATGGTTGTTTGAGTTGATTTGTTCGGGCGGTGGAGAACGAAATTGCGTTATCAGTTTTGCTGGCTCGATGCGAATTTTGGGGGCCGGTGGGCACAGGCATTTGCTAATGCGGCCAGGGTTCCTTTGGGGTTGTTTATACCGAGTTCGCGTAATTAAATTTCGTGTTTAGAACTTCGTGAGGCTGCAGATTTAATATATGTCTCGGTTAAGTGCTTAGATTTAAACGGCTGTTTATTTTATTGTATTATGTATAATTATACATTGTTCAATTATTATCTTTTACAATTAGACGCTTCTACCTAAATAGTACTCTGTCTACTAAATGTACGTGACAGGCAATACAAATTTCCAAGCACTGGTTACGAATTAATTTCTACTTTAGTTCTTGATCAGTGCCCAATTTTTCCACTCGATGCCCTTGCCTAGGTCAGAAGTTGGATATCTTCTGTTTTTCTTGGAAACTCAAACCCAGTTCCCTGTATCGGAAAGTTTTACGTTCCAGCTCGACGTATTTCACGTCCACGATAAAGCTCCTACAACTTTTACGACTTGCACTTTATACCGCGCCTTCTGACACGATATACGATCCAGAATTCAATTCTTGCATTGTATTTGCATGCACCGAGCGTCAGCACGCATACTTACGGCGACGGGTTGCATGTTTACAACATGACCTGAAGTTTCAGCTCGGAATGCACAATATCGAGGAGATTTATGAAATTTCTGGCCCGTTCGCTTTTCGGAGGCATGCAAATATTATGCGAATTCGTCGAATAATTCGACGAACTCGTCCCACGTGTAAACAGGAAAAAGCGGCTTTTACCCGGTTATTGCATCGTGCGCGCTCGTAAATATATAAGCTGTTGCTCTTGCAATCACCCCATACCACCGAACAACCCCCGGGACGCCGGCACTTCACAAATGCGCGCTGATGTCATTAATTCCGCTCGTGTTCCCTTTTGTCTCTTTAGCGTATTATTATTTCTTTTTGGTCCCGCGAAAGCATCAAAGTGGGTCGTCATGCCTATTGGAGTAATGTATGTACAAGACGTCTTCTCACATAATACGTTTTTAGAAAAAAAGATTGACAAAAAATATTAATCTGACGTTTCGATTGCACAAGTTGATTGATTGATTGAACCCGCGTACGGACAGCATTTCTGCCACTCCCGGATATACCGCCGGGCCGGCCGAGTACGCTGGGTTGGAGGGCTACATGCTGATTGCTAGTAGTGCGACTGCCTAGCGCATGTTAAGGAAATATAAGGACTGGAATGGGAAGGTTACATAGGTACATTCATTTTTTTTCAATGTTTTTTTTGTGCTGTTGACATCATTGGTCCACTTCAGAGWAGCTCTATTAATTTCTTGTTTCTTATGATTTCTAGCTATTATTCTTCGTTCTTCCCTGACTTCTGAATTATCCTCTCTATAGTTGTTTCCCATGTAAACCACAGCTTTTTTCCTTTTTTATTCGTCTCCGCTTAGTTGCCAGGTCTTTCTTAGTATGTGGTCTGCTTCTCTCCTGGATGTGTCCTTAGTATTTCGTCGCGTATGCCTGTTTCTTTTATGATCGTTCTGCCATCCAAGAGTTGCGCTATTGTCGCATGCGTAGTATGTATTTGATTGAATGATATTTTTGCCTTAGATTATCATTTCGTTATTTCTTGAGTTATTTGTATAAGCACTGAGTTCGCTCTTCTGTCAGTTGGGACATGTACACCTACAATGCACACTTCTTCCGACTTCCAGGATTTTATGTAGCACTATTGTGTAATTTCTCGTATACACTTAACTAGATACACGAAATATATTTCACTATAGCGACCGCAACAATAATAACATATATAATAAAAACATACACATAAGTACATAACACTGGGCTGGGGTACATTGTGAATTAAACTCTTAGAATTTTATGTAGTTTTTTGCTTTGTGTAGCTTGTTTAGATTGCTCTTTCATGGTGATGTTGACGTTTTCTTGTTTGATTTCATCTATGTTTGTCCGATCGCTTGCTGGAGCTCTAGGTACGTCGGGTGATGTTCTACAGGATCATTCTTGTCTGCGTGCATTTTTTTATATATTAGAGATTCTTTACGGCCGTGGGTTATTGTCTCTAGACAAGATTATCACAATATCATAGTGGTTACCTTTGGCCCTATTTCTGGTGTCGCTGCTAAGATTTCTTCTGAAGCCTTTTTGTTCCAAGTCGTTTATGACTGCTGGAATTCTTTTGAATTGTATTTTGGCCGTAGACTGTGAACAGTGTCTTCTATACTACTTCCCAACTTCTATATGTTTTGTCTGGTGTGATTTACAGATTTTCTTGCCCGCTTTGTGTTATTGCTGGACAACGTTCTCCCATATATATATCTATTTCGTGAGCCAATGTGCTCCGCAGGCGGTTTCTGCCCCACAATTGTATAATTTCTTGTACAATACACTTTGCTAGATACACGGAATTACTTCACTGTAACGATGATAACAATAACAACCGCAACACAAACACAAGGATGTAACACTCGAACACATTATTAACGAAAATTCTAAATTCAGTATGATTGTTTAACGCCACGCTCATCTTAGGTCATAGGCGTATAATATCGTCGTAAGCGGTTCCTCTTTTCCTTTAAATCTATTCTGTTTTCTCCTGTTTTTGTTTCGTTCAGTTCTTGTAGATGTAGAGCATCCTTTTTCTTTCCTTTTGTGTTCTTTTTACTGAAAGGACGTCTAAAAAGATGAGGCTTGCATTTGTTATTTGTTAGTTAGTTGGTTGATCGTTCTAGTTGTTAAGACTACGGTATGAGCGTTTATATATTTTAATTTCCTGGTGCTTAGGGTTTATTGTAATTTAGGATAGTATCCGATTATCGCGCGTGGGATAGGTCAGGGTAGCTCCTGTCTGTTCAAGGGCCTTTTACCCTTACTGAAGCATCCCAGATGGCCAGAACAGGGGGCTCGAAACTACCTGGCTACGGCCATTTCGGTCCTAAAATATGTTCGTTTTGTCCCGGAATGCGATATTAGTTGTACTGGAAAAGAAATAATACAAAGAAAATCGCTAGTTACGCATATGCAACATACGCAAAATTAAATTATTTTGTTAGTATATTAGTCCACTATTTTTCTGCTATATTATCTTATTTTAGTTCACGTTGTAGGTGAGTTCCCACCTGTGGTCCATGTATATCCACATATATAGGTGGTCAGGTGGGCAATCACCACGCTAAGCACCTGTCCTCACTATATAACCGTGCAACACCAGCTGGTTGTAGAGTTTAGTTTATTAATCACAAACCATTGTAGCAAAACTGTGGCAAAACTCAGAGAGCCGTTCGAACACACGTCTATCTCCGACCAGCGCCCAAACCGAACTCCTGACGTTTCGATTGCACAAGTTCAAACAAAATTTTGAACGTAAATAAACAAGCCATCAAAGAAGCGAGACTGCATAGAAATAACCTACAGTTCCTTATTAAATTTTTTAACGTTTAACTTTAATCTTGTAGCAGAGGTCGCAACAAACCCACTCGAATAGTCAACAACGCGTTGAATAGGTCCTCGTGACGTCACTAGACAGTAAACACGCCACGTCCTCGCGTACGTTCCCAATATATCACCCAGAGTCCGCATTGCGTATTTGTTTTGCTAAGTAGGCAGGTAAACTCTACCCGTACCAACTTTCTATTTATACACACCCTTACACGGTACACTGAAAAATACACGGTCCCTTTTTATCGATTCGGCCGCGAGCAACAAGACATCAGAAACAATTGCTCGGGAGTATTCCGGGAACAAATGGATCTTCTTGAGAAATGCACGCTTGGAGTTCACGTACAAATGTCACGCGCAACAAGTTTTGGATAGAAATGCAGATACTTTTAAAACGTTCTTAATGAGGCGAGCGCTGCCGTTAAGTACTTGAATATTCAAAACGCACTCATCAATATCTGTCGTAAATTCGTCGATAAATCATGGGCTGGTGACAGGCTTTGCTAGTCGCGCCGCTTTTTCCACAAGAAGCTGACTTTGTCCTTTTGCGGTTCAGGAATTTATGCCTTTATCTTTTTCGATATTGGCTTCAAAGAGGAAATTTCAATTACACAAAGGAATGCCACTTTGAAATACAATACTGAATCCTGCGTATCTCTCATTAAAAAAACAAGAGGGAAATTATTAAACATACAAAACGAGCAATTCATCGTAATTAAATTTGACTCTTCTTTCTTGCAATCTTTTATCTCAGGCGAATAAACCAAGTCCTTGACTCAATACTAAACAAATCTTATCAGGATTTGTCTCAATTCTATAACAAACTTGCAGGTTTTGGTTTTTGACCTGCTATTTTAACATATGTTTCTTTTAATAATTTTAAATCAAATAAACGTGCTCTATCTGATATACTACAAGGTTCCAGTCCGAATCCCTTACTATTTATTATTTTCATCAATATGTCGAGTAGTATCATACGCTGATGACATCAAACGACTTTACTGATAGATCTAATACTGATGCAGCAGTCTTGCAACATGGTCTCCGTATCATAGTAAAATGCTGCTCACGATTAAGACTAAAATTTAATATATCTGTGATAATCACGACTTACGTAATTACCAAGTTACGTTCTCTTGCGTTCTCTTACGTTCATACAACCGACCAACTTAACAACGTTTATTCTAATTTCCACAAATGTGTGTAACAAAAAGAGTTGACAAAAATTATACAAAAGTGAACACCCAAATAGAAGTAAACAACTGGATATACGACCCTTTATACCTATACTTATGACAAGGACTGCCCCCTAAGTTAGCAAATAATTTTAACTCAGATTACCCATATTAAATATGCAAAGCGATTACAGTGTTAGAGTTAGGTTGAACTTTGATTAGACGACTTGGAGTTTTCTTTGCATTTTTCATTTTCCTGCAGTCGTAAACTAAATGGCAGTCTTCTAAATTGGAAATGGCCAATCATATGATGAATTCCGGTATCTGGTATCCATAATGTAATTTCTATCTAATTCAACCGTTTCGTGAAGTATTACCATAACCAAACGCCAGCTCTAAAGCGAAATTGCTGATGTGGCAATGCATTTCGTAATGATGTTTGCTTCATTCAACGCTGCATTCATTATTCAACCTCTCCAAATGAAATCCTTTTGCCCTGCCAGAGAAAATTCCGACTTAATACCACAGCCGTCAGTGAATATAGAGATTGATCATCAAAGCAGGACAAATAAAAGCTTCCCCCTTCATTCCTCCCGCCCCTTTAATCATCTTTCCCCGACCTCGTATCCTAATTTTTCAGTTGCTGCCTCCACGGTCTGACTGACGCTTGGCAGTACCGTTTAATATTCCCGCGACACGTCGGGGAAAATTACGCCATTTGAACGGTGTAATTTAAAATTCTAAGGGCGCAACGGGCGTGGAAAAGCTCCACAAACAGCTCAACGTTGCAGGAATCGGCACTCTATCGGCCAAATGCAGGGAGCAGGTCCGGAAAATTCGTTGCGTCATAATTGCCGGATTAAGATTTCCCCTTGATTAACGCACCTCTTCCGGAAGTCAGATTTACATCCGGAATTAGTTCTTCGCTAATTACAGGACATTCAATCAATTTCGTCCTCCAGTGGCGTGTGTACAAAGATTATTATGTCGTAAAGGATTAAATTAAAATCTCTAAAGCATTTGGTCATCATTTCCAATTTCATTACGTCTCTTTAGTTCATCTTCTGTATCTGCTGGCCTAGAAGGTCATTTGGAGGGACAGAGCTGGACAATTTGCCGTTGTATATTTGTTTGGAAAGTGTTCGTTCAAATAATTACGTACGTTGAATGTCAAATGTGACTGAGCACCGTCGTCATTTACCGTCGAGGGTTGGTCGTCTTATAACATGAAAGGGTTTTACATAACTGCACATTTCATAGATAAAAAGTGGAAACTGCACTCGATTCTTTTAGATTTTGTTCCGGCGCATGGCCAATGCACTCCATAGCAAAGTTGTTTTTAGATGTAGTCCATTTCTATGGTGTGGCAGATTCTGTACAAGGAGTTACCACAGACAGCACAAATAGTTATTTCACGTTCACTATTGAACTTAAAAATTTTATTCATACTATCGATCCCGAAAACTCATTTTGTGTGATTTGCGCATATAATTATTTTGGGGGCGAGATATTTCATGAAGGTTCTTCATTCTGAATTTCATTGTTCTGAAAATAATTTGATTGACGAATATAAAATTAAAGCAATTAATTCGATAGTAAAAAAATTCATGGTATCGCAACTAAGCTAAAAAATTCTGTACACTTGAACTATGAAATTGATGTCATAGCACGGCGGAACTCAACTTTTGAAATGCTTGAATGGAGCCTAAAAATGAAAAGCGCACTGAATATATTATGGCATAATACAGATAATATTTATTTATTTATTTATTTATTTATATACGGAAGCACAAACAGGACGAACCTAAAACAGTCCTTACAACTTTTTCAAAAATGAAATTAACATATTATAGAATAAACCACACCGCAAAACAGAAATTATTAAAATGTAAAATTAATACCTAATTAACACCTAATTTACGATTATAACATTATATAAGAAGTAAACTATCAAAATACGAAAGGAAACGGAAGAATTTATTGGTGGAGCACTTTAAAAATTTTTCTCCGAAATGAGTATACAGAATCACTAAATATATCAACTTCAAGTGGTGGATTAGTTAGCCTGCTTAATGAATTGTAGGACTTCATACATCTAAGAAGTGGGGAGTTTGCATATGCATTAGTGAAATGTACTGGTACATAAAACAAATTATGAGACCTAGTGTTATACACAGAAGGCACCGAAATATTCAACATACTCAAAATAACTGTCGAGTCCACTGCACCACTGCAAATGCTGTGCAGATAACGAAGATCTGCAAAACTTCGTCGCTGCTTCTGAGGCAGCATGCTAAAGTGTTCACGTATAAGATCAGTACTCTGCAGATCTATACGAAGTTTATAAGCAACATATCTAAGGAATTTGTTCTGAATCCTTTCAAAGCTATTAATGTACACAATATATTAGGGATTCCAAATAACCGAAGCATAGTTCAGAATACTATTAACGTAAGCCATGAACAAAGAATTAAAAGATTTCCATTTTCTAAATTCAGAACAAACTCTGAAAATAAATCCTAGACTATTATTTGCCTTCCTTACGATATAGGAAATATGTTCACTAAATAACATCTTTGAATCAAATACAACACTAAAGTCTCTAATTGAATTTACCCTATTCAACAAGTTACTGTTTATACTATAATCAAATTTTATAACGCTGTTATTCCTGGTAAAACCTTGAAGTTAATGGACTCGGTATGGTCCCTACTATAGCGAGTTTGCCGGTATCTTAAGAGGATGAAACCTATTGCACACTTCTAATGGTAAKTATTTCTATAAATATGTTTTTGGGCAAATTAGAGATTTGGGCACATGATCTTGACAAGAAGTCCGAAAGAGATGAAATCGATGAAAAATTAATAAATAGAAATTATAAAACACTATAAAAAGACGTATTGGATGTATTGTGTTGTTTATTTTAGACCCACGGCATAAGATAGAGACACTTTCGTATACACATTGAGTGAAAGCTTTAGAAATAGAGGCAGTTTCCCGTTTTAAAATTATATTTCAAAATAAATATTTTCAGCATTCCTGTCCACCTGTCCCGTCAACTTCAAACCCAGATGAGATTCAAGCAAAGGAGGAGCTTGATGTAGATATTTTCAGTTTGTTTAGGAAATCTCCTATTAATGAAGAGAATGTCTTGGCGTTACGAAATAGATAAATTTACAAATAGCCCACGAGCTGATCTTTCTGAAAATATTCTAGAGTTGTGGAAAACCACGAAAACGTATTTCGTAACCTTGCCTTAACGGCAAAACATTTTTTGTCAATACCTGCCACGTCTGCGGCTGTATAAAGAGAATTTTCTAGGGCTGCATTAACCATTACAAAATCTCGGAATAGATTAAGCGACAAATCCATAAGGAAGATTTAAATTTAAAGTTATAATACTGTATGTAAGTTTAAGTATATGACAAATTCGGATTTTTCTGTTCATTTTATTGTTTCGCCGTTGTACTGTTTATGTTTCAATAAATCAAGTAGTATCAAGCCTGTTTGATTTTTCAGGTAACTAGACGTATTAAACTGCTTGACTTGAGCTTGACTTGACTTCAAGTCAATTCAAGTCAAGCAGTTTGAAAAACAAATCAATTTAAAAAAATATTTGCGAATAACTAAAGGCAAATTGATCTCTGTGTCTCCCAAATCATCAGCTTTTGGACTGACGTAGTTTGTGTCATATTTTATCATCTGAAATTGTGGTAGCATTTTTCCGTACCTTTTAGGATCATCCTGTATGAGCTTGCACCTTTTCAGTTTGTAATAAACTGATTGCTATCAGTGTTCAAATGGAAACTTCACTCAAAGCTATTATTACGAAAAAAAAAACTAACTTACAAGCCTGCTGTTGCACTATAGTTTAACCATTTTCTTTGAACCCAACMATKAAGTAKATTGGTAATTACGAACCTTAGACCACAACCGTGTATAAATAGCTCATTTGACGAGCATAATACACAAAGCACTGTTTGCACTCGGTAAGCGGGAAGTGTGTGACGTCAGAGATGCAAATGCGTTGCATATTATGTGGTTTTCTCGAGAGACGTAGCTTGAAATGGCAGGAGGTGTCGATATAGGAACTTAGGATACAAAGACGAGGCATAATTAAGTGGATTACAGAGGTAATTACATTTGATGAAGTCAGTCTAGGATTCTAAAGGACGTATGAAACCGACCTGAAACAAAGCAATAGTGATCCATAAAGCGCAGTGTCTAAGCAAATTGAATAAATTATACGCTTCTGTTGCATACAGAAAAAAAGTTTGATGCATTTCTTTCGATATAATTGTACAATTAACCTAATAAACACCAATGAAATAGAGATGTTAGCTTTTTGTCTATTGATCGACGTTTTTTTAACTGTCTTCCTTAAATCTCACGTGACCTGTTTTGTCGTTTATTTTGAGTTTTATGCGTTACCTTATTGACTTTCGGTTTAGCTTTAAGTAATTTTCTACCAGAAAAGCATTACCTAGTCGCATTAGGTTTAAAATAGTACAGCTCTGTTTTATTGACTTTATATCACATAATATCACACAAAACCATAGAACTGAAACATCTACGCGAGCTTTTTGTATCCAACAGCAAAACTCGAACTCGTTCGTATCTTTTGTGTTAAACCGTTCCAAAGGAATGCACTTTCCGCATTCAGATTACGCCAGCTGCAATGCAGCCGCCTGGAAAACAATTCGTACGTTCCACAAAACCAATCATAAAACGGGCCATAAATCGAGAATGGCTGAAAACAGCGAAGCTTCCACTGAATACTGCGTCGTTTTCAGAAACGCTCTAATGGACATGGAACCCCTGTGCTGTCGCCGTAAAAATGGTAATTGGATATTTGCAGTTTGTGCTGTGGATTCGTTAATTGGTGTTTTGTTTTTGTCGCTGCGTTTATTGCGAGCTGAGTTTTTTGAATTAGTCCTTATTGATAGAGGCAGAGAATGAAATAGGCGGTACGATCGTCAATAATATTATATAATTTATTTATACTTTTATGTTGTGCCTTGATCATAAGATATTTTTTACATGTCCAATTTCATAAAACCGCTTGGTTTAATTTA
Organism: Rhyzopertha dominica; assembly: GCA_025024175.1. Taxonomy (NCBI): domain Eukaryota; kingdom Metazoa; phylum Arthropoda; class Insecta; order Coleoptera; family Bostrichidae; genus Rhyzopertha; species Rhyzopertha dominica. The sequence goes on from QCXZ01000138.1 coordinate 6,909,967, forward strand.
AATAAAGGAAAAAGAATTACGCTGCCATAGAAATATGTTGACATAAAAAAAACAACGGTAGGCTAAGCAATAAAGCATTTATTCCATAACTTTGACTTACCCTGTATGCAATAGTTAAGAAGTCATGATCAAAATTATTTTAATTTATCATAACAGATACGGTAGTTCTGAATTTGTATGAATGGGGTCGTCCCACAATTTTGCATTTAAAATGTACATAAAAATTGAAGCACAAGAATATTTTTTTGCGATTTTTACGGTTCTTCTTTGCCGAGAAAAAAATGTGAAAGTATGGATTTTTCAATATCCGTTTCAAATGCATCGATATTCCGCCACGGAGATGAAGTAAAAGGTTCACATGCTGACGAAAGTGAGAAACACCAATAATAGCCAGTGCTCTAGCAGTATTGCAAGTAATATTTGTTTACATTTTTTTGAGCTTCGTCGCGTTGCCAATGTGGGCAAATTTTCGCGATACCGGGAGGAATGTACTCGTAAACTGGCATTGTGACATTGATACCCAAGTCAATTTAAGGCGTATTTGTGAAAATAATTTAAATCATCCTTCAGTCTTTTTTATGAACAGTTCAATATAATAAGCGCATACACTGGCCTTTTGCTGAAATACGAAAGTACTTTAACCATCGAACCTGCTTTAGACGCTTGAAGCTTGATAATGTTTAGTTTGTATACTTTCGTATGACAACGATATCATAAATTTTGAAACTGTCAGGACGATCTCTGGCCGTCGTTAGGAAGAAAACGGTAAGGTATCGCTGACAACATCGCACGTGCTGCATGTGTCACTGTGTAACAAATAACCCTAAACTAACTCTAGCCACGCGTTTTTGTTTACATAGTTTGGTCAAACTTTCGAGTTTCGTATTTGCCAGATTAAGTGGCGGAGCAAGATTTTGTCGAAGTATTTGGGTAATCTGTTGGTTTTTTAATGTCAGAATGGCTTACGTTAAGAAGTGTTTTGTTCCGTGTTGTAAGAATACTACTGCTGATGAACAGTTACAGGTTATTCCTATGTTTACATTATAATATTGACGTTGACGGTTATACTTATACCTTCGCCCCTCTCTCTCACTCCCATTGCATTATTTGTATATCTCTGGCTATTTATAAAACTGACAACAGTGAGCACCTAGTTACCTAGGGAGCTGTAACAGTGCGCATGACGGAAATTAGGAACCCTTTGCGCAGTTGTTGGCGGATTTAAGAAAATGTTTGAAACAGGGTAATTTTTCTACCGCCGTTTGTTACGAGTAAAATAAGTCTGAAAGCAAAATAGATGCGTGGCACTAGTATTCATGATGTAAGCAATAAAAGGGATAGGTTAAAACTATAAAATTTTAATGTGCGGGACGACCCTATTATACATGAAACTGTAACAGTTACTTTACAATACTCATACTGAGAAAGCAGACACTACATGAAAAATGTTAGTAGGCTAAAAGATAATAGAAAGAACAATTAATTCTTGTTTATTGTCTAAAATTTGTCCAGTGAAGTAGCAACTAAGTCTGAGTGAAGTTTATGTAACCCTTAACAATGTACAGGCCGATTTCAAATATCGTGAAAATTTTTTAACAGATTTGCCATTATTATTTTCTTGTTTTAAACATTAGGCAACAGCATTGGTCTTCAAAAATCATAATCTAGCAAATACGGTTAATAAATAGCGCGGAATAGATTATCGTAACTAAGGAACTAGACAACCACCGCTCTGTCTTCGGTACGTGTAKTACGTATTCAGCAATTTATGAGTTTTAAGGATATAMATCTTTAGAAAATCGACTGTTTCAACAATTTAGGTTAACATATAGCGTTCCCATATCCACTTTGCTAGCTTCTTCCAAAAAGCCTGATTTAAATTWTAATCAAACACAAAATAATTTCGATTAAACGTGTTACTTGCTAGCGTCACCCGTTTTCGAAAAGCATGTTAGCCAAAAAAGACATTTTAAGCACGGAACCAACCCTACACCATAACCAGTTTCTTCTCTACCTCATCCTGACATTGACGACCTTAACTTCAAAGCTCCTGTAGAGCTTTCAGTCTTTAGCTGCATCCTCGAATTGCGCCAGTTCCCGAGCAATTACAGCGTGACCCAACTGCCGCGCCGTGCAGTTTTTAATTGGTTCCTTTGTGGCTACGGCGAGGATGCAGGATACGGCGTGTGTTTACCGGGGTGCCTTTCAAGTCGGCAAATGACCTGCGAGCTCCGGAGAGGGGGTCAGGGCGAATTCCGATGTCAAAGGAGTCCTGTGGTCGCACGTCTGATGACAGACGATGAGGGAGCACTGAATGGAGTATCGGAAATGGAGAGAAAGTTGGGTCGCAGACGGGAAAATTGAGCTGTCTTTGGCGTTGGTGAGTTAATAATGTGCGTGAGGTGGGTAAAAGGGAAAGTTACAAGCAGGAGATGCACGATTTTTTGACGTTTAGATGGTTTAGAAACAACTGGCAACGCATTCTCTTGCTCAAAATCGTATCTCGCTATCTACTTCCTTTTGGACTTGTAAACAAATTTTATTATTACTATACGACATCGCCCAACAGGAAAATCCCATTTATCGTATCATTAAAAATTAAGGTTCGTTAAAGTTAAATCTTTATTGATAAAAAATTAAATATTCATAAAAAACAAAATTTCCGAGCTTCCTGCTAATTTGCTTGATTTGGACGCCTTAAATAAGTTTTTTGTGTAGTCAACACAAACCACCGATAGCCCTGACAATAAGACACTGCATAATCTATCACATTCTGTACTTGACGGTACTGGCGTGTTCAATTTTGCTCTTGTCAGTGAGGAGGATGTATTAAATGCGTTGTATAGTATTAAATCAAAAGCCATAGGTGCTGATGGCATTAGTACGGCCATGTTGCTCCTTTGTTGTCCATATGTCTTAAAATTTATAGTGCATTTATTCAATTGTATCATAGAAACAGGGACATATCCCAATGTTTGGAAACTTGCTCACATTATTCCGTTACCTAAAGTAAACGCACCGAACGAGCCAAAGGACCTTCGACCCATAAGCATTCTCTCGTCAGTGTCCAAAATATTTGAAAAAATTATTCACAAATAGATCAGTCAGCATTTGAAGAAATTCCATATCATACCAGAAAACCAATCAGGGTTTAGGGCAAATCGTAGTTGCGAAACAGCATTGCTTTCTGTTACAGACGATATAATCAAAGCAACTGACAATATATGCGTCACAATACTAGTTCTCTTAGATTATTCGAAAGCGTTCGACAGAATAAATTATGATCTTATATGTCTGCTGTTTTTCACAACATCGGACTTGACCAAAAGGCTCTATCACTAATGAATGATTATTTGCGAGATCGTCAACAGGTAGTAAAATACAATAATTCTTTTTCTCTTCCAATTAAGTGTGTAAGCGGAGTGCCGCAAGGGTCCCTTATTATTTTCTATATACATATCATCGTTTTCATCGTGTCTGAAATAAAAGTCGATACGCAGATATATTATTCTTGTAAGGAAGCTGATATTACTGAATCATATAAATTCATAATCTCAGACTTAGGATCATTATCTTCTTTATCGACTAAATATTGCTTATCACTAAACCCTTGAAAGTCGCAAGGTATTTTGTTCGGCCCTAAACAAATTAGACAACGATGTCTTTCTCAGTTAGACATAACACATAATGATACAAAGCTATTACCTGTAAATTTACTTAAAAACCTTGGAGTATTCATTGACACCGACTTAAAATTTACATCGCATGTCAATTATATTGTTAAAAGACCCATATCAAATTTGACGTTGTTATATGATAGTAAGGTAACCTTATGTTTTGTCGTTTCTAAACTACTGTGATGTTTTATATGGACCTGCGCTGGCTCAAATGATAGTCAACGTTTACAGCGCTTACAAAAAACTCTTGCGTTAGGTTTGTCTATTACCTGCGACGGCGAGATCATGTTTCGGAGAAGATAAAGGAACTGGGTTGGCTAATACGAGGGAACGTAGGTTTCTTCATTATTGCAATATATGTCTTAAACTACTAAAAAATAAAGAACCGCTATACCTTGTAAGAAGAATTATAAAAAGATCCCCCAAGTACATGATCTAAATACAATTCACAATTTCAAAATTGTTTTTCTTATATTGCCCCTAAAATTATAATCTCTTGCATCAGTATAATATAAACTCGTTACGCTATGTTCGTGTATTTATTTGTTAGCACCAACTACTTCTTGTTTTTTTCCAAGTACTGTACGCGTTTGTTAATTTTTGCCCTCGTATATTTGGTTGCAAGGAAGAACAGTGCTGACAGATTCTGTATCCCTCAGCTCTGATTGCAACCATTTCTGCATCTAAATAAATAAATAAATATATATATATATATATATATATATATATATATATATATATATATATATATATATATATATATATTCTTTTTCTGTTGTGGCTACAATTTTTGCATTTATGCAGAATAAATACATTTATTTATTTATTTATTTATTTATTAACATCATTGCAGCAACTTCAAAATAGCTTAGTAACACATAGTACGTTAGTTACTATATCATAATAGCCTAGATGCGAATGTTATTTCAAAACTATTATTTATGAACATTGACGTGAACATTTTGACAGTTTTCAAATTTTATAGATACACCTGATATATCATTCGTGTCCAAAATAATAGGCATATCCATTGAATTTTGGCCAGCAACAGTTTTTTTCCATTCGATAGTCTTTAGTACATAATGCAGATTTGCATTTAATTTTTTGCTCAATGGAAACCTTCTTTCTCAAGTTGTGTTCTAAATATCCTCTTGCAACATTCCTCAATTCCCAACCACCAAGTTCTTGTAAATATGTCTCCACCAGCATTAACAAGAAAAGCTGCTGAAGATCTTCTAATGCAATGACCAGTATACATAGTAGGATCCTGAAGTTTGAAATACATAGCAATTTTCTTAGATATTTTAGAAAAGAAATGGATGCCACAGAGCTGAACGGTGCATTTTATCTTTCAATATGACACGGTGGTGTATGAGATGTACGTAATCCTATATATTTTTTAAATAAAACCGCAGGATTAACGTTTCCATCAGATATTACAGCAAAAACAGCGTTTTTTTGTGGGTTTTTGAGTCTGGAATTGTGATTACTAGCTTGCTGTCTAAAATTTCAACATCTTCCATGGACATTTTCCTTAATTCATTCTACAAGCTCCGCCAATTCCAATTAAGGATAATTTCATCTTAATATTTCGTCTGGGGCAGTACAAACAAATTCACTAACCTGCTATTTTAGATTTTTTAGCTCTATACTCTACATTCTTTTTCTTAACAAATCGTATCAAAGCTCCATACTTCTCGATTTCCACTCTTTCCCTGAACTCCAAATAAGCTCGTAACAGGGAATATTTAGGCCACAATGATGATGGGAGTATTCATTTGAAAGCCTCACTAAATAAACAACTATTACTGTTTCTCTAGCATCTTGAACCCCTTCTCTATCTCGCCACTCACACAACTAAGGGTTTTTCGTAACGGATTTTTGATTTTTCCGGAAGCAAGTCTTATCTTACAGTGTTAGCAGCCTCAAGTAAATTTTCAGGAATATCCATCTCTTTCATGACTTCACCAAAGTTTGTTTGTTGTTTTTATCATCGTTGTCAATGATACGATAAAGCTTTGAATAAACTCGATTATTATGCGATCTCGATAACCATCAATTCTTGATTACTCTAAACCGCATAATAATCTTGTTACACTAATAGCTATAATAAGACGAGTACAAGATGTTACAAATACAGTATGTAATACATAAAACAACGCCCTACGGTTACAAGAATTAGAAATAACGTTCAATGTTTTGCCAGGATGGCGTTCAAAAAGCTCCATTGTCAGATGAAAGTCCACCTGTTTTAGCTACCGAAATATCCATAAAAAACTAAGAAGAAAATATTCAATTTAATTCGGGAATTTGACGCTCTTTCAAGTCAGACCGACACATAAAGCCGGCGCCTCCACCAAAATGCAATTAAGGTTTCTTTACTAATTTTGACCTCCTGAAGTGAAATCTGACATGAGTTGGTCACTAGATACAACGGTACTCTTTAGAAATTGTCCAAATTAGGTCGCTTGCTAGTAAATTTCTACCTTAAAAAACTTAAAAAAATAACAGTTAGTGACCTGTCGTTAAAAGGATTATGAAAAATGTTAAATTATCTGTCAAGGGGGTTATTTTTAAAAAGCCTTGTCGTCAGATGCAGACGCTATAGACGCCTAGAAACAATTTGAGCAACATTCGCTAGTTCATCGTTCCACAGGGCATTCCACCTAAGAATAAGAGTACCCTAACTCTTATTCCAAGTAAAATTGTAATTTTCAATTTCATATTTTTATAGATTCACTTCGTTTGCGTAATCATTTCAGGTCAATGAAGAGGCTTCCTCTCCCGCAAACCAACGACATTCGCTACGTACCAATGGCACCCTCCTTATTACATTTTATCATCACAATAGTGGCAGAACTGAAAATCTCGACGAGCCTGAGACGTCCATTGTCACGGCAATCAGAAAGTCCCCAAGTCCTGTCGTTCCCACCTGGGCTTGTAGCGACGAAAAATCCTACAGGAAAACGGTGGGCGGCCAAACTTCATTTGCGTAAATGGAAGCGGGGAGTCGCGATTTGATATGAATAATAAGGGATTCGGGGCGAGAGCGTGGAGATGTTCGATCGTGCTTTGTTTCGGAATTTCGAACGCACGCTCAAGAATTGGAACKGGGKGATGATTTYATGATTATGCGGGGATAAATGGGCCCTTTCAGTGTACGCWAACAATACGGGGATTAAAACACCATTTGTGCAGTCTGGCAATGCTTAAACAGATAAACATGGCTGATGGATGGTGACAGAACGGGTTAAACCTGTACTTAACGTGTTTTTGTTCGGTTTGAAAGGGGTGATTTCAAATATATAGAAACTATAGTTGCGTGTATTCAGTCCCCTTTTTACAATATGCCAAAATGTTTAGCAAGTATCTTAAGGCTGTTTATACGTTACTACTCTACATGGTTTATGCAGGATAAAATCCGTATTTTTCATCATATCGATTTGAGATTTTTTATCTGAGCGCTTAAATTAATTATCTCGGGAGTTGTCATCGTACCTTTTCGACATTCACATTGACTTTTGCAGATAAAAATAAAAAGGTGCAAGAAAAAAGATTGAAACAAAGAAAATAAGACGAGAGCACCAGAGAAAATTTAATTTTGATACGCAAAACATTTGTTCTTTTCTTTACCGCAGCAAAAAGAATGAAGTTTGGATACATCAAATTTGAACAATTTTAGCACCGAGGAAGTTAACCTTTAATGCTTCGCGGGGCGGAGCTTGGCGCTCGTAAACTATGCAGATGTACCCCTTGTTGCATTCCCTTTATAATTTGCAGATGGATCATTGTGCTCGTAAATTATCTGTATTTATTGCATCTTCTTAAAACTGTCACCACTTTTGTTCTTATCACTAGGGAAATCTTAGATGCTACTCGAAAGTTTTAGTTTTGAAGAGACACGCGGAAATAGTACTTTTGGGGGTTAAAACAGGAAAATTGCTATAAATAGGTGTGCGAAATAAATTTTGCATCAATTATGCAAAGGTACAGAACAATCCCAGTGCAGAGCACAGATGCACAAAAAATTGGAAAGAAATGTCTACTTGAATGGAATCCGATACAATTGCTGAAAGTTTCAAAATATTGATATACACGGATGTATGCATATGTAAAGTATGTAAAACTGGTAGGTGACGGTATCAGACTTCCGACCGCAAAATCTTACGAACCACAACAACTAGTTCGCCAAATGCACAAAACATCTGCTGAGAAACTGTCTCAAAATTGCATCTAATGGCACAAAGTCGTTTAAGTTCGACATAAAATAAGGTGTACCTGTGGAGCTGCGGAAAAGTTTGAAATCTAACATAGAGCGAATGAAAGGAGCAATAAAGAAAGCCCTAAATTTCAGGTAAATAGAGGATGTTTCTTTTGATGAACAATTAGCAGGATTATCTACAGACACTGAAAATTGCCCAAGGCATGTATTTGGTGATCATAAAAATTGTGAAAATTACTTTTGCACAGAACCAAAACCAAACGAAGAGAACCTCATTTCTTAGATGAACGAATGTGGTTTGTTTGGCGATTAACTGACATGCTCTAAATGATTAGTGCAAATAGACAAATATTTCATCGATAAATTGCCAAACGAACCCCCTGAAAAGAAACAAAAAAAAGATATGAGCCGTATTCCTAAGCGGAAACGAGATAAAGCTTGTAGAAGACTTTTCGCAGATAATCAACAACAACAAAAAAAGAAAAACAAGTCTGTTGGTCCCGATTCAGATCATGGCCAAGTCAACAGCGAATCTGATAAAGAGGATGTCATCGATGATGACTATAAAGAGCAGCAAATGGGAGAAGTGCTTTCAAAAACTTCAACAGAACCTGATGAAATAGAAAAAGATAGCATAGATCAATCTGCTAATCCGAGGTGGTTCCAAGAACGATCATATAGATTAATTGCTTCCAATTTTGGTCGTGTTGTATTTCGCCGGAATCCCAACACCTACGACATTCTTGCTAAAAGTTTTGTTCATATGCGTTCGGACATGATAATGAAAGCTTGGCAAAAAATGAAACTTTAGCTGGATTTAAAATTAAAAACTGTGGTTTATTTGTGCACTGCAATTACCAATTTCTTGCTGCCAGTCCAATCAATGACACTGTCATTATAGAAATTAAATATCCTAGCTCCATCAAAGACTTAAAAACAAGAAACTTAAATAATATGACTTTCAGAACATCAAAATTATTGACAGAGGAACACACCTTCAACGACGGCTCATGCTCGAAACGATACGTATAAAAAACAGAACAAAACATCCATAAACGATAGAACACACGAAAACCATCTCAGCAAAATTATAATCAAATCCTATGACCGATGTATGCAATAGAAGGAGGCTCCGCATTTCCTCAATTATTCACCCGCAAAAATGTAATCACGTGTAATACTAATATCTTTAATATAACATGACAATACAATATCTCTTCCTGTTTGACATCATAACATAGTCACATGTAGCGTCAAAATACGAACATTAATTAGGATGTAACGCATAATTTGTGATGTATTTGAGGTGTGCACCAAATGTGTAAGTGCTAATTACTATATAACTTCATGCAACAAACAAGAAGGAAAATATCGTTTAATTCTTCAGAGTGGTTTTTCAGACTAATTTATTTTCTCAACTCCACGAAATAACCTACAAACGCTATGACAAACTCAAGTATTATAATTTAGCAAACGGAATAACACCATAAAATTTACACTGATTAAACCATAATTCGAGTTTCAGTAAAGCTATCTTGAATAGAAATACCAATTTGCCCGCATTTTAGATAAACTGAATACTTGAAAAGGTGTGCTGTTTGTGCTTTGTTTCACACGTATTGTGTTTCAAAACAGGATTTCGACAAAGATATAGTTGTCTTGCTGCACTTCTTGATTTGTTTGATGATGTCATTCGTGATGTTGGAAATAGTGCACTTGTTCTGTTGGACTTTTCCAAGGCTTTCGACAAAATTAATCATAAATTATTGTTTTCAATTCTGGAGTATGTAGGATKTTCGCAGAATTCAGTGAGTCTTATTGAATGTTATTTTGCTAACCGTAAACAATATACTGTGACGGATTTCGGTGCATGTGAGGAGGGAGTTATTACATCTGGGGTGCCTCAGGGATCTGTGCTTGGACCTATTTTATTCTGCATTTACACATGTAACTTGTTGTCTTGTGTTCAGTATGGTACTTCGTATGTATATGCTGATGACACCCAGGTCCGTTTTTCGTTTCCCTTTAGTAATATACATTTCGCAAATAGAATGATTAATGAAGATTTAAAGCAATCGCAACAAACTTCTTTGCAACATCAACTTAGTTTGAACGATTTAAAGAGCTCTGTACTGGTATTCGGTAAAAACAAAGAACTAGCAGAAGTGGTATTAAAGATTAAAGTTGGTAATAGTATTTTGCAGTGCTCTAAAGTAGTGAAAAGTTTGGGTGTGGATCTAGACACGGAACTACGTTTTAGTAATTTCATTACTAAAAAATTGAATGTTGCATACATTAGCTTGAAAAAGTTATATCCTTATCGCCATATCTTACCCATTAACTTAAAAATAAAGCTAACGGATGCAACGGTCTTATGTCATATGAACTATTGCGATGTTTTGTATGGCCCATGCTTAATCAGGGTAGATGTAAATCGCATTGAACGTTTGCAAAAGTCTTGTTTGAGATTTATTTACGGAATTCTAAAATTTTCGCGGATTTGACACAAGTTGATTTCTGCAGGATGGTTGAACATGGCCCATAGACGTGAGTTACACGCGGCGTGCCTATACTTTTCAATTATGTTTTTCAAATGTCCACCCTACCTATGCAACAAAATCACTTTTCGTACTGATGTGCACTCTTTGAACACTAGGTTTCATGGACTTTTGTCACCCCCTAGGCACTACACTGCTTTATTCACTTGGTCTTTTACCTACAACATCTACAAAATATTTAATAGTATTCCAATTCAGCCATTTTTTTAAAATTAGATCAGAGTATCGTCGTCTTTTCATGTCTCGCCAGTTCTCGTGAATCCAGCATCCTCTTATTTGTCAGCTTTGCATTGAACCCATTGCTTTCTTGCATTGCGTTTTCCCTGTAATTATGTCCCGTCTATAAACTGTTTATTTCTTTTCTAATAGCGCGGTCGGAGAGACCAGCACTTTGGGTATTTTGTAATTAGATTGTTTTTTTTTCTGGACTAAGATTAGAAATCAGGTTTCCTGCCTTCTTAGTCCTTTTTGTAGTAGCGCCAACTATTAGTCTTAATGTAATATATAATCCATCTGAATGTAAAGTATTATGTTGACCGCTACCACAAATAAATTTATATTATTATTATTATTATTATTATTATTATCATTATTACTTCCTAAAATCGTCGCTACTTAAGAAAATTCTTTTTTTAATAAAAGTAAACTGTTTAAGAAAATGCTGCATGAAAAATTAATCGAGTAATTTGGTATTACTTAGTGTGAAGGCCAAGGATACTTGAACGACGGGCTAAACTGAATTATAATTGAAGTTTTTGCAAAAACCAAATCTAGAAGAAAACAATTTCTTTGATAATTTTTGTTCTTTGATAATCACTATTCTAAAATACTGTAATTACGACCGATCAAAATATTTTTTTCACATTTCTCAAAAGACTTCGTTTAGGATCAACGTCAGCAGTTTGAACGGTTGTAAAGAAACGTAGGAGGAAAACCGCTGTAACCGAAATTGCCTTGTTAACATGTGTTTACTTTGGTTTGAAGCGTGGGTTTGAGGAGAAGAATGCGAGAGATTTATTTGTCAGATTTGTTTGGTCGGCCATGTTGTGTAGAGAAACCAAAGATTCGGGATTGTATTCACGAAGTCGCAGTACGTAACGTATTGACTTTGTGGTAACAAGGCCGCGAGATCTTGTTTACTGCGGCGCAAAAAATGCGAAATATTCCACCAAGAATGAATCTATAAGCCAGTCGTAGAATTATGACCGGTAATTCTGCAATATACGTATGAGTTTACGTTTTCAGCATCAAATAAACTTCTATTAATAAATCTTACATTACCATAACATCAAGCTCTTCGATATGAATTTATTAAACCCTTTTACACCCCTATCAAGTTCTGTATACATTACATTTAAGCTCTAGTACAAATGCATCCAAATTAAGCGCAAATCCCAGCTCTATAGGCGGGTTTACACTGTCAATATTTACGAGCAACCTATACATTAGTCTCTGAGTTGGCTAAACAAGAAACGTGTGCCAACATAATCGTAAACAGCCATTTTAACAGACGACGAAAGCAGGTCCGTAGATTCGGTGGAAAGGATTCGAGTAGCGAATTAAAAATTTACTCACTTTCCCGAAGCTGCCCTTTCCGATTGCCCTCAATATTTGGAAGTGGTCGAAGTTCACTGAAACAAAAAAGGCTCGTTAGGAGTTTTAACAGACTGGGTCGCAGCATACTCGACCCTAGTGACGATAATTAAAAACGTTAAATTGGGGTCAAGTGAGCAAAGTGGTTTGGAATTGAATACGTTCCATATTTAATCGAAAATCTGTTTTTCAAACAAGGAGGGAAATGATAAAGGAGCTAAGCCATAGTTACATGGTTTTGGAATATGATAACAACAATTTAGGTCGAATACAGGGATCACTACGGATTCCATGACTAAAATTAGAAGGTTTTTTTCATATAAACTGCTGTACCAAAATTATTTGAAAAATGTAAACTGTTGGTAACCTAACTGAACTTCACAACTTTAACCGTGGATGGCGTACCATGTTCATTGTCCAGGTGAAATATTAAAAACTTATCATCGTGTGTGCGAACTTGAGATAAAGCAACGAATTCTTTTCTGTGTCGACAGCCTCGTGGCTCGAGCGTTTGTGGCCTGGTGTCAGGTATTATTTATTGTAATTCTTTGTGTGTATGCTAATTGTATCACATTTCAGCTCAGAAAAAGTAAAGAAGTTGTCTGTAATCGTAATTAAGAAATATACAACTTGTCCTCCAACTGTCGTCTGCGTTTTCTACACAACAACGTTTTGTTACACTGCATTAACACTTGTTAATTTTTGATTAATTTTGATTTTAGCGAGATTTTCCTAATAAATGGTTTTATTACTTACTGCTAGCATACCAAGTTATTTACTATTAATGCAATGATTCTTAATTTTTCCAAATAAACATTGTGTTATTTCCCAAGAGTAAAATATTATTTTAGACAACAATGCAAATCTTTTGTTGACGAATGTCAAACATTAGCCTTCCTGACGATTCTGACCATTTGTTCCCTAGCCACACGTGCAGACGCTGCACTAACATTTTGCAAGTGGTTAGGTTCTCCCGGGTTTTCAAATTTAGAAACAAAATTAATAGTTGCTAATACAGTGAAAGATATCATAAGATCGTGGGAATTGGACGATCTTATCACCATATTTAAAGGTGAGTGTCTTGTGTCTGCAAGTTTTTAGTGTCCCTTTACCTATGTAGCATAATAATTATGGTTATTATGTTCGTTTCATTTATTGTAATTCGTGTTTACTTTAAGTCCATATACTCGATATACTGCTTTATCTCAATTTCAATATTACGGTCAAGTCACATTTATTTATTCGTATAATACGGGGATTCCCCCATATTCTAAAAAAATAAAATGCTTATTTATTTGTAACATTTCGGCCCCTTTCTTTCACTTCGCTCCTCAGGCAATTTTAATGCCATTTATTTTTTCAAAACAAATCAAATTGTTGTGGGAGGCCCCAATGAAAGTAAATCTTACAAATAAATCAGCATTGTACGTATTTTTCATCTTTTGAAGCGGTTTCCGTAAAAACCAGGAACAGTAAATCCCGAGGTAAATCCAAACAAGAGTTCCACAAAATAATAAGTGGCAACTATTTTTGCTTTTCATTTCAGAAGATCAGTGACCGGAAAAATAAACTAGAGGAAAAAAGCGCATGCTTGAATCATTTGGTTTGACTATACAACCAACACTTATTGTAGTAGGACAAAATTTAGATGAAGTAACGTCCTGTTATCTTTTTGTCGATGATCACCTTTATGAAGCAGCTATTCCATTAAAACTTGTGGACGTGTGCTTTAAAATTATTCATGCCCAGCACTTTCTGTATCCTTATGAAGCAGAATAAGTGTGGTACCTAATGCAACATGAAGTTTATAATATACACTTTAAGTGGGACAAAAATTATACTTTGGCTTCAACTGTTTTGGCATGTATAGCAACCCCGGGCTCCACCTAAGTCCATTTTTTATTGGATTTACTAGCTGTTGTGCTAGTTATAAGATGTTCTTAAGCAAATAATTTTCAGTATATTACTACCTCATAGAATTTAAGTTTTTGTGCTATATTTTTTATTTATCAGTCTTTACTATTTCTGTATATATTTTTCTGTTTTTATTGCAAGTGCCCGCAATAATTGTGTACTATATCTTTTGATATAGTCATTAATTATTTGCAATATTTACATTAAAAGATTATTGTGGTCATCGCAACTAAAACGTTAAAAGTAGGCTATTACTTGAATTGCCTGTTTATTTAGACGTAGGTGAGTGTATGTTTTGTAAAGATTTCCTTTTTTCTGATTTAATGAGCCTCATTCTATAACCCTAAATAATACCGTCTGCCAGCTCAAATAAATAATACGTTTTGATTTAAAGAACCAAACCGCTAAAAGTGAAAAACGATGTACCTACACTTCCAACAAAAATTAAGATTTGTTCCATTTAAATATTCGGGTAGCGCTTTTAACTAATGTGTTTTTTGTTTTTACAAATAAATAATTCAGTTATTACTAGTAAGAGTTAAATTTTATAACATATTATTTCCATTTAGTGAGTCTATCATTGTTTTAAGAGATTATTTATTTAGCTTTAAGTAGTTTACAGTTTTATTGCAACAAGATACTTTAACTAGAACAAGTATTCTGTTTGGTAACAAGAGCATATTCATTGTGTTTGACGGAACAATTTATAGATTTGCTAACACAAGCAACTTCAATCAGGATACACAGTTTGTTATTTGGAAGTAAATGTTAACTGACTCTATAATAAAAATAAAACTTACTTACGATTAGTTAATGTGAGTGAACGTGAACAATTTAATTTTGAGGTCGTTTGACAATCAGATGTCTTTAATTGCTTAATTCGGCATGCCAAGCAGGCATTTTCATCGTGCCCAACAAGCGGACAGCACAACAAACTAAATTCAACTGACCCCCATTCCGAAATATTAATCGGATTCAACCAGCGCTACGTGATAACGAATTTATACGCTCTGGGATAACTGAAATTGGACGTTGTACATCCGAACTAAGTACATAGAGAGGGCTAATAATTAACCGGATCGCGTAATTGCAAACCTGGATGGCTGCCACAATTCATTAGTAGACGTAATCCCATGCGGGGATTTTCGCAAGTTTTGACCCATAAACAGCTTACATTTTCGGCGAATGACTCGTTTATTATTCGCAGAGCGGGGGGCAAAGTTAAGCCCGTAAAAGCCGGGTGGCCCACAGGAAATTTTTCATGACCTTTCAGGATTACTCTGCGATCCAAAAAGTTTGGATAATCTTGTTCGAAATGGCGGTATGTTTCCTTTAGAGTGGATAATCGACTTGGCTTCTGAAGAGCATTCGATATCAAGCTTTTTTAGACAGGAAGCATTCACTTTATTAAGTATCTAACAATTCAAATCATATCATCAGGAAAGTTTTTACTTCTCCAACTCATTGTAAAGATTGTATAACTTAGTAAGTTTAAAAAAATCGAATTCAACTCAAAAATACCAGCAATATTTTTGGCAAATATTACTACTGTTTTTCTTTGATTCAGTACAGACACTGCATTATTTATTTTATTTTATAAAAAAATCAGCTCTTACTACTATCCCTCCTTAAAATGTATAAGTACAGTTATATTTAAAATCACATTTTCTGTTCACTTTCCAGGTATGAATGCATGATTTTCAAGGTGGTTAGTCAGAACACAACGTCCAGAAAACCAACATATACCGTCATATATTGACATGCAACATTTCACACATTTACAATCTTAGAACTGAAAGCATTCTGAGGTAAAAAAAATAATTTTAAATTAGCACCAGTAAGCAGTGGTTATAGTGACATGAATGTTTGATAAGTTTGTAATAACTGTGCTCATCCAAATCAATAGATTTTTAATCATCACAAAGGAAATGTTTTAATTCTAAATAAATGGTAATTTCTTAGTGATATTAGTGATGCTAATCTAGCTTGTGATGCATTTTATGATACATTAAATAAGGTATTCGAGATGCCTGTTCCCAGGTACACTTCATCTCGGTCATGGTTTCGATATCCTTTGAGATTATCAACTGTATCCGTGAAAAATCCAAGATATTTAAACAATATAAGAGATTCAGATCTCGACGATATTACGACGTGTTCAAGCACCTCCGCTACAAAACAAAAAAATAATTGCCTCGGCTTACTTGTCTAGTGTTGAAGCCGCAATTTCTACCGATCCAAGTAAGCTATGGTCTTTTGTTCAGTGTAAAGAGAGTAACACTAGAATTCCTGGCGTTATGACGTATAGTAATCTGAAGCTATCCAACCCACAAGATATTGTAAATGCCTTTGCTGCTTTCTTCAGTAATGTATATATTGATTCTGACTCAAATATTAACATTAAGTCCAAATCCTACCCCACTTCTATTCGTTTGGACTGCATCTCTGAGGATGAGATTTGGGGCGCTCTGAAACACTAAAAAAATTCTTTGACTGCTGGAGTGAACGGTATTCCTAGCTTTCTTTTAAAAGATTGCGCTTCTGTGTTTGCTGTTCCACTGTTTCATATATTTAACCTTGTTTTACGTTCGTCGGTCTTTCTTGAAATATGGAAAAAACATACATTTGTCCTGTAATAAAAAAGGGCAAAATTTTCCAAATTGCCGTCCTATCTCCCTAATTTGTAACTTGGAGAAGGTTTTTGAGGGTATCGTCTATAAGCATATATATTCTTGTATCAATAAGTCTATATCTTCCACTCAACATGGATTTATGCGTGGGAGATCTACTATCAGGAATTTAGCACGCTTCTCGCAATTCGTTTCTATTGTTGGGCAAGTGATCGATAATGAATACCATAAATGAGAAGTTTCAGTTAGGCTTTATTTTATTTTCATATTATGTTTCTTTCATAGATCAAACAGAGTGTTACATTAGGTATTTTCCTGTCATTGAGTACTAACCTGTTGGAAGTAACCTTTATTATTATTATTAAAAAGCGTACATATAATTACTTAAATGAAATTTTAATTCTTCAAAAGAAAATATTCTTAATGTGAACTTCCACTTTATTTTTCAAATGTAAAGCGCTTTCGGCTACATGCTAGCCATCGCCAGTACAAACGTTAAAAGGAAACTAACAGTTTGACAAAGTCAAAAATCGGAAACAAGTAAACTTGACTACAAACTGAAATGCAACCCACATGCCAGTAACTCAAACGAAACATTAATTTAGATCAAACAAAGAATTTAGAATAGGACAATTGAAGTTACAAAAATCATTTAGAATAGTAAAATTTTGTTAAATAACCAGTACTTACTACTTAATACTTTAAATACACTACTGTACTGTATGCCGAAATGTTCTTTTAGACTATCTGACATAAAACTTTAGATATTTTCATATCAGGGCATCTCAAAGCTTTAGTGTATAATAGAACAAAAATACTGCAAATTACTTAAAATTGTTGGGACTTATTCAAGAGTACGCGAATCATTAAGAATAACCAGCAGGAACGTTCATGCTGCAAGATAATAATCTTCACAATGGTGAATTTAAAAAATACAAAAATATAGTGKTATCCTTAAAATTTCACTCTGGTACAACTGCCATTTCATCAACTAAAATTTTGATCAGCAAAAAGATCTTTTTTGCCGATAACAATATCAGTGAAAACATTGACGAAGGAACTGACAGTGATAGCAGTGAAAGTAATAAGTTCCTGAAAAGCAATGGGGTTTATTTACAACTAAGGGTTCATTGTAAATAGACGAGTGATCGAGATTGGTCGCAACTTTACAAGTGCAATAGTTTTAACTTTCCTTGTCATAAAATTTTTCGAGGCGACAAAAGAAGTGTCTGAATTTTTATCACCCCTAATCTTCTAAATGTCTTTATTTACAATTTACTATCAACGAGCGTAACCTTCACATAAAGTTCCTTTGTGGTAGTAATTTTAAAATTTAAGGACTATACTTTAACCTTGAATGTTTGTACACATTCAGGAAAGACTTCCATCCCTTCTCCCCAAGCCTTCATTGTTTGATTCTGCAGCAGATTCAATTTGGATAACGTCACATCGTTTTTGCCGAATTAACCGAGGCGAGATTGAATTTATCACGGAATTAAGCTTTCCTTTATCAGTTCCTGTCTCGCTAACGAAGCAACTAGCAAAATAAATCGACTGTGAAACAAGAATGCCCCATTAATATCGCTGAGTGGTAGCAGGGGCGCCACCAGGTGCTCTAGAGGTGGTGGTCTCAATTTGGAACGTGTCAGTAGGGCTTAATTTAATTCTGAAGGACGATGACGTCAATTCATAACGCGAAATCTGACGAGGATACACAGAAACAGGCGGATTTAACTATTACCGTCGCTTTAGTGCGATACGCGACGCTACTGGATTAAACTAAAGTATAAGTCGTTAACGTGTTCTTAATTAAGAGGTTTGACGGGGGAAGAAAACGTAACCTCCACGAAAGAACTCGAGTGCGTCGTTGGAAATTTTGTGTTTGCTCATAATCTCAATAGAATTCATTATTCTCTCCATGCAGATGAATAAGAGTCGTACTTGAACCGAATGCAAATCCGGCGAAAGCTCATATTTGCGTTATCCACTTAGGAAACTCGGGAAATTCATTGGTAAACATTCCAACCAGTTAGGAACGATTTGCGAGCTATGGTAATCCAGCTTTGTAGAGATGCGTCACGGACAAACGAGGACAGCCCTCTCCAGACGTAATCGACTTAGGGCACTGAAGTTGCTTTGCTAAAAGCGCCAAAATTTTGCTAACTAACGTATTTCTAGCAATTGCAGTGTCATCCTTGATAAACTTGACATTTTTTGTTAGATTATTCCTCTCATGCGTGGTGTAATTAAAATAAGTATTACAGTAGAAAACCCTTTGATGACATACAATTTTCCCAAAATCCATGTCTTTATTTAGACTTATATCAGTAAAGCTGACCGCCCTTGTTACAAGTTGGCCAAATTTTGTGGCTTATGTAGGTTATGTACGTTATAAAAAGACAGTTTTAGTTAGTTTTCACGCGGTTTCTTTATTCAAGAAAAAAAAACACCTGAAAATATTAATATTATCAGTCGCAAGTCATGATTGAATTGTAGTATAGATAAACATTTTAAACCTTAATGTTGGTACAGCTGGATTACATGACACTTTCGTGATTTTGATTATTACAATTCCTACACGGGTAAATAACACTACCTGTATGTACGTAAGTTCTGTATACATATGTGACTAGGAAGTATAAAATAAACTAATCAAAAAATATATATTTAAATAGTCATTCATACAACAACTCTAAATAGAAACAATGGTAGTGTCATCTGCATATGACACAAAGAATGCACCACAAAGGTCCTACAACCCGTACCTTGTGGTACCCTTTCTATACCGCACCATTGGAGGATCGTGATTTTTTTATCTATCAGGCAAATAGTTAGTAAGCAAAGTTAGTTAATTCCACAACTATTAAATTTTTATAGAAATATATTTGTGATTAATCCTGCCAGAAAAGTAATTATTATTGGACTACTTTTGCCAAGTTTATTGAAAATCAAATTAGTTTCACATCTTATGTCAATACGTTGTGACCAATACCAACTCTGTCATGGATTATTCTGGCAATGTTTGAAATACACGATACTTTTTTCCCTTAGGATCCTCAATTTTTATGCTATTACCACCAAACAAAGAACTTGCGTTAGGATTATTGCTGTGTGATCTCACCAAATTATCTAAAATCTTTAAGTAGTTTTTGTTTTTCCTTTTCCACATTTGATATAAACTAAAATCAGCCTTAACACATAATAATTACCATGGAGTTTAACATACAACATTTTATAATACGTTCATATCATCTATTTGAGTTAGATGCATCTTCTTTAATGCGCAAAGCAGCGGATTCAAAACCCATATCTACACAAGCCTAACAATAACTAAAGTGTCCAAAACTGCTATACAGCTGACTTCAGCGAATTTTAGTTTTATCATAAACCAATACAGTTCACTGCTTTTGTAAATTCTGAACCTAAAACTTTATAATTCTCCTCCGTACTGCGTCGTAAAACCTCATCCATTCGGGAACGTGTTTGCAGTCCAGTGGTTTGAGTAAGTAAGTAAGTAAGGCTTTACAATATTTCTTTGTCGAGCTGTGTGGTCAAGCGAGTGTCTAGGGAATACAGCGACTTGATTAAAGAATGTGTTTCCGCTGGTGACTTTCTTGGGAATGGAAATAGATGGGGCCAAGTTGAGAAATAACTAATTTCATTTTGTCTAAGTACAGAGACAGACGAAAATTGGTGTCGGTGTTACTGCAGTCTGATAGAAGCGTTAAAACAATGCAACAATAATACAACGCTGTTTGATGTTTCAATTACACAACAAAGCTATCATAGCTTTTTAGAGTTAAAGTTTGCACAATAAATAAACAATTCAAACGACTTAAACGGGCCACCAGTTGCTGTGATAGCTGTTTGCTTGAGAAACAATTTGAGGGGAAATACCAGTGGCGGCTCCTGTCATGAGGCAGATGAGGCAGTGCTTCACCAGGAAAAAATATGAAAGTGCACAAATTTTGCAATGTTATTCATAATTTTATTTTATATTTTCTATGTTTAGAACTTTAGCGCGATCTATTTTGGTGCGTTGAAATGTTCTAAAGGTTCTACTCTCGAGCGCGCTTTTGTTGCCCCCTCCGTCGCTCGCATCCACTTTGTTTTGCACGAACTTCAGCTGTGGCAGGATTCAGCCTTGACGCGTAAGATCCCATTCAATGCATGGGCGGCTAGTGGCAGTGGGAACCTCTTGTCTAAAAACCCGTTTGAATAATGCGCTAGACAAAACCAACAACTGAGGCTAGCCTATGTGTTTCAATAAAAGCGAGAAGAATATATTCGTCATACTACCGTATAAACGGGGAGTTTCTCCTACCTCGAGGAATAAAGATAGAGAATTGCTATGGTTTTGCTATGTGCTCAAGACGTAGGGAAAATCTGTTTCACTCCCGACAGCGCAAGGATTTGTCTGGGGGATTTTCGTTGTGTGCAGCGCAGCGGTCCGTTTATCGCGCCTAGGTTAATGTGTATTTTGAATTAAAAACGGATAGGCTACAAGCAAAGTAGTTTTTTTCTTCTCGAAATTCTTAACAAATTCGCTAGCTTAGTGATTAGTGTCTCAAGTGAGTGCAGTGTATTCTGCAGCCGACGTTTAGTAATCGACAGTCAGGGCTCAGAAAAGCAGATCATTTTGAATCGAAACGCAGAATAAGGTAACATAGGTTAGAAAATGGCAGGACCGAGTAGCAGGATGGACGACGATTTTGAAAGTGTTAGGAACACGTGCGATATCGTGGATTTTTTGATAAATAGGAGAGATTTTGATCAGCTTAACTATGATGATAAATTAGAGAGTGCTCTACACCTCCGCGTGGTTCTTGCTGGACAATTGTGTAAGATATTATTCAATTGACAAAGTAGAGTTTTCCTAGGAAATTCCCATACCTTAGCTAGGTTTGGGTTAGGTTAGATTAGGTTAGGTTAGGTTAGGTTTCATTTGATAAGGTCTGCCTCACCAGTTTTAAAAGTCACGAGCCGCCACTGGGAAATACATTTACCTCTGAGAAAATCCATCGATTCGCTCCAACTTTATCCTTCCAAGTGTGCATAGAATATTCTAATGCCAGTCCCGCAACTACATTCAATCGCCTTACAGATTGAACTGCATAATACATAAGGTTCAACGTACTCCACCGTCGTATCGCCAAATAGCAGTAGCAAACAAGACCCACATCATTGTAAGCCACGACAAATTTTTGCCCATCCAAACCTTCAGCCTATCCACCGGGGATAACGTTTATCTACAGTCGGAATCCCCTAAATACAGATTTGTTGGACCCTTCGAACCTGTTACGCTAAGTATTTCTTATTTATTGCTGTCCGACTAAAGCCGTGCAAGAAAAAGCTGACCGCCTTTTTTGCTGGCGTGTGTGGGTGGAATTGTGATAGCTAAGTAACAGTTGGAGCCTGAAAATTATTTCAGTTTCACTTGAAAAAGCACTGATTGTACTATAACTATGTTGTTATTAATAATTCAAAATGGAATGTCTTCAGATCAAAGAAAACAGTACCTATTCAATGGTTACTATTTACATTGCTTTCTTTTATGTTATTTGAAAGCTATACACTATATTAGTGTGACGTAATCTCGGCCATTTTGCTGCTATACGTCAAGATTAGGCATTTCAGAACACGTGACCTCAGTCCCTTTAAAAATGGCGGCTGTTGGCACACAAAGCTAGTGTTTACATTGAGCTCTTATGGAAGAAAACAAATTTATTTCAGTATTTTGTGACACGAAATTTTAAGCTAATTCCTATATTTAGATTCGTTATGGTTAGTTGGATATATGTATATAATTTTAGTGCAATATACGCTGAAATTAGTGAAAAATAGTGCGAATAAAGACAGTTGTTTTATTTTGAGGCGAGTACAAAACACGTAATCGTCATGTAGTCTATATTAAACTAGATCCATTACACTGAAACTATTGTTTATATTAATAGATACGGCGTATTATATGTAACCATGATATAATAAATTGTTCAGTGTATTTTGTGCAGTACGAATCAAAACAACAATCACAACAAATAACACAATAACAGCATACATCAACCATCTTGTTTTTATTTCTGACAACTGACAAACCACAAAACATTTTCGATGTAAATACAGGGACAGGGAGTGTGTCAACCTGCCAACAGGAAGTTCCACGTCACCTTCAACAATCTTTTTCTCGTTTATTACGCCGAACATTGCGTTAAAATTACACAGGTATATCTAGCTAATCATGACAAACCTAAATATATGCATGTAAACAATGGCTTTGTGTGCCAACAGCCTCCATTTTTAAAGGGACTGTGACGCAATACTGAAATGCCTTATCCCGGATCCAAACCAACCTACTTAGTTGTCATAATGTGCATAAGGGAGTTTGGTGTAATTTTTTAGTGCTAAAAAGTATTTTAAGTGTTACTGTGTATGCTTGAGTAGTTTACACTGCTTCGTTTTACTTAGCAAGTATTACAAACCGAAATTACATTTAGATACAATGTATTGTTGAAAAGCTGAGCATACTATATACTAAGTACGTGTGTGGAGCATTACAATTTACATGTTTTACCAGAAAATGGTAATGGGTTGGGTCCCTGGATGTTCCCGTTATAATGAGAGAGAAACGTGTAATCTCTACAGCACTTCTTTTAGGTTGTTTTTAAACAATAGATTGCAACTAAATGTAATTTTGGTTTGTATTACTAAATTATACGAAGGAATGTAAACCACTAAAAATACACAGTAACACTCAATGTTCAGAGAAAAATTATAGTATAATACAATATTTTGAAGTGTTACTCTGTATGTTTGAGTGGTTTACATACCTTTGTATTATTCATTAAGTATTACAAACATTAAGTTGCAATCTATTGATGAAAGACAATCTACAATAAGTGCTTAAAGTTTATACGTTTCTCTCTCATTATAACCAACACTTCCAGGGACCTAGCACGTTACCATCTTCTGGTACAACATGTAAATTGTAATGCTCTACACACGAACTTATTGTAGGTTAAGCTTTTCAGCAATACCTACATTGTAACTAAAAGTAATTTACTTTTGTAGTACTTGTAAAGTAAAGCGAAGGAGTGTCAGCTACTCAAATATACACAGTAAAACTTTAAAATATTCTTTTAACACTAAAAAATTGGACCAAACACTGAACTCCCTTATGCACGTTATGACAACTTGGTTTGTTTTGATCCATGATCTAAAGTAAATGTAATTTCGGTTTGTAATACTTGTCAAGAAAAACTAAGGAGTGTAAACTAGCCCAATAAGCACAGTAACACTTCTAAATATTATTTTAAAGTCACAAAATTGCACCTAACAATGAGGTCCGTTATGAACGTTATGACAACTCGGTTTGTCAGGATCCAGGACTTTGACGTACCGCAGAAAAATGGCCGTCATTACGTCAGCACTAATATAGCGTATTGTTTTCAAATATTGTGGAATTTTCAAACACTTTTCTATTTCCAATCTTATCTTTGTGAGACTGGATGTTTCTGCAGTGTACAACCATTTTATATTGACCGCAGACGTTTAAATTAGTATATCTTGCAAGTACACACTTTGACCAACTCCTTTATCGAAATAATGTAACAACTGACGCTTCCACCCCCATTGTTTGCACCAGCCAGCTGCTTTGCATTTCGGAGATAAGATTCATCCAATGCCGTTGACATGCGCTGGTGACAGCAGAATGGGTAATGATGTCGTTTTGTCCCTGCTAATGAAACCCATGTAGCAGCTCCGTGACAATCAGCGACAGATGGAATTGCAAGCTGTTTTTCTGGGGGTTGATTAAATTAGCTCACTTCTGGGGGTATTAGTGTTAATGGATTGGAAGAAGTTTTTTTCTGCAGAAGTGTCAACGTAAGATATATGGGGATGACAGGAGCGTACATCGTGAAGTTTCGTTTAGCTGAAAACTCACGAGAAATTCACTGGAAAACAACCAGTTTAAGAGTATTCCTATTTACATCTTACTAAAATATATTATAGCTCTGAAGTATTGGAATAAGTAGGAAGTAAACTAATTGAATGTTTTTGTTTCAATTTTAGATGCAACGTTAGTATATAAACAAATAAAACAAGTCTAGTTATTTACTCATCAGAGCAGCAATTAAACAAATAAAAAAAAGAATCGAGAAAAATTTTACAGTATGAGTGGAAATACATCATGGATAACATAGACGATTTAGGAAAAATATGTAACTCTGATTTGATTTATTTACTTATCATACAAGCAACCCGAAAGTTATAGATCCTCAAGTACATATACGGTACAAATAGAAATAGTGTTGTGAATATGGGCGCAGACTTTAAAAGTCTCTCACACTAAATAAATATCAAGAAAATTGAAGATAAATTTGTAGAAATCTGCTTTGAAGCCAGTGGTACTCTTTGGGAGCAAAACATGGACATCAAAGCAAATGGAAGGAAACAGAAAAATGGCACAGAAAAATAGAAGAAACTGTGCAGAAATAGAATTAATGCATAGCTTGCAGAATCTCTACGCCGGTTATATTCTAAAAGGTGACGTAGGTACGTAACAAAAGAACAACAACACTTGGTTCGGCGCTTTTCCACTGCGTATATAACCTCTGCATAATCTTGCAAGCTAAATTTAAACCCCATACGAAGTTTAAATTAAACAAGTTGCTACGTAGTTTCATGGAGGCCACGAGGTGTATTGTGAAGCTCTTAGATCACCTAGTAATTAAACCGACAGCCAGAGGCTACGTGGAAGACGACCCCTCTCGCAAACCGTTAATTGGAGACGACCCTTTTGAGCCCGGAAGCTGTTTTAAAAGTTATCCCAGGTGGTATAATGAGATGATAATGAAGGATGCAATGATCTTGGGACTATACTAAGTGAGATTTGCATATTGCACGCTCTGAAACTCTTATCCCGGACATTATTAGTAAGAATGAGTTAAACTGCGACGTACCAGATCTTAAATTAATTACTGCTGTAAAGTACAAGGAAGGTGTTTTATTTAGTTCTAGAGATGAATTCTACAATATTTAAATTTTTTAACGATAAAGGCTTTATGTATGTAGGTTGGAAGCATTGTTATTTAAGGAGCATATACATTAATTGAGATGTTATCGTTGTTCTAGATTTGGTCATTACCAAAAAGACTGTAAAAGTAGTAAATCGATTTGTCCTAAATGTAGTCAAGATCATGCACTCAAAGACTGCAATTCTAACACATTTTCTTGTTCAAATTGTATAAGTTTAAATGAAAAGCGTAAGTGTAATTTTCCAACAGATCATTCCACAAGTAACACTACTTGTAAAGTTAGACAGATTATGATAGACCAATATCGATTAAGAATCAACTATGGTTAGGTTAGCTCCAGGTTATCTCAAAGTAGGACACTTAAATGTGCGTTCTCTGTCGACAGGTTTTGACCATCTTGGGGAAATTGTGCTTGTGCACAGTTTTGATATTATGTGCCTGTCAGAAACTTGGCTAACCACTAATGTATCTTCTTCTTTGTTTGTTATTCCCAACTATAAGCTAGTTCGTAGTGATAGAGATGGACGGGGTGGTGGAGTGGCGATTTACGTGAGGATTGTTTTTGCCGTGAATATAGTTGACGCACCGGTTACCTTTCCGGGTATTTATACTTCTACTAAATACAAAGAAGGCTCGGTATTCTCTTTTGTACTTCCTGACATAGACGATATTAAAAATATAATATCTAAACTTAAGCTTTCCAGTCCTGGGTGGGATGACATTCCTGCGAAGATGATCAATTTTTGTTTGCCAAAACTTGCTCCTCATATCACACATATAGTTAATTGTTGCCTCGAAAGCGGTTACTTCCCAGTATCATGGAAAACCTCCGTTATTATTCCCATTCCAAAAATAAACAATCCGGTTAACTTTAGTGACCTTCGTCCCATGAGTTTAGTACCTACATTTTTAAAAATTATCGAGAAAGTTGTACATCTGCAACTTTACAATTACGCGTTAGAGAATAATATAATTCCCCCGTTTCAATCTGGTTTTCAGAAAAATCAAAGTACTACCACGGTACTGTTGAAAGTCCTGGACGATATAATAAGAGAGCGTGATAAGGGCAACTGCTCGGCTCTCGTTTTACTTGATTTTTCTAAAGCGTTTGACACAATCGATCATGAGCTAATGTGTGCCAAATTGTCTTACATTGGACTTGATGCAATCGCATGTAGATTTTTCGTGTCTTACTTCAAAGACCGCTTCCAAGTAGTTCGAGTTAATGGCCTTCTTTCGGATAAAGTGCCAGTTACTAGTGGTGTGCCCCAAGGGTCAGTACTGTGACTCCTTCTATATTTAATCTATACTTCCGATATATTTAGCCGTGTTAAATTTTCAAATATTCTAGGATTTGTGGATGACACCCAACTGTACCTATCCTTTAAGATGTGCGACACAACTACCGCATGCGAGCAGCTTAATTGCGATCTCGACTCCATCTCTAAATACAGCATAACCACAATCTTAAACTAAATGTTGATAAATGTAAGGTCATATGCTTTGCGCCTGCTGTAATATCTCAGTTGGTTAAATCATAAATGAGTAGGTATAGCTATTGAAGGTGTATCCATCAATATATGTTCTGAAGTTAAGAACCTTGGTTTAATCTTCGACGAAGACCTCCGCTTTGACACCCACGTCTCTTTACTCATTAGAAAACGTTATTTCGTTGTCAAACTGCTATACAGTAACATGGATATAATTAACTTCAAATCTCGCAAATAGCTTACAGAAACCTTAGCCCTGTCATTGCTTAACTGTGGTCTAGTAATTTTCTTTCCATGTTTAAACTCAAGAACACAAAATCAGATTCAGATGATCCAGAACAGTTGTTGTCGCTTTTTATACAGTCTAAGAAAGTTTGATCATGTTTCTGCCAAGATCAATGAACTTAAATGGCTGAAAATGTCTAATGTCTACCGCTTACAGTTGCTTTCCCTGGTGCATAGATTACTGCTTACAGATTTTCCGTCGTATCTAAGAGAAAAATTGAAATTTAGAAGTAGTGTTCACCAACTTGGGTTGCGCTTCACCTCCTCGTCACTCGATATGCCTAAATATGTACGTCATTATTTTCCTGGTCATTTACGTATAACGCTGTAACATTACATAACCACTTTTGTAAGGACTTAGTGCATTTCAATATCAGCAGCTTTCGTAAGGCTATCAAGAATATACTTGTTGAGCTGCAATAGTTTTTACGTTTATCATTGATAGATTCTCTTTATTTTCTGTTATCTTACCTTTAAATTTACACATTTCTGTACACAGGTTAAGTAGAATAGTTATGCTAGACTTCGCCTGTGTATATGATTATTCAATAAAGTTCTATTATTATTATTATTATTTAGGCCAGACTTCAGTTCACCAAAGAAGTTGCATTTGTGAGATCTATAAAATAGCCTTTCAATTCAATTAGATACACAGAAAGCTGCACCCAAACTTATTACTTACCGTAACTTTAACATTTTCAATCACGATGACTTTTTACTTGATTTGCAAAAGATTTCCTGGAATGATATCTTTTACATAAGCAACATAAATTTGAAACTTCAATTTCTTACTTGCAAAATATTGGAGCTATTTGATAAACATGCCCCTTTCAAGACAGCGCGTATTAGTAAACCTTATACACCTTGGATAACGAACACGTTGAAAATTATGATGAGTTGCAGAGACAAGGCATTAAGAACATTTAAAAGACACAGATCATTAGAAAATTTGACCCAGTACAAAAGCTTACGTAATTTGACCCTTCAGGCTGTGCGTAGAGAAAAAGCTGCTTACCTACAATACAATCAGGCATCTGAAAACACAAAGCGTATGTGGAAAGCAATACAAAGACTGGGTATAAAACATAACAGAGATATTAATATTCCGAGTAATTTGACTGATGTGAATGAAATTAATCAGTATTTTACGTCCATTTTTACACCTCCACATAATTGTCGGGCTACAACTGCAGAACATATGGCAAAAAAACATAATGATGACTTCCATTTTAGTTTTCATTTGGCTACCCCTGATGAAATTAGTCAAGTTATTTGTTCCTTAAAATCCGACGCTTACGGCAGTGATAACGTGAATGCTTGCATGTTGAAATTATGTTTGCCGCATATTTGCAATCACATAACGCATGTAATTAATTGTTGTTTAGAGGTGGGATTCTTTCCAGATATGTGGAAAACAACAGTGGTAACCCCTTTACCAAAAATTAGCTCTCCAAAGCGGTATAGTGACTTACGGCCAATAAGCATTACAACTACTCT
Source organism: Rhyzopertha dominica (assembly GCA_025024175.1). NCBI lineage: Eukaryota > Metazoa > Arthropoda > Insecta > Coleoptera > Bostrichidae > Rhyzopertha > Rhyzopertha dominica. The sequence continues at coordinate 6,938,868 of QCXZ01000138.1, forward strand.
TTCGAAGGTTCTTAAAAAGTTTATCCAGAAGCAAATATATAGTTATGCAATAGATAATAAAATTATATCGGATATGCAGTCAGGTTTTAGAAAAAGCCATAGTACCGTTAGTACATTAACCAACATCATTGATGACATCATAACATCCCTAGATAGTGGTCGCGCCACTTCTCTAGTTCTTTTAGACTTTTCGAAAGCTTTCGGTACTCTCGATTACAACTTACTGTGTGCTAAATTAGCTTACTATGGGTTTGACATGAACTCCGTTAGCTTTTTTTAAGTCTCATCTAAGCGATAGATATCAAATTGTTAAATTATATGCTAAGACCTCAGATCTATCAAATATTACTTCGGGTGTTTTCAGGGCTCAGTTTTGGGAACCATCTTGTTTCTTATCTATACCGCTAATCTTTCACATAATGTAAGATTCTGTAAGACACATTGTTACGCGGATGACACGCAAATCACTTATTCATTTGATCCTAAACAAACAAATTTTGCTGCCGAAGATATAAACAACGCTCTTAATAAAATTGAAAGATTTTCTAAAGACCATAATTTACAGCTTAATCCACAAAAGTGTTCTGTTATCTGCTTCTATCATAAAAGGTATAGGACTATTGTAAAGGCAGAACTGAAGTTATATATTTCTGGCAAAAAGTTAGAAATCGTCGATCAGGTAAAGAGCTTAGGACTGATTATTGACGAAAATTTGAGATTAAAACAACATGTGAACATGTTAATGAAAAAATGTTACTGCTCCTTAAAACTGCTGTATAATAACATAAGTATTCTAAACTTCAAGCTGAGAAAAAAAACTCTGTGAGAGTCTAGTATTACCATTACCAATAATGAATTATTGTAATATCGTGTATTATAGTTGCTTAGACAAATACACCAGGGATCGCTTGCAAAAAATTCAGAATAGTTGCTGTCGTTTTGTGTATCGTATTAGGAAATATGATCGAGTATCTGCTAGATTTAATGAACTGAAGTGGTTGAGAGTTCAAAATATTTTCAAATATAACCTAATAACGTTTGTCCATAATGCTTACCTCCTCTCCACCCTACCTGCGTGACAAACTGTTTTATAGACGTGATCTCCATAACATAAATGTACGCCACGTTATAGTCTTTCATTACTTCCCCATCGGTTGGCCATGTTTCGCAAATCCTTTTCGTACAATTCAGTCGTTGCGTACAACTTTGTTCCTGGCGCGCCCGATTACACGATTGTCTTCAATGTTTTTCGTAAGGAAATAAAAAATATCTAAAGCTAGACTTTGCCTTAATAGGAATCAATATGAAAGGCTGTATGTTATTCCTAAATAAAACATTATTATTATTATTATTATTATTATTATCAAATATCACCTAAAGTGACTAAATTCCCCTAAAGACCCATAGTTAATACGATTACTACTCCTTGTTACAAATGAGCAAAATTTTTATGTAGGAAAAAACTAATAGTTTCATCAAGAATTCTTAAGACTTTGTTGGCATTACAAAAGATTTCAGTATTTCAGAAACTTATATTTTAGCTAGTCTTGACGTCGTTTTTTATTTAGAAAAGTAGCCATACCTGAAGCATTGGATGTCAACGAATTCAAACTTAGTAGAAATTCCCTAGATGAGACGATAGCCAAATTATCAATCAGGTCATGTATATGGAAAGCTTCAAAAAGGTGGCAATTAAAGTTTTCAGTTTAAGCCAAAATGTTAGTATAGGTATGTAGCTGATAAATAGTCAATATCCTAACACAATCTTTACGGTAACACTTAGTGTTATCAATTCAGAACTGTCTGAATCCAAATTGAAAATAGTTTAAGAATTCACATGGAAAATGTTGAATTAAAATGCATACAGCTATTATAATTACGATTCTGTATTAAGGTACTTATACTAGTAATTATAAAATACGTTTTTCAGTAGACGCTGAAAAGAGAGATTTTCCGCTTGGTCTAAATACGATGTATACGTTACAAAAGCTTTCATATCTCATTTGAGACAATATCCCTTTGTGATGGCGGCGTTATTGAATTTATCCGTCTTTGAGGAAGCGGATTGTGTGTTTCCCAAGGCATTCAAGCTAAAATGTCATCTATAGAAGAGATTGGCATGTACCATCACAGAGAAGGCGTTTTCAGAACCTCTCATTTCTACGTTCTACAAGCTTCATTTGGAGAGTTTTATTAATAATACCGTGGGGGTAGAATTCAGGCCTTGACGCTTTTTATACCTACACGTTTTTCTCATTCAGAATACTGCTCGATTTTAGCGATACAGAAACCTAAATATAGTAATGCTAGTTCTGAAATAAATGTAACGACCTGTTTAGACAATGGCCCGTATACCGTTCAGGATTAATTAAAAAATGCTACAATGTGCTTCGGAACATCCCAAATTTATTGATTCGTTTTCCCTGCATCTGTCGTTTTGGGAATTCAGAAAGAATCGGGGTATTGTAATGTTTATTCCCGACAAAGTAAAGTTAATATACTTCTTACAAATGCGGTACTAATTAGCTGAATTAGCAGCAATTGCGTTACATATGAGGAGAAAAAACATTATATGTATATGTCGCGATCCCAAATCACCAAATATGGTTTCATTTCTAACGTGCTGCAATAAGAGCCTTTGTATTTAAAGGCTGGCACACAGCGATGTAACAAATTTTCGTACCCTCTAAGGATGTAATTTACTTTAGCAATTTAGCAGCCCAAAACTTACCACATCAAATGTTTGACTTTGATGAAGGAATGCAATATACATGACTTTACTTTGAACTAAAGCATCCGATATATACAGGATGTTTCACGAATGATAATGACCCTGACGAAATTAAAAATGCAACCCAAAATACATTCTCATAGCCATGGTGGTTATTTTACATAATGGTATTATTTTAAAGGTAAATTGGGAATCCATGATGACTATGCGCTATGGTTCCTGTCACTGTATTTATTAAAAGTCAAAAAGTATTCAAATGATGAAAAAACAGATATGATTTTGATTTATGGTGAATGCAAGAAAAATTATTCCGCTGCTGCCCGTTTATACAGACAACGTTTTCCTGCCGATACAATTTTCAAGAGACTTGAATTAACTTTAAAGACAAACTGGCCACCACTGAAAAAGTCAAGAGAAAGAACAGCAACGGGCCCTGACAATGAAATTAGAGTATTGGAAATGATTCACGAAAATCCTCATATTAGTCAAAGGGTAGTCTCAAGACCAGTACAGCCAGTAATTAAAACAATCAATTTCATCCGTATCACTTGCAATTGGTTCAGGCCTTAAAGGAGACAGATTATCCTAAAAGACTGGCTTTTTGGAACTTTTTTCGGGAACACCAAAATTTAAATGTGAGGTTTTATGGCAACATTTACTTCTCAGATGAAGCAAGATTTTCTAATAATGGTGGAGTTAAAAAACATAACATGTATTATTATGCGTAAGAAAATCCACGTTGGATTCGAGAAGGACATTTTCAATCTGTCTACTCGACGAATGTCTGGTGCGGAATATTGGGGAATCAAATTGTTGAGTCTGATTTTTTTCACGATTGTTTAAACGGAAATACTTTTCTAAATTTTTTAATAACATTTTACCGCTACTTCTCCAAAATGTAAATTTACAAGTAAGACAAGATCTATGGTTCCAACAAGATGGGGCACCTGCGCATTATCATAGAATAGTACGAAATCATCTTGATTTTGCCTAACCGATGGATAGGAAGAGGTTCAATTAATCGTTGCCCACCGAGAAGCCCGGACCTTACTCCTTTGGATTTTTTTCTGTGGGGAATGGTAAAAGGGCAGGTATACCCAACACCAATTGAAAGTGTAGAACATTTAGAAAATAAAATACGTGATTATGTAGATCCATCACTCCAGAAATGTTAATGCATGTTAAAAGATCGTTTTGGGCACGAATTCAAGCTTGTGAAAACAGCGGGGGACGACATTTTGAGCATTTATTACATTAATGTTATTGAATAAACGTTTTTCAAAAATAAAATTTGTTTTACAATACTGAATTTACTTAAAACAAATGATTGAAGGTTATGTCAGTTCTCTACGTTTTATATTTTTTTAAGACGATGAACAATTATCAATGCTACCTCTGCAAATGTATTTTGGGTTGCAATTTTAATTTCATCAAAGTCATTATCATTGGTGAAACATCTTGTATTTATTGATAAAGCAGTTTGTGTGCTATGCATAGCAATAGCTCGTAAACTATAGGTTATAGTATAGTACGTCCTTTTAGTCACTAAAAATTCAGGCTTCGAGCTATATCTAAAAAGAAGTTACAAGAAGCTCTAAGGTACCGTGAATTATGTAGTTATGTAAGTATTTATAGAATGTCTTCACTCAATACAATTTTTTTGTTTTTCTCTTAATTACTTTATAACCCGACTGCAGCTTTGAATAGATTCCATTGGATGAAAAGAAATAGAAGCGTTTCAAGTAGCTATTTCTAAATTGTATCTCAGTTTGACTTTGATGTCTACGATTCCGTTTGCCCTAAGATTTATTCACGGAGGGCGAAAAGGATCCGATTGAATACGCGCTATGAATTATATACACCAACCGCCCACAAGAGTTCGATTTATGAGTGGTTGTTTTTTCCAGTATTTCAATTGGTGCGCTTTTTCCGGCCTGGCCTTTCGCCCTTTGATCAGAGAATTTGTCATTTACATGAAAAAAAGTGTAGCTGAAATGCAATAAGCGGAGATTCGTTGCTTCAGGCTTACTGATGAATATTGCGTCGTAACAGGGTCTCTTGTTACACAATCAACAAAGCTGACACGCTCATGTTTGAAGATTCACGTTAATTAATAAAGGAATTTCCACCCACACGCCGTGGAATTCCCAGCACGTCAAGGAATCCACATATTCGCGCGAATATCTCCAAAAATATTAGGGGCAAGATGGATATTATTCGAATTCCTGACATGATTTTAGATAAATACAGCCGGCTAAATAGTCCATGCCATGTTGGACCGAGATATGCAAAGCTTGAATTATTAACTACTAATAATATTAGTGTTACGTTCGTCTTTGTTAATTCGTTAAATGAATATAGGTAGTAGAATAGCAGCGCACGTAAACTGAGGTTATCGTTTATTTTAGCTGAAATAAGTAAATTATGCACTATACAGGTTCTAAATAGATAACTTTTCGGTAATAATCTTATTGACGTCGTTATTGTTGTTGTGCCTCCTTTTTTAACACAGTAATAAGGGGACAATCTCGCTACGACATGTTTTTTTGCAATTTTATCAATCTTGTATCTATTGATGAGGGATATTAAGATCTTTAATCCTGCCGAACGAGTCTTGTTTTGGTGGCTTTGTTGGGTATTTAAAATATTTAAACAGTCTTCTGGAGGAATCGATGGAAATAAATTGCTCGCGTCAAAGAAAACAATGAAAGAATCAGCTGGTATTTTAAAATTTTTAAGTTTATCGGTCAAGTATTCTTAATAGCAAACGAGTTGTCAAAATTTAAAACTACACGTAGAACTAAATTTAACCATTTTGCTAATTTATAACATGGAGAATTTATATAAGAAACAACAGGTCTAATAGGACAGACGTATTTATGTATTTTAGGTAATCCATAGTCTTGGAGTCATTGGATTTATGAAAAAAATTTGAGATTTAAAACAACCGAAGTAATTTGAAGTTGGTTCAACTCTGTCTAAAAGTTCTTTTAATTTGTTATTAAATTTAACTGTGTTATCATCCTCAAGTATTTTGAAATCTGCATTATCTAAAAAGTTAAATACTTTGAATAAGTAATCATTTTATTTTAAAATCACCATACAATTTCCTTGTCAGCTTTTGAAAAAATAAGGTTATCTTTGACTAACTTGGAAACTATACTATCAGTTATTTTTTTGGTATTAGAAAATAAAAAATCCTTTTTGTTAAATTTAGAAGACATGTTATTAATAGATTTTTGTAATATTGAATTTATAAGTGGTATTGATTTAAATTGGTTAAAATTGCTTCACAATCAATTGCCACCCAGTGGCGTAGCCAGAAAAGTAACTTGGGGAGGGCAAAGCTCCAAACACAAGAAAAATGTTTAGTATAAACACAAGAAAAAACCAGAAGAGATGTGACTTAAATTAATGTTTGATTTGCTAAAATGTTTATTATAAACAAACCAATAATCTGCAACAAATTTGTACTGTTAAATGTAAAAAAGCTGCTATTCCATTATCAAAATAATTTAGTTCCTGGGGGGGGGGCAATTGCCCGTCTTCCCCCCCCTGGCTACGCCACTGACTGCCAGTCATAATTTCTTTTCCTCTAATTTGTAATACGGTACTGACGATGGCATATTAGCCGAAAGTGCTTTACCTGAATAAAATTATAGCTTGGTAGAGTTATTTAACAAGAACTAATTCTATAGGTTTGTTAATTGCCAATCGTTTTGATTCTAATGAAGAACTGAAAGAAATTGCTGAAGAACATGGAATGACTGGAGAACGGCTTCATTGTGAAAAACAGTTGCGACTCGATTAAAACCATATAGCGTCACATCAATCTTCGATTAGAGCCCCTTCAAACCGGCCCCGTGGCGAACCGGAAGACAAATCCGCCCCGATCCACCAACGTCCGGCGGACAAAGAGCAAAAAAATCACTTACCCTCGTCCCCGGGGCAGCTAGTGTCCATCCTGGTGGACTGAGTTGACCCCATGTCGACGTGTGCACTTTTTCAGCGACCCCGACAAGTTTAGATCCTGCAACCCCCGTAAACAACGGCTCCTCGATATTTCATGCTCGGGGGCCCGTCTGTAAGCAGAAGGGCAGACATCAGCACGAAACAAGGGAAAGGGAGGATGAGCGGATGGTTTTGTCGGATCAAAGAGCAGATACGTCGAAACGGGGCTAGGTAGGAATGTGCTGTATCGACCACGTTGGCACAGTGTGGGGCTGACTCTATTTCTGGAGTTCCTTCTATTTCGTTAATTCAATTAAATTCGACAGGGACAAGTTAAGTATTCTTTGTTAATATTTAAAAGTAAAAGACATTTGATAAGGTTTTGTTCTAGTTATTTTCTGTTTCGCTCTGAGAGTAAGGGAGAAATTAGGCTTGCTCGAGGGCACCCCAAAAATCGTAGTCAACATTACATCATGAACTTGTCATCTCACGAGGTGGCGTAAACTCAATTTGCTATACACTAGCTATCAGCCAAATCCAAATTTTTGGATTCTTCAGAAAATTTAAGACACATTTCATGTACAATGTCATAACTATCTTAAACTATTTCGGAAATATTTTTATAGAGATGAGATGAAGTTTTCGCGACCCTATTCTACTTTTTTGAGATTAATTAGCGAGGCAAAACAGATTTTGATTAACTTTTTTAGTTTTACATCTGTTAAATTAAAGTTTAAGAATACAATGCATACATTATTTATTCAGTAATACACAGTTCATTTGAAAAAGAATAGGATTCTTTTTTAAGTTATGATACATTTCACAAATAGCCTATGAATTGGTATATTTCTTACTTAAAAGCTCTGCAAAGAGTAATATATCTTAGTCAAATTTGGATAAGATGTATTATTTGCTTATTCCGTATCTTAAATATTTATTTATTTATTTCTAAATCTAGATAATCTTGGCGAAACTGTTCTATTGCCATTTGAAAATTGTTGTCTAACTTGACAGAAAAACAAGATCTTACAACAATTTATAAGCTGCTTCATGACTTACCATATTTTAAACACTGCATTGGGCAAATCGAACGCAACAAATCTACCTTTGAGAGTAGCTTTCCGCCATTGAACGTTCCTCCATGCATTGCGTCTTTTTCTACATTACAGAGCTTTGCCCATTGCATACAAATCTCCGGATATTGTTTTTACATAGCACTGTAAATATAATTGACAGATCATAACAACAAGTGCAACTCTGGGGGTGGAATTATTTTTAAAATTTCTGCATTTGCCGATGACGCATTAACAATTGGTGGACAAATATAGTTGAGTAAATATGATATTGATTTGTTACTTCCTGAAGATACCTATTTTTCATAATTTGCAACATTTCTTTCAAAAGTTCTTAAAGTACTACTGTTTGAACGGATGGTACTTGTCGATATTATACCAAGTGCATGAGTACATAGAGCTATAGGGCATTATTCAGGTCAAAACATTTGCAAGTTTTAAATCACAGGCTACAGAAAGTTTATCAATCTCGTTAAATTTTAACTAATTTAAGGAAAAAGTTGATACACACTTTGAAACAACATACGTGGAATTTTTTCAGAAATTTAGCCGAGAAACCAAACAATCAGTGAGGAAATCAGTTGTGTACTGCAAAAATATGGAAGATATTTTACTGAGTGTAAGACAGAAAAGAGAATGTTCTAATGGTTTTATTATCAACATTGTAATAGGTGGAGAATTTTTGGAAATATGCCTGAATATTCAAGAACACTGGTATGAAACTGTTTACCAGAAAAAGAAGCAAGGATATCATCATGAAACATTGAAAGACTCGGGAGTGAAACAGTTATTTTTGCTAGAGATAGTTCACGACATTCAATAAAATTATTTTAACGTAGAAAATATGATACATTTTATGTAGCCATTATGTGCCATCTGTTCAACAGTGGTACATTAAGAAGTTTTGAAAAATTGTAAAAATTATGAAAAATGGGTATCTTCAGGAAGCAACAAATCAAAATCAAATTTTTTTTTCAACTGTATTTATCCACCAATTGTTAACGCGTCATGGGCAAATACAGAAATATTAAAATGGGAAAACCCCGACCGAAAGTTTATGAAAAAAGAAATCGCAAAAATGATCTGACTCTAGCAATGGTAGAGACAAACCCGAAAACATCTGTTAGAGAAATAGAAAAAGAAGTTGGAATATTTTTTACCCCTACATAATATCTTCACCAAATTTGAAAAAGTGGCTGTAACTTTTTTATTTTTTAAGATAAATACAGAAAGTTATATAAAATAACAAATATTTTCTTGGGAAAACGGCAAGGGTGTTTGGGCTAAATTAAGAAATGGATTTTTTAACTTTGTCTGTCTATATTTCGGCTCTTCGTCAGGACACTAAAATTAAATACATAACAGTAATATATATCTTCAATATTTAATGTTTTCAGATTTATTGCAAAGAATAACACGGCGTGTGATTAAATGATTGTTTCCGATCCGAATAACATACCATACCTTCTGGCGTCAAAAGAAAGTAAACAACAACCATTTTACCGCTTCTTTTTACTGATATGAAAGAAAGGGAAAGCTATAAATAGTGTTGTTTGATTTGGTTAACAACACCTGGCCATAGCAAATTGTCTGATTGTATGGCAGCAGTTTCAGCAGATTTAAATGCGTTAATTACATATCAAAGATGATTCACTTATTAGAAATTAACAAAATAACAATTCTACAGGTGATTAGTTCTAGAGATAACACACGAAATTGCTCGCTTACAACATGGAAAATTTCCAAATTTGAACCTATATCCTAAGAGACAATTAGTAAAATAGAAAAGCAGTTTCGCGAGCTTGGATATTGTAAGGAAGATGAAAAAGCAGCTGCCAAGGGATACTATCTTTGAGCTTGAGGAAAACAGACATAATTGTAGTCGAAAAGTGGTCGAATGTTCGATGTTAGCCATTCATTTCAACGTTAAAAGAAAATAAAATACATCCCTACAATGATTGTTTTTTTTTCAGCGTATTCAAGTTCTGTAATGTTTACAATGGATATCTTAGTAACAAGATGTATGTTAGCCAATCAACGAAAGGAAGATCACATAGAAGGAAATCACAAGGCAAACCCAGGTAAATGGACAATATCAAAGAGTATGATATAGTTTTCAAACATTTTTAGACGCACTTTTAAGCTCTTATGTGCACAGAACGAGTAGAAGCCTGAGTTACAAATTTTAATTTGTGTTAGGTACCAATAATTACATCAACAATCTGTTTCAAACGTAAGCGTTATCATCCGTGCCACTTTGAATGCGATAAAGCAACACAAATTATCAGAACAGGATGTAAAAATATAACATATACTGTTACAAAGCCATTTGCTCAACGCTAAATACAGACGAAAACAACAAAAATCACAGGTTTCAGATATAAATGCGGGATGTAGAAATCCAACACCAAATCAATGCACCAGTACCAAGAATTCGAAGAATTATAGGCGGAATGCCTATATTTACCAAACGCTTACACGTATGTTTTTGTGGGATAGCCTGTGTACACAAACACACTAGCATGAAAATAAGCAGTGCAAAAGCTGCAAGTTATCGAACTATTTAAACACACGTAAAAATATCAATAACCTTGTCTATCAAACCTACATTTACGAAACATTAATAGCAATATCGTGTGAATTCTTAATTTATATTATCGAAACCTGCATTTCTGCAATGGACGATTCAGCAAAAAAATTAATTTCTGTAGCGACAGATGACATCAAAAACTCACCTAGCAACCGATCGGTTTGTTTATTGACAAATGCACGTGGTGGTTCCCGAGACACCCAACGCACTCTACACCTCCCGTCGTTCGACTAGAATTAGACGGCGCCTACAGCGTCGCGACGGCGGCACTTCGGCGGTTGTCGCCGGAGTTCGCGCGGTAGAAACAAAAGCTAACGTGCATATTACACGAAAAAAAGACAGCTGAAAATATCTTTCGTTTTATGCACCTATCACAAAAGGGGGTGGTGCTAGTTAAGGTTTTGAAGGGATGCCGCCCCCTCCAAAAGCGTCTCTTACATAAAAATTGATCTATTTCAGGATTTTTTAAGGTTTGTTTTATTTTCTTTACTCTCATTTTTTTGTCGATACAGCAAATAAAGTCAGTCTTGCTAACAAATAAAGAAACGCATTTCCTAGAAAGAACTCCAAGTTATTCCAAATTTCAGCTCAAAATGAATATTCTCGATCAAAACAAACCTGTCAAATCAGACGTCCGTTGACGCCGATTAAACAATGAATTACATACCGACTTTAAAGGCTTATTAATTGCCTTATATAATTTATAACTATAAATCGCAACCAGAATAATAATAAAACATCATGTTAAGCAATTTGCAACAATTATATTTAGTTGAATACTCACACCAATAGGTCAGCTATTGTATAAAGCTATGAAAATAATAGTTAAAAAAACATTTTCCGATATACGTACCTTAATAAATTCAACAGATTTTAGTAATCAGTGTGTTTTTAGATAAAAAAGAACATGATAAGTACATAATAGTCCTACTCTTCGAAAGTAAAAATTGCTAATTGCATACCTGATTTTGAGTCCTATTTATAATTTATTCGTGCACTCTTGAGAATGGCAGTTAATGTCAAAACGATCGTAGAGTGATTGAAATTGATATCGTCAAAAAACACAATCAAAACAACCTATAGCTTAGTCGTCTATAACCTTATTCTAATATCGTTTTCATTTTCAAACACCCTGTATACAAGGGTGTCCCCCATTATGTGGACAACTTCTCTTCATCTGGTGTAAAAATAACACTATTTGATCAAAACAAACTATTAGTTAAGCAGTGAAAATGTAAACCTTAACATTCAACTGCAATTTTCTCGTGCACATCATTTTAACGATTTCCATTTCACATAATAATCAAAATTTGATGAAATTATATCAACCGGTCTAAGAGATATTTCTGAAGAACTATTTCTCTCCCCCTATGTTTATTAAGACTGAATATCTCAGTAAACGCGGTTTATTTCAGAAAAAGTTATATACTAACATAGTGTTATTTTTACATGAGTTTTCAGATTCCCAGAGGTTGCCCTCATAATGCTGGACACCCTGTATATGTAGATAATAATGCTCATATTGATTAATTTTTAATTTAAGTACGTATCATGTTTGTTATATCATATTGTTTCTTAAGTTTATTAGAATATCCCTCTTATTTTATTGTTAGAATACGAAAAAAGTTATATTATTTTGTTATAAATTAGCCCAATCAGAGCCCAATCAATTTTCTCCAGACATATTATTTGGCATAACCCCCTCCAAGGAAAAATGTATCTACGCCACTGCATAGGAGTAGGTTTTTCGTTTTACTGAAAAGTGACCTTGACTGGACTGGGTCCAAAACACAGGCCACTATGATAAAATAACTGAATTAATCGATAAACACTTAGGAATTCAATACATGATTTGAATAATGCTGATTTTACTTGCCGTAGTACCTACTGAAGATAAGTACTTTTCTGTATAATAATTTGCCTTTTCCTGAAGTCTCTAGCTATTTGGCATATTTTATCAACAGCATTGAATTTCACGTAACTTGTAGGGACATAGTTCTTTTTTTTAATAAAATAAACAGGCAATCCTCTCCTGGTAAAGCCCATTAGACAAAGACAGTCTTAGACATAAGGTTGAAAATCGCGCGTTTTCCTTCAAGATAGCCCATGACAGTAGTTCATATGTCTCGAGTTCCTTGTTCTTTTGGCACCTGGAATTTCGTGTAGCGGGTGGTCTTCTGGTCTTACAGCCATTGTTAATTCCCAAAGCGCATTTAGGCAGTAACATGTACAAAAAGTGTCCTTTGACCAAACTGAAAACGCTTACAGTACCTTAAAGTCGTAATCTTCATTAATTTACGTAAGTAGAACCGTTCTAATTGGTCCGAGAGTAACAAAACACGGTGCATTAACCTTCTTTTGTTTTGTCTGTCAGTGTTAAAGGGATCTAACCTACAATACCTTTCAGCGAGTCACATTTCCAAGATGACCACCCCCAATGCACCCCCCAGTGTGCCCAACATGCCACCGACCCCTACGAAGGCCGATACTGTAACTCCGCAGTCAGGATTGATGAGAAAACTGCTACCAATAGCTGGTTTTTTCATGGCGTTTGCTACCGTCATGACCCTCCTGCTGATATCGATAGATCGGACGGCGACGAGACATCACCAGTTTCGGGTGAACATGAGCCAGGACGACGAATTTCTAAGCGTGACTCAAGACAACCCGCAGCTAATCACGTACATCAAGGAAGTGCATTTGTCTCCTGCGATCGAGCCTCATCACAAACCTTTGGAAACTGGAAACAACCTGCCATCGGAGGATACCGTTTACGTTCTGAAGCTGCTAAATAATAAGGTGAGTTCTTTGCTTGTTCCGTGTTTTGATTTCTTCCATAACTCGAAAAGCTTTAAAGGTACGAACAAGCAACAAAAGTTGTCCAGATTTTGTGCTACTCTATATATTTTTACATTTTTGTATTCCTCGTTGAATTCTAAGGTCACTTTGTTTAACAACCCATACCCTTAAAATGTACAATTTTCGAGAAAATAAAAGCTAAAGTGAAAAATGGTTGTCTGCACCATTTCAAATATCATTGAAACTAGGACACCTAGAATACTGCATTTTCTGTGCCTCGTAAATGAAAAACATGACCATTATTTACTTTCTTAAACAAATTTATTACTTTTAATTTAAAATAAACAGATTGTTTGCAACATGATATAATTCAAATTTGCCTTCTGTTACTAAGATAGCCACTCATAAACATCTCCCCTAAAGCTCATAGTCCTTAGCTAATATAGTAATATGGTCCCAGCTAAGGTCTGAAATGCACTTTTTAATCTATGAAAACAGCCACAACATACTTTTCATTATCCACCTCAGCTGCCAACATATGGAGCAACGATTGAAATTATGTTTTACAAGAATGATTTTTTCTAAAACTAAGCTGATTCGACATCAAAATTTCATTTTCTCAATATAATCAATTAGGTACTTAAAGATGCAATTATCTTACTCAAGTCTGCAAGGACAAAGGACTAAAGTTAGTTACTTAGAATCACTGATCAAACCCTTCAGTGTTTCCCACATTTTAGTTGAATTATTTCTATATGCATCTTACCAAAATGATAACTTTTTTTTTAATTTTTAACATAACAACTTGGTTCCAAGTATTTTAAAACTTTCCCATCTAATATCCTTCTCACTCATACTGGCATTAGAAAATACTTTGTATGTAATATACCTACCGTTCCCTAATGTTGAGCAGAATCCAAGTTCTAATCACATTCCATCAATTCCAATTTAATCCTTTCTACATTCATATTGTTCAGATTACGAAACTGTTTTGTCACTTCAACAAAATTTATAGTTCTTACATTAAAGTTCACAGTATTACAGAATGACCTGTTATTTTATTTAGTTCTTGTTGCTAACAAAGTGGTGTAAATTAAATATCTTCTAAGCTTCCCTTATATTTCAGCATGAAGGAACGTTCATAGAGGCAGGTGCCTACAGTGATGGGCACACTTCAAAGACTGAATGGCTCGAGAAGAAGCACAACTGGCATGGCCTGCTAATACAGCCAGACCCTCGCCATTTCTTCAATCTGCGTCGCCATAACCGCGTCAAATCTCAGGCGATCCACGCCTGCCTGAGTCCAACGCCCTATCCTAAAGAGGTCACTTTCCACCAGGAGGAACGGGACGGCGTGCGCATCAACAGCATCCATGCCAACAGCCTGATCAACGAACCTGATTGGTTCAACACTCGGGTCAAATGTTTCCCTCTGTATTCGTTGCTCTTGGCAATGAACAACACTAATATTGATTATGTGAGCCTGGAGACGGGCGGCACTGAGCTCCAGGTGCTGGAAACGGTGCCTTTCGACAGGGTTAGCATTAAGGTAATCGCGGTGCATTTGGTCACGTCCGATTTCGAAAGGAACACGATCAGACATTTCCTAGCGACCAAGCACTACAAGTTTATGCAGAACTTCAATACAACTTACGTTTACATGCTGAAGAACCAATGATTCTGTTTTTTATCTGTACTGATTAGAAGACTGAAGTTTGGGCCCTTAGGGTCGCAATCATTCCCGTTGATAGTGCCTTCACGCTCTTTTTCCATGACACTGTATGTAGATCGGCTGCATTCCACGAGACAATTTTTTTTTTTCGTTGTAATCCAGACGCTTAGGTTTAGGATTTTTTTGATCTGTAGGCGTTAAGTTTAGTTCGTTCGGTTAGTTAGGTGTTTCCATGACAGCTTTTTTTTGTACTTATTTTTATAAATCTGATTAATAAAGGCATAATTGCTCTGGAGATTTGATTTATTCTGTAGTAGTAGTACAAAAAAATTACACTAAACTACCTGTCTACAGGTTTGCAAACAAATTTCAACCACACATTGAAAATATTAAAAACAGTTGTGAAAAATGTAATTGAAATTGTAACAAAAAGAGTTACTAAATTACAGTTGTAGAACAAGTAATTCATAACTGCTTCAATTACAAGAAAGCAATTCAATTATTCAAGTAATTGTAATTAATTACTTAACTACACTGGTTAAAGGTCCCATTTATATGCTGAAAAATTACTAATTTAGCTTTGTTACATTGAATGAAGTACAAATATGACAAAATTAATGCATTGTGAGCCTAAAATCATCAGCTTTACAATGCAACTGCAATTTTACCTGTTGCAAATTCCAATTTTATCTATTCCAATATTACAGATACCATTGTTACCAAATACAGATTCCGATATTACTGATCACAGATTCCTATATGACCGATTAGAAAATCCTATATTATCGATCACAGATTCCTATGTTACTGATTACAAATTCCAATATTACCGATCACAGATTTCTATATCACCAATTACCAATTCCTATATTACCAATCACAGATTCCTATATTCCGATCACAGATTCCTATATTACCGATTACAGATTACCATTTACAGATCCCGACTTTACCGATTACATATTACCAGTAACAAATTTCAAATACCGATTAAAGATTCCGATGTGAAGGTGGTCATGAAAAGAACATACTAAATGACAAAAAAAGAGCAGGTTTTGCAAATATGTTCCAGTTACTAGCATAAAAATATATGACACTGGATTTTTTCAATAGATTAAAAGAATATGGAACTATCACAATATGACAAAATTATATAGAAACCATATCCAACTGCAAACTGTGATTAACCAGCAGTTAACAAACAACTATTATGGAATAATATTCTCCACTGTCAAAACTGACCTTGAGAAGTTGATCTTTCTAGGCAACAAACAAAACACAACTTGTAAACTTGACACTTTATTGATACATAAATATAATCACATACATTAACCGCTAAAAGTGAATGATGCTCCTCATGTCAATAATATAAAATCACTTAAGTTCTACATCATCACAATTTTTGATTTACTCTAATCACCAGTATCTAGAGACGAAGAGCAGTTCATACTGGGAGTTCTCCCAACTGTAATCGGTACAAAAACGGTCTTAGAACATTCACATGCAAAATTTTGGCACGCAAATTGAACAAATACATTGAAGTCCATTCACAATAAATGTAATCATGGCATGTAGTATGCGAAACCCCTAAAGCAGCGTATTAATTTTAAGTTGTGTCAACTACCTAAAACCACAAGCTGTGAAGTGAGCCATCTAGTAGGTACAGTATTTTTCAAAATGAATGATATATCAGGCAGCTGTGGAAAATTTTATTTAAGTAGGTCGACAAAGTTGTGCTCAGATATCACCTTTTTGTTATTGATTTTAAGTTATGTCAAACAATTTTTGCACGTTTGACATTTAAAATAGCCTTAAATATTTTGACAATTAAAGAAACAACAAAAGACCACTTTACACAATCACAGCCTACTGCAATATCGTTTATTTTGAAAAATAGTTACTGTGAACATTCCCATTAGTTACTATTGTCTTATTCCTAATGTATTGTGAATGGACATTTGTCTAAAACAGCTATACTGTTTAAGAATTACTTGAGTGAAATCACTAAGAGAGCAAATTAAGTAAAAAATTCCAWTTCGAACGCCCCAATTAAAAAAAAAACTGACAGTATTAAAAAGTGGCACAATAAAAAAGGCAAGCATTTTTGAGATTCCCATGATAAAAACCACAAAAATCAACACAACAAGCACACAGAAGACAATTGAACGTCGACATCATAACAATGGCAGGAGACATTGAGACGGTCTACAGATGGACCCCAGCTCCGCAGACCTTCATAGCAATGTTTCAACTGGCCCACCTTGATTTCTGAAGGTCGATCTGTCCCTCCAGCGTCTTGGCCAAATAAATCACAAATAACTGTGAAAGAGCAATTGTCAAAGCTATCCCCGCTATAGTGTATAGGTTACGTTCGGCCCAAGCTCGTACGATCTCGATGCATCCGGATGTCCACACCTTTTTGCTGGCTTCGGCAACCTTTTGGACATTTTTTGTCATAATCGGCAGAGAAAGGATATGGTTTACTTACCGATAATGTCTGAACTCCATAACCGCACATTATATTCACGAGCCTGGAACTAATATCGGTAGCGTTTATGCAACAAGAGAAAGGGACGCCACAGTGTTCAACGCTGGGCGACGAACAATTGAAATACTCGTTTTTCGACCAATCCATGTAACCTTCAGACGTTAATCCGCAGCATCGAAACTCTTGTTGTGCAAAATCGATGAAGTTTTGTAAGTCTGGATCGTCGCGGTACAGATGTATGATCTTATCAGTGAAATTTTCTTCCAACATCGTCTGCATTGAATGTGGGAAGACAAATCCCATTATAGCAATTCCCATTTCCAACAAGAAGAATATCAGAAGACACAGCGAATACTAAAAGTTGCTTGTCAAAAACCATCCCATTAATTTACATCTTTACTCACAAATTTTAAGAGACATGTGTTCTCTCTCAATGCTCCAACGCACCCAGCAAAGCTAACGATAAACACAACTCCTCCCATTATCACCATTACCAGTGAAACATTTAATATGACATCGTAAACGGTTTCTAGCCGAACCATACCGTTGAGCTGCCATTTGTCGACAAATGCATATAAACCGATGCCTATCAGCAAACCACCAAATAACTGAAACATGAAAGCGAATGAGCAACAATCTTAGACGATAACCCAGTGGTGCTTACCCAAAACACGAAATTCAAAACGAATATTAAATACTTGACACAGGAGCTGACATATGTGAAATTTTGGCTATAGGGCCTTCTGTACTCCCTGTGAGCCATTTTGATTGAATTTTTAAGTATAGAGAGCTTAACACATTCTTATTTTTTGAGCTAATAACTGTTTTATGAGCAATAACACACCCACCCTTTGTTGATGGTTGTCAACAACTGTCATTGTCAGTGTCATTTGCAGCTGTTCCAGAATTAATGATTAAAATTAAAAGGAAATTATGTTGTTATTCTAGACAAAAAAGATTGTTTAAGCATGTTTTTATGCCAAAAATGTATACATTAAATAAGTATAAATGAAAAATGAATTTATGAGAGTTAGTGATTTTTAGTGCTTTTTTCTGTTTAGTTGACATTTGAGCATTTGACATCAGCTGTCACTGCCTAGTGTTAACCTCCTTTGTGATCGTTTGTATGCATCAATTTATTAATCAATGATATGTAGCTCTTTTTAATTGAAAAATGTCCGGTCCCGAATCTGGAGACGAGCAGAGCGAAGACGGCGAATTGCGTCAAAGTCCTCCATCAATTCGCCGTAAGCCCAGTGCGATGAATTTTAGGTTAGTAACCGTAGCATCTGTCCTTACACTCTTCCAACTTTCATTTTCCAGCTTATCCGAAGACGAGAGCGAGAACGTGGATTCATTAGACATCAAACCGCCTCAGGCTAGGATCCAATCACAGAGCTCCCGAAGCAGAAGGAGAGATGCACATGAGAGGTCGCATCACAAGCGTTCCGAACGCCACAAAGAAGATAGCCGACGTTCCCACCGAGAAAAACACCACAGGGACAAGCACCTGCACTCCTCAAAGGAGCGGGAGCACTACCAACGCGAGAAGGACAGATATTACCGCGAGAAACAAAGCTACGAAGCCGCTTACAAAGATGGATATGTAGAAGTTAAATACTCAAGCGAACGATCATATCGGGAACCACGGGAAGAGAGTTCCAGGACGATACGCCACTCCGAGCAGCGAAAATATGATGAAAAAAAGGGTACAGATATACGTGAGATCCACTACTGTGGGAGGGAGGAGAAGCATCGTCGGGAGCGATACGAAGACGAGAAGAAAGCTGACAAAACATTGCAGGACTTGCGTGAGCGGCTACTGAGCAAAAGAACATTTAAAACGGATGATGAGGGGCACAGGCAGAGGAAAATTGAGCAAAGGGAAAAGAAACATAGAGAAAGCGAGGGAATTGACAGTGCATTGCAAGGAGCCGCAGGAGAATATGTCAAAGAGATAATAAACATTAGCACGGGTGATGAACGGAGGTACAGAAAAGAGGAAAGGGGTAGGGAAGAGGATAAATTGACGGAAGAAGAAAGGGCGGAACAGGAAATGCGACGGGAGAAGCTTCTAGAAGCTGGTAAGTGAAATTTGGAACGCATGGCCCATTATCATCCCACTCTCATCACTATTGTGTTGCATGATCGGTGATGTTGTTTCAACAATTGTTGCTCTCTCTTCCAGAGCGCGAAATGGCAAGACAGAAGGAGCAGTCACGTATAGAACGTGAACGCCGCCACATGGAAAAGGCAGCTAAACGAAAACAAGAAGAAGAACAAGAGAGTTATAACAAGCGACGCCGATCCGAAGACGTGAGCATCGTGACGGTGTCCGACAACTCAGAAGAAGAGCACTCCGAAGAGGAAGAAGAAAATCAAGAGGAGGAATACCAAGAGGAAGAAGAGGAGGACCGAATGAGCGAGAAAAGTGAAAAAAGTTACGTCTCCGATCGAAGGAGCAGCAGCAACGAGTCACACAAGTCCAGCGTGCACAGCGAACGAAGCACGGAATCCAGAGAGGCCACTCCACAGTCGGATAGGAGCCGCAGTCCMAGTTCAGAGAGATCCGGGTCTGGCTCCCCGAGAAACAACGGAAAGCTTGAAGAAACTGAAGAGAAAACCAAAGAGGAGGATGAGAAGGAAATAAGAGTGGTAAAGATTGATGAACATCTCCCTCCATACTTTCCCGCAATTCAGGGCTGCAGATCGGTGGAGGAATTCCAGTGTTTGAATCGAATTGAGGAGGGGACTTATGGGGTTGTGTACCGTGCCCGCGATAAACGAACTGAAGAAATCGTCGCTTTGAAACGTTTGAAGATGGAGAAGGAAAAGGAAGGTTTTCCCATTACTTCTTTGCGAGAAATCAACACTTTGCTAAAGGGGCAGCATCCAAATATCGTTACTGTAAGAGAGATAGTTGTGGGGAGCAACATGGACAAGATTTTCATAGTGATGGACTATGTGGAGCATGATCTGAAGTCGTTGATGGAGACCATGAGACACAAAAAGCAAATGTTCATGCCAGGTGAAGTGAAGTGTCTTCTGAGGCAGCTGCTGTTAGCCGTTGCCCATCTTCATGACAACTGGATCTTGCACAGGTAAGATTTTGAATGTAGTATCTCTCCCTCATTTTCTGTCTTTTGCACTGTTTTCTTCCACTTAGCCTTGTCCTTTGCTATCCTTCTAGCTTTGTCCCAGGTGAGGCTTCTCTTCTTTAATGCCTCGGCCACTGTCATGTACTTCCTCTTCTTTTTTTTCCTTGTACTTTTGCCTCCCATACTAGTTTTGTTGGCCTTTCCTTTCATTTATTCTCACTCTCTATGCTTTACTACCCTTAACAATGTAATTCCTCTATAGTTATCACATTCTTTTGTGTCTCCTTTTTATATATGGGTACAATTATCCCCATTTTCCATTTTTCTTCCATGATCTGTTACGAACCTGACGATTGCCACCTTGCTCAAGTGCTTCAAATCTTCAATCATTTCTTACAAGTTTGTATTGTTCCTTCATGTCACAAACTTTGAAGACATTTTTCTGTTGTTGACTCTATTCTTTAATTCATCATTTAACTTATCAGGAGCTTGACTTCTAATCCCACTCAACCATTTTCCAGCTTTCTTTGAAGATTTTAAAACCTCTATCCTTTCTTACAGTTTTGCTTCATTTTCAATTTTCATTTGATCATTTCTTTTGTTAGGGATCTGAAGACATCCAACCTTCTTCTCTCCCACAAAGGTATCCTCAAGGTAGGAGACTTTGGTCTTGCCAGGGAGTATGGTTCACCACTCAAGGCATACACTCCGATAGTAGTCACACTGTGGTACCGTGCACCCGAACTACTACTCTGTACAAAGGAGTATTCTACGCCCATCGACATGTGGTCAGTGGGCTGTATTTTCGCCGAGCTGCTGCTAATGAACGCTCTTTTTCCTGGAAAAAGCGAGACAGACCAGTTAAACCGGATCTTCAAGGTATTTTCTTGTTAATTTTAAAATAAATTTACTAGCTTCTTTCATGTTTTAAATGGCCCTACAGGATTTGGGAACCCCCAGCGAAAAGATCTGGCCCGGCTTCAACAAGCTCCCAGCGGTACAAAAAATGAAATTCACCGAATATCCAGTTTCCAACTTACGTTCCAAGTTCCACATGTTATCGGAACTCGGACTCGGGCTACTCACCAGTTTCTTGACGTTTGATCCGGTCCAGAGGATAACGGCGGAGAAAGCTTTGCAGCACGCCTACTTTCAAGAAGCCCCCTTACCCATTGATCCCGCCATGTTCCCCACGTGGCCTGCTAAGAGCGAACTCGGACAAAGGAGGGCGCTAGCTGCCAGTCCGAAGCCTCCATCTGGTGGCAGGGAGTTCAAGCAGTTGGTAAGTCATTCAGTTCCACCAAATTTTAATGCAAAATTGATTATGAAAAAGAAAAGGAAAATATTATTTTGGTGTTTCCTTCTGTTTAGGGTCGTGATGCAGATGACGATGGTATAGGCTTCCGCATCAGCATATCAGCGGCGGAAACTCGAAGGATGCAAATGGGTGGTGGATTCAGCCTCAAATTTTAATCTGTTAATTTAATTAAGCGAAATAAATAAAACTTTAGTGCTTATCCTTATTTATTGATTTAATAGATGCCCCCGAAGAACCTTGTGCTTCTCATGTTTTCAGGTACCGACGTTGAAGAAGCATTTATCATGTTGTTGAGTTGCTGCGTCAGGTCCCTTATCCTTTCATCCTTTATGCCCAGCATGCTTTCCAAGTGTGTCACCTAAAAATGGATTTAAATTTCTTTACAAGTTTTCATATTATTTAGCATGAATCAAAATTTGATCAAAGATGGCACAAAAATTGGTCTCTGTAAGATATAGGTTCCAAATTTGCCCAGTAGATGGTTGCAACTTACATTGCGTTTTATGGAAAACTTGACTAACTAATTCATAATTCTTTAATTTAAAACTATTTGGATGGTATTCTCGTATTCAAAATGTTCCAGTTTTATTTATATGGTCAAAAAGCATTACTTTTTACAGGTAAGAACATAAATATTGGTTCCATACTTTTTTCTATATTAAAAAATTGCGCTAATATTCTAAAATAATACACTCAACATGGAGCGCCACCTGTCGGCAATTTGTAAGAACTCAAATTCGCTAGCAAAAACAGAATCGTTTGTTTTAGAATTTACATGATGACTGTTTGCTGTACTTCTTTACAATTAGTTTCTACAAACATTATGATGGTCACTGACTTAATTTCTATTAAACCATAACAATAAATCTGTAAAAGGTAAATAAATAATTATAAAAACTTGTATATACATCTCTCATCAAGCGATTGTGTAATTGTGTTGTAATGCTAGTCCAGATGTTAATATTACTTCGTTACTTAAGACTTTTTAACAAACAAAACCATAATATAATCGTTTTTGTACCCCTAGCCTTTTACAGAGATCTGTAATTTTTCGAACTTTATTTAAATTCATACCTTGTTTCTCAACTCCTCATTTTCCTGGTTTTTCTGTTCGATTTCCCTCTGCATCCTGTCAAATACCTCCGCGGGTACCATTTTCTGCTGTGACACTTTCTTACCAGTCTTTATCTTCACAGGAATAATAGAACTGTTTGAAACATCCGAAAACCCATCCATAATGAGACAACCGCTGTTGGTGTCGCCGCCCTTATTTTTCTCCTCCACTTTCTGCCTCACCAGGTGCAAGAGATCTTCTATGGATCCCGGCTTACCTTGAGCCAAGTTGTCTATTTCTTTATCGGACAGGGAGATCTTTAATTTGGATAAAACTTTACGGTTTAGAGTCTGCCAATTGGCCAGCTTTCGAGTCAGGGAGTTTTGGGGACTATAATTGTGTAAATCCACCAATTTGGGATAGTGCTGTTTCAGAATCTCAACTAGAGGAACTAAAGGTAGATTTAGAGGGTGGCAATAATTAATTTAGTGGGGCTTTTAACTCACGTGCGTCTGAAAAATCACGACTGATGTTCTTTTTAGGTCTGGTTATTTCGTGTTGGTCGATCCATCTGTATAGTTCCTCGTTGTCGTACTGCATTTATTGAAAAAACGAAACGTAAAAGTGACTTGTTAGTAGGTAAATTTGACGGGAGGAGAGGTCGATCAGTTTATTTAGTTAATTATTCGTCATTCATATTTGGCGCCAGTTTACCGAGAATTGGTTGCAATGTTGCATAAACATTAGTAGGTATCTATCAAGAACTGAGCTACTTATACAGGCCAGATCATTTTAATTAAGTGATTCGGCGACATTTTCTGTAGTATTGACTTAAATAAGTTCAAATACAAGTGTGCATTCAAATTAATTTATTGTGATTAAGTTCTGAATATACGTTCTGAGAACCAATACTCGAGAAACGTATGTCGTTGCTTACGGATACAGGGTACCAATTTCCCATAATGCACCAGTTGTAGACTTCAATTTGGTCTGTTTTTGAGCATTTTTGGAGTTTTTAGACATTCTAGATGGTGTTAATGAAACATTATTTAATGTTTCCCGAACTAAGTGCTTTGTGATGTGCTTTTAAACTTTTACAATGTGTTTTAAAGACTTTTAGTGCTTGTGAGAAGGCTTCAGGAATGTCTAGGCGCCTTCAAGAATGGGGTAAGTGCTTAAAACGTTCGCAAAGTTGTATTGTGAGGTTGTGGGAATTTTCTTTTAACGATGTAACGCGACCGCATGAACAACGGCGTCATACCGCGATTTTTCTTTAATCCTGATCTCATGGGGATTCCCAGGACTTGCCCAGAGACAAAACAAAGCCACCAGTTGAGGTTTCAATAGTTTATTTCACATTACGACGTACAACTTAGATTACGTTAAAAATAAAGCTAAAATTAATGACATGTACAGACCTACAATACCTAACAACAATAAATAGGTTGAACAGGGGGGTTTTTCCTGTCCCATAGTCTTCTGACATTAATGTATAGTGGGTGATAATTTATCACGATAATGAAACTTCCTCCTACCAGCAGTTGAAAACACTCGTCGTCGGTTTTCGACTGCTGGTACCGGAGAAATACTTATGTACAATTTGGGGCATGTTTTCAGATGAGATGTAGTGTTGTTTTATGTCGATCACAGTACAATCCTCGCTCGCTCTCGTTCGGGCTACGTTCTCGGTACTGCCGTCGTGGGTTAAGGCACTTGGATCTCGGCGACTAGCTTTTCAGAGTTTCCCTCCTCTGCTGGAATCTACGCGCTGGCGTTTACTAGCTTCGGAACAAACACGCTCATGTTGTCGTGCATCATCTGCAAAAAAAAGGTGAGGTTAAGTCGACATCGAAGCTGTAATTTTGAATTTAATACAGAAACAGCACTGTTTTGGTGTTGTTAAACCTCATCAGCATACTAGAATCAGTACCAGTAATTGCTAATGGTATTTTATTATAAAGATAACGATGTTTATGACCTCAATCATGGTATATATATACTATTTTTGTAGATACACATTCTATTTAATACTTTTTTGTAGCAATATAAATGTATTCAACACTGTTACGGGCTAGTTATTAATGGCAATACTGGTAAAGAAAGTTATTTTGATGATGATAAATACCCATTTCTTTTTTACTTATTTTTAATAACCAATGGGCCGGTTGCACAAACACGGATCAATTTGATCGCAGTGGTTACCATGGCTTGATCCGAGGTTAACACCGCTATCAAATTGATCCGTTTGTGCAACCGGCCCAATATGTTGTGCAAATTGTTTAACTACCTAGAGTTTCTATAGTTAAAGAGTGTGAGTTTAAATTGGGTCACAATGAAGCTGTAGCAACCCCAAAACACTTGCAATGGGAAAGACAAAAGTTCTGTTGAATCACATTACCGAAAAAAGTATTTATTGACTTTCTCTATGCCTGATTTTGATGACCACTATCTACATCAAGTGATGAACAACACGTTAATCAATCCAATACGTCTTTAACATTAAGATATACTACACACTGCGCCAACTGACCTCATCCTCGTCCTCGTCGTCATCATCGTACTCTTCGTCGCTATCTTCGCTCATTATCGGCGTGGGAGCCCCCCTCCTCAGCAGTTCGTTCCTCAACCTGGGCGAAAGGCGGTCCATCTCGAGGACCGTCCTCCCGCCGTAGGTGATGACCTCCAGGTCTAGTTTTCTGCACTCGCCGAGCAGGAACGCTATCATCTGTTCGTCTTGGCGAGCTATCGCTATGTGCAGGGCGGAGAGGCCGCAGGTTCCCTCCCTAGCGTTGATGTCGGCCCCGTTGGCCACCAGGTATCGCAGCACGTCCACGTGGCCGTTTACGGCGGCTAGGTGCACGCATGTCTGCCCTGTAACGAAACGAGGGTTAAGAATGTGAAAATTGGGGCTGTATTGGTGCAATCTGGTCGCAAAATAATGATAAACGTGCTTCAAATTGTGCCCTTTGACGTCATGGGTCACCAATAGAACTTTTGAATTTAATTATTGCATTCCTAGTCCCAGGCAAGAACCATTGTGAACAATATGGGACCGGATACAGAACCTTGGGGATCTCCTCTTAAAAATTTAAATGATCTGTGTAATACAGGGTGCAGCCTTTTTAACGAACCCCATTAAACCAAGAACCAATCACTTCGTGATATGTAAAATTGTCAAGAGATTTAGGGAAACAGGTAGTGTATAGGGTGTATAAGAATCGTTCGCAAAACATAGGCAAATTAGAACAGCACATAAGAGATGAAATAGCGTTAACTGTTGAAAAGAGGATTGTACTTGATAATTTGAACGATTGTCTTGCTGTTAAGGGAAATCATATTTTAACGCAATGCTGCAAAACCTCCCTTTTTTTAGTATTACTTAACTCTTTGAGTACTAACCACGGACATCACGTGTTTTGGCGCCAAATAGCTTCAATTCAAATTCATTTACAGTCTATAGTGAATGAGTGGCTATTTCGAGGAAAACATATTATTTGTTGAAACAACTGCTATATTACTGAATTGACTGGATGTTCGTTAATAAAATTAGCAATCTCGTGACTTATGTAGAGACACATGCCATTTTTATGCTAATGCAGTGGTCAAGGTCGCATATATCGTAGACTACCGTTAATAGGAGTTAAAACATTGGACGAACGTAATGGTTGTTAATATTAGATGCTACGTTTGTAATCGAACTTGCTGCTTATGTAACGACGAAAATAGCTCACCTACTGTCCTGTTTACGAAAACGAGGTTACGAGATACGTTTATAGTATAAATAATACTCTTTTTTAAACTACTTTTATACATATCATTGCTACTTCATCAGCCATTTTTATGGCCTGCCTGAAGCTAGCAGCCAAATCATAGTAGAACAAGAAATTATCGACGTAAGAAGTTTTTTGTCGCGAAATCGCAACTCGATTCGAAATTCTGCGCCGGGAAATCCACACTGTTGCTCCACAAATTGCAACATTGTTATTCGGTGTTTTTGCCGACACAATAGAAGCCGAGTATCGACCGAGGCTTTTCCTGCGGTGTGGGCCAAAAATAACGAAACAGCGCAAAAACGTCTACGCAATCACGAGTTCGGTTTTTCGATTTTAGCAACTCTAAATTTACTCGGCGCATTCCTGTCGCTCTTAGATCATTTTCTTCGCCGATGAGAATTTGCCCATTTGGAGTAATATGGATCGGTTTGGGGCAGGTCGGCGTTAATCAGAGATTTGCCGCTTTCTAGTGTCACCGACGTTAGGGGGAATTCTTGACTTGGCATCAATCGGGGCGGAAAAAAGCGATCTTTTACATAATAACTTTCTTTTGCGTGTGACACGAATTCGAACTTTAGCCTTGACAGGAACAACGAAAGAATTGCTCTTCGACGATGTGTTATTGACTCTTATCGGACAAACAAACATCCGGTTGGACAATAGCGAATTGCGATTTTACTCGGTCTCTCCGCAATAACAGTCTGGTATTATCCATGTGATTTTTTGGGGAATCCCCAAGTAAACCTCGTGGAAAGTTTCAAGCGGCCGTGTGGTTGCCGTTTTCTCCTCTCGCGCACCGAGGCAACCCACATTCAATTGAAGCCAGGTGGTAATGGTCAATTAAAATGATGTACGAGGCTTAGGAGAACAAATGGCATTCTATACCAAACGTTTTACCCAATCTGACTTGTTTTTAATTAAAAAAAGTAACTTGGGCCAGTGGTTTTCAAACTAGTTGCTAACATGTGCTTTGGGATACACGAGTTCACTAAGTTATGTTGTGCGTTTGATATGGTGATGCAGCAAGAACGGAAAATCCGTAGCAAAAAGTAACGCTTTGGCCTTTATAACGAAGTAGTCTATTAGTTGTTCTTCTTGCAGTGTTAGACAGACAGGCGATATTGTTATAAAGTCTGAAGCACCCGAACCCCATGTTCTAGCTTATCTAAAATCTCTACAACTATACGTCAACCATTTATTAAATAAAAGGTGGGGCTTTAAGAATAGGAAAAGTACGATGTGGTACACCTTGGTAACAGTATTGTAAT
The DNA here is from genome assembly GCA_025024175.1 of Rhyzopertha dominica. Lineage (NCBI taxonomy): Eukaryota > Metazoa > Arthropoda > Insecta > Coleoptera > Bostrichidae > Rhyzopertha > Rhyzopertha dominica. Next base: position 6,966,683 of record QCXZ01000138.1, read on the forward strand.
CCCTCTGCTGATCCTCCTCATCTTTAACAAATGTACGAGTTGTATTCATGCATGAAGGTCAGTAGAGGATAACCAAGTAGTCGTATTAAGATGCTATACGCAACTTGCACTCATGAGCACCTAATGGGAAAAGACAGACACCAGCATAACTTTTAGTAAAACAGTGGGCAGGACCATTTTATCTGATTCAAAGTGGAAGTCAGTGTAGTAGAGCAGACGTTCAGAACTGAGAGGACACAACTCGTGACCGAGTCGGCATCCGCTCAATTTACAGCGGTATTCCCGGTCTTCACACGGCGCTGGTCGAGAAAATTTTTCGGAAAATCCACTCTTTGTACCGCACTGCGTCGGCCCACAACACACATGACCGACCTGCATCGGGGCATTCCAAAGGTCAACGAATCCTACGCCAGCATTTGCGAGAGGGAGAGAGAGGTACAAAGCGCACGATGGTTTGCCACTTTGACATCACCGGAAAATCCGGTGGTTTGATTTTTCGGAGATGCGATCGTCGCTCAAAAATGTCACGTGTTTGTAGCGAGAGGTGATAGAGAATTGAAAACCTACAGTTTTTGACATTAATTCATCTATTTAGAATAAAAATTGAGCCGCCCTGGGTGCTTGTATTCCTTATTTTGTTCGAAAGGAGTCATCTGGTGGACGACTTTAGCTACGATTCTAGAAACATCCTTTTTGGTCTCTCATATCCAGCAACGACGGTGGTGATTGAGTCTTTCCTCCAACAACCTGTCAAATACACCTTTCATTCTCACATTTGAACTTCATCCAACTTAATTCTATCTAGGGTAATGGAAGCCGGGCGAAATCAGTATACGTAAGAACCTAAGGCGTCAATTGGGAAGCTTTTTAAGCGGAGTTCTTCAAGGGTCTATTTTAAGTCCCCTGTTTTGTAAGAATTATGGAGTTGAGGTGTATTATTCTTTCTTTCCATATGAATTGGAGCCAGAAACTTAGGTACAATACTTGATACTGACTTGACTTGAGCTATAGCACATACACATCAGTAACTGCATTCCAAGAATCTATAGTAGTTTGAGAATTCTCTTTTCTAATTGACTATTCATGGTGACATCACCTAAATTGCAGCTATTTAATCTCTCTGTTTTGAGTCATTTTGACTATTGTGACACAGTATACGGAGCCATCTTGAGCAAGGTAGGAACTCTAAGGGTTCAGCAAGGTTCTTCTTTCGGTATCAGAAAGTTTAACCTGTCTTTGTCGCAGTGCTGTACCATACTTTTACAAAAAGAAATTGATCGATCGACTGGGGCTAAGGTTCAAAGGATTGAGTATCACCATCACGCCACAAGACTTCTATCTTTTGTTTATAAACTATAATAAAGTTCAGATGTCTCATAAAATAGACTGTACAACACAGTTCAAAAACAATACGTATAAACTGTTTCTCTCCGACCTCTGGTTGTGGAATTCACGTTTGATATTTTTCTCCTTTGTTTTTAAGAAGATGTGGTGTCACCACTGTTTGCTTCATTTCTGGAAGGAATTGAGTTTGTTTTCGTTATTGTTTCTCCGTCTTCTTTCATCCTGTAATGGTTGTGGGGTAGGAGGACGCGATATATGACGAAAGCCTTCACTCTGGTCGTTTCTTCTATCGGATCGAAAAATTTGGCGCTCGCCTCCAAAACTTACGCAAAAAACGTATGACTTAAGGAAACGAATTCCTCGGCACGCGCCTAAATGACACAGACCAGCAGACGTTGTCCGGAGATTCCCAGACTGTCCCCAAAATAAGCCAGCGGAGGTCCAGGAATAGCGCGTTTCAACCCCATTATAGCTCGGATTTTCCACCGGCATGCCGTCGTAATGAGATCGTCATTCTCAACCGTCGCGGGGTCTAATTATAGCGGCAGATGGCGGTCTGTTTCTGGCAGAGGAATGCCACAGGGAAAACCGGACGAGTCTCGCCGGGCGAATTCCGCATGCCTTCCGAGCGAAAATAACACAACACCGAAGAGATGGCGTTAATGAAACGCTACTGGAGGAAATCGAGTAAAATGCGCGCATGTTTTTTTCCAGGTATCGCCGATGCGATTATTCAATGTGACAATGACAATTCAATGAGCCGGTGACGTCAAGTTTACACAGTGGAAAGCCGCGTTCGCATAAAGGATCCGAATCCTGGTTGGGATCGGGTCCTTCAATGCCACGATAAATGGGTGTAGCGCGGCTCGGATTTTTTGAAGGAACGTCGAGAATTAACCGGCTTGGCTGGCCTTTAACAATGGCCATTGTTTGGCTGACCTGGTTTGGAGGTACACATGATTATGCGGCATTTATGGGAAATCTCGCGGCTTCCTTGCCTCTGAGGTTTCCATGATGTTTACAAACGAATAGAGAAGATTGGCATCAACACAAACAGGAAAATTAAAAGCACTCAACTTACCATTGGATATAGAGAATCTGGTAAGGTTTCTCTTCGTTCGCAATTAAGAAGTGCGAAGATTTTCCCATACATTTTGAACCATCCGAGGCTTCAGAACGTGATTGAATCAGTCAAAATAGAAAATACAATTAAGCCGGATGTGTCACGTATCCCATATGATCATCGAAAAAGAAAATGCCAGAAACCATTTTAGGAAAAACAAGTGTGTAAGTTGCTCAGTTAGAGAGGACTCCAAGTTACTGCAGGCCAGAGATAATTGTAGACGATGAAAAAATATTTCAAGACCTTATATTAGAGCTGTCGTAAACGCAGACATTTATGTTCGAAGATGCCTTCCCAAATTGGTATGTTAATAATACACTGGGGAGCATAACTATAGGCCCATTCAGAGTCATTTAATTAACAGATCCCGTATTTTAATAAAATATTTTTTTAAATTGGACTGGTGCACAACTATATCCCCATCTAAATTTCACATAAGAGCTCTATAATACTTCTCAAGCCCACGGCTCAAAAGAAACGTTTTGTGGTTTGAAGACTTTCTTACACTTAGTTTACAATCAGTTGGAGGTCAATCTACTCCTGCGAATGACGTAAAAATTCTTAAGACTTGGCACTCCACGTTTATCGGAGCATGTGACTTGTTGATTTGGCAACGGACTACGTGAAGTCCGGCCAAAAAATCGCACTGATGGGTTCAAAGCACGAAAAAGACTCGACGTTGGTACCTTATTTGGTTGCTCAGCTGATGATGCAAAATTTATAAACGGCCGCGTCATTTACTACGATAGCTCACTCACTATAGATGCTTCCCCGACAATTCGAAGAACTATGTTGCGGTTGCACTTATCGCAGGAGCTGAACGAGTGTTATCGGTTTGACCTCTAAACACACTCGAAAAATGACTGCTAATACTCGTTTTGTGGAGTCGGTGTTGGAATATATGACGTCCACAGGCAAAACTAACATAATTTCTTAAAGCCAACAGAACAAATTTAGGAACTCACCATCATAATTCCACTGCTCCATGTCGAACCTCTGGTACGGCTGTTGCGGATATCCTAAGGCCAGATCGTGTACTTCCTTTTGCGTCACTTCTTCCGTTATGGCCCTGCAGCAATCCAAGTCCCCGGTGCTTGCAGCTATGTGCATCGGACTATTACCGTGGATGTCCCTCATTCCCGGTTTTGCTCCAGCTACCACTAACCACCTGGCCACCTTGGCCTGGGCGGTGCCCACTGCAAGGTGAAGCGGCGTCTGTCTGTCGTCGTTTCTTGTGTCGAGAAAGCCGGGATGTGAAGCCACCCGGATCAGCGCCAGGGAAACCTCTGGGAACCTCTCCATGATCGCCAGGTGAAGTTGTCTGGAAAAGAGAAGGGATGGAGTCAGGTAAAATGTCGAAGAGTTTGTAAAACTTGAAGACAAGTTAGTTCTTTACCACATCTACATTCTGGACTGATTTGGCTACTCATGTCTTTCTAACATATTCTTTGAGATATCACGTACCAAAAATGAAAAGTTCATCTTATCTCACGTGAATGGTGAAGCCAACTTAGTCTGCTATTGTGATTTTCTTTCAAACTTTCGAAATGGTGCCAGACGATCCTCTGTCTGCACCGTTGCATTTTTGAGCACCTGGGAAGCCCTAGAGTTCATTTGTCTGGAAGATCCGGGTTTTGGGGGTTTTCCTACGACCGCACTACGTGACAGTTTCGAGAATTGACGACGAAAAAGATTCATCGGCGGTTTCACGAACTCGTTACAGTTACAGAATTCGCTTTATAATCGGCCAGATGCTGGCCAAAAGCGAACAAACTTCTTAAAATGCCGAGGAGCCGTGATGGTATGGCCAACGCTTTCGGTATTGTGGCAGGACAGAGCGCGTGCAAAAAGCCTAATTGAAAAACTCACGGCCTAATTGGATGCATACCGATCCCAATGGGCGAGGGGGAAGGGATGGTAGATTGGGAGCGAAGTATTTAAAACACAAAATATTGACAAAAGGTCTCCTGTAATTTTTGCGCAAAGCTAATGATTTTTTGTGTATTATGTAATGGCAACTTAATTGTTAGTAAGCTGATCGTTTTGAGAATTCGTCAAGATGGAAGTATACTCTGACGAAGAAATGATCATGATGCATTTCGTTCACGGTCTGCTAATCGTAATTCGTTAGAAGCATCTAGAAGATATGCTTAAATGTGTATCCTCGCCCCATAAAAAAATATGCATGATTGGATGAGACAGTACTTGAAAATTACATTGTTAATTATATACAATTTAAAAGGAACAGGTTAAATATTTGCATATAATAAGCCTGGGCACTGTTATTGCAGGATTTTCCTAACTGTATTGCATTGGATATTGAAAATTACTGGATAAGATCTTTCTTATTTTTTCTTTAGACAGACTGAAGAAAACCAATATGCTGTAATTGAAGTTAATTATCAATAATAATTTCTTTAACTGTGTGATTTATAATTCTCGCTCCACATTTTCTACCACGTTACATATTATGGAGATACATACAGTCAATTGTGTAGAGAAGGATTTTTGTTACTCCTTTAAGTACCAGAAGAGCAATGTGGCCTATGCATGATGAAGTTCCCATTCACTTCAGTGAAAGACTTTTCTACTTGGGGCTCTCAAGCTCTCTTAGAAAGGTAAGATCTTCTAGATAACAGAAAATGTCTACTTAGCTTCATTGTTAGTACTTCTTTAGTAGGGATTGTTTTAATATGAAAGACCGAGTTATTGTTCCACAGGTAATAAGTCCCTGAATTTTTATGGCATTTTTATATTTACCCGCTATATTTTGCTAATGATTGATTATTAAGGATAATATAAAAAAGAGACAGAAGGTTAGTACATCACCTCTTACAAATGAATTGGAAACAAGATCTCAATTTTACCTTATGATGATGCAAAAGAAAGAGAAAAGCCATCCCAGGTCTAGTAGTGGAACCTCCTATAGATTTTGGAAATTTACATAACCAGTCAATATTTGCTGTTGCTATCTGGAGCAGATGGAAAAAAATCAGATAATCCTATAGCGTCCCCACTGCTTTCACCTCTGGATTGAAACAAAACGTCGTCCGACCTTGGACAAAATCACGTGGCGTAATTATTTGATTGAAACTCACACAGTTAATTTCAGTTCAAGGTAAACGATGGGACAGCACGTATAGAACGGTACATGACGTTGGACTTTCTTCCTGTTGTGTCTTCTTTTAGCGGAACTTTTTATGAGTGTAGCTGTTGGGAAAAAATGAATCGATGAATAACCAAGCCCTCTTAATAGTGCCTGAATTTTTTTAGAGTACTGACTTGAGAAAGACAAATTTTTTTCTCGGAAACGTAAAGTTCTTCGGCGCCAAAGCTATTTACCACCTTTCAAAGATTCGAAATCACGTTTTACAACCGCGCATGGTGGGGTCTGTCGTATCTACCTGAGCGCAATACAATCCTTTCATTCGGGAATCCCTGGTGTTTTCATTGCCAGGTAGATATTTTACCTTCGCACCAGAGTCACGAGGCTTGGCATGCAGTATTTTGACCTGGGGGCTAGCTATGTCGCTTTTCGGGAAAACCGAGGTATTTATAATGAGAGAAACATGAAATTCTAAGCAATTGCTGTCGATAGCGAGAGAGGTGCTGGAATTTTGGCTTTGGAAAAGGGGAAAACTGATCTAGTTTATTCGATAGGTGGATACTGGTAATATAAAATGTCGTCAGTGATTTAACGAGTGGGCACAATCGAAGAAAATGAGCTCAGTTTTCAAGAAGAAAAGGTGACATTTTTTGCTTTGATTAGTTCATGGACTTAATTCTATTCTAGTGGAAGTTTCCCACTTTGCCTGGCGTTGTCATAACTTGCAACGACCTTCATGGTATTTATCATAAAAAGTTTGATAAGCTTATTCAACTATACAGCAGAACGGTTGGCCGATGAATGTAACAATAATTTCCTCGAGTCTCCTTAGTTTTATGATTATCAGCTACAACCTTCAGAAAGTGAATAAAAGAGCGAAGAAAAGATAGCTCAAGTCGTTTTTTACGAATTCTATTTAAACGGAGTAAGTTAATTTGAGTATTTTTCCACTTTTCTTTAATTTCATTGTTTGTAGAAAGTAAAATCCAAAGAAACAATTACCGCATGTGCCCATTTTTCGCTGTATGTACCTTATCATCGAATACACCGTGAATTGATCGAAGTTTGAGATTTTTTTCTTCAATAAACATTAACAATGGAGCAACAAAAACGCCAAAACCACTGTTAGTCTGGCAGTTATGATGAGATACTTTCAAAAATTGACAAGTATTTTGTGATTTTTCGATTGGAAAAGGTATGTGTTATTCTGACAGTGGATGATATAAGTTTTCTTGGTGTTGGGTGTTTTTGGATTACTGAGAAGAGTCTTCAAAAGGAAGATATCGGAGGTTTCCTGAAAGAAATGGCTTGATTGTTATCTATAAGAATTCGGTCAGAATTAACAAGTTTTTGGTTTTGATAGAATTAAGGATTATACATGACAAGAAGGGCTGGTATTTTAGATGAACGACAAACTTGAAGTTCTTGCGTAGCACGGGATTTTCGAGATGTCTCAGAAACCTCGTTAGTAACGAACTTTATAGCCCGTTCAAACAACAGACAGAGTAATTAACCTACAAACGTTAGTCATTAAGTGCGAGTGCATTTATGTGGATGGTATAAATAGAACCAAAGTCAAAGGGGTATCGGAATTTTTTGAAATAAAAGCTGCTGATGTTTTTTTGTAGCTTCAGGAATGTCAGATTAGGCGGGATTGTTCTTTGGGAAGATAGTTTTGTGTGTATGGAAGAAGCATATTCATGAGTCTCTAAACTGCATGCTCAGGGTTTTATCAAATTTCCGCGAATATAACGACGGCGTCAGGAAAAGTTCCCTAGGCAATGCGCTGACGAGCTCAATAACTCATCACACCACGACCTCTCGGAGTTCCCGAGCCACCTGCGCCTGATGTATCAACTAATTTGGACAATGACGTTTTTGGTAAAACCGAGAGGCCAACTTTTTCAGTGTCGTAACGAGAGATAACTTCCGACACGCGTCGGCGAAGCTGCATACACTAGGCCTTCCTGTTCCTTTGTTTATCATTATCGAACGAAAAGACAATCAACTTACGTGTCTCCGTCCTCATCCTGTTCGTAGTGCTGTTCCCAGGAGGGTTCCGGGGCTAGCTTGATCGTCTCCTTGCCGCTGAGATCATTCAGTTCCGGATGTTTGAGGCTGAGGCTCGACAGGGTCTCCGAAAGACAGATGTCCACGCCGCTGTCCAAATGCATGTAGTCCCCTTGTTTGTCGTCCCTATTTCCTTCGTCCCTGTCTTCGGATTTCAGCTCGCAGGAGTCGGTGATGTTTTCCCCGGACAGGAAGCCGCTGTCAGTCCTCTGCTCGTAGTTGCATACGTCGTCGTCTAGCTTCGTAGGTCCATCTGGAACCGCAGAAGATCGTTTGTCGGACATTTTTTCGGCGTTGGCACACGACACCGAAATGGCTGCACGCACGCACACGCGTCGGGGGTCGCGGTTTCGTTGTTGTGGGGGTCTTATCGGTTTTTTTTCTATCTGGCTGTGGGTCGGCGCGCTGCAATGGTGCTCCGCACACTTCGATAGCCTCGTTAAACTGGAAGCCGCGCACGACGCGCCGTTTGGAAATATCCAAGGCGCATTCTCTGGTCGGGAATCCCCAGACATGCGCGCTGGTGATGCTGTGCGCGCCTTTTAAGAAAGAGATGGGGATAGCGCGGCGCGAAACGATCTTTCTTTCTTCTGGGAGAGTTGCGGATCCATTCAGAATTCATCAGACAGATTCCGAAATTTTGAAATTTTGAATGGAGAAAAAATGGTAAAAAGCTTCTTGCCGATCTATGATTAATGATGAAGTTGAGGGAACGGGCCTTGTAAAGATACAAAAGGATTCGAACACCAGTAGTCCGGGCTTTAGAGTAGGAATAATTCTAAATAAATATTTTTTCAATTTCTTGGCTTTAAAACATATCTTGCCAATTTTAAGCACGATAATTATGTTTTTCCAACCCCATGACTTAGGCGGTAGATTAAAACACGAGAATAAATAAACGAATATAAATAACGAAATAAATTAAATTTGTACACATAATTTAACGGCAGAACCGTGTTTCGTGAGATATTTTCCAAAAAACCGCAAAAATTTACATTTCAATTATTTAAACAATGGGTTATGGTTGTACTTATAGGATTAGTTTTTAAATTAATACAAATAAATGGCTTATTTAGAATTATGACCACATTAGCATCTTCAGTGAACTACAAAATTTGGGTGTTGAATTGAGAACGCGGCAGATTATTTCAATAATTTTTATCTCAGGGAACTTTAATCCATCAGAAGTAATAGTTAAATCATACTTCAACACCCTCTCGACAATAATTTTTCAAAAGCATTCGATACTCTTATCTGTTACTTTTCACTATTTTGAAACATACTGGTATTGGTAAATCACCTCTACAACTACTTAAAAGTTATTTTTATAATAGACTTCAGTCTTCGTCCGCTTACGGTGGTTTGGCTTCTGGTATCCCTCAGGGCTCTGTGTTGGTGCCTGTATTGTATGCCGTACACACATCTGTGATAACCAAAAGTATAAAATTTTGCAGTACAGGCTGATGATAGTCAATTAGAGAAGGAACTTGACACTACAGTAGAACGTTTAAATTCAGATTTGACCGCTTTTTACAATGCTATCTGATCTCATAATACTGTGCTTGTGAAACCAGAAAAATGTAAAATGATACTGTTTGACAAAACAGTCAATTTTTCAATGCGAGATTCAGTTATACATCATACCAATATTTGTATAGATAATAAGCGCCTTGAATTTGAGGATTCTGCAAAAAGTTACGTTTTGTTGAGCATGTAACATTCGCAAACCTTAAAACTTTATTCAGTATCAATTTTTTTATACAGAGTGTTCACGGTAACAATATAGAATGGCTAACTTTTTTCTGACCGAAATTTCGATTACAAGTTTGGTATTTTAAATAGAACGACCCCATTTTTATAGCGCATCCGATTAATAGCGTCGAATTAAGCAAAAAATTACTAAGGTACTGGAAATTTTGTCAATAAACATTTTTGTATTCTCATAATGGAACAAGAATACAAACTTTTAAAAACATCTTCTGGGCTATTTTGTAATATTTTTTAAAATTATTAAAATTTAATGCAACTTTATGGCCGAAAAGTCAACAGTCGCTCAGATAAAAGGCTTTGAAAACTGACGTTTTTATTTATTTAACTACTTATCTTGAACTTGTAATAGGAATAGATATGGTGAATTCTTACCAAAGTGCATTCATTTTTAATCAATTAAACGCTCGAAAAATTCGATTTTGTTTTGCTTCATATTTTTCACGTTCGTCAGCCGATAGTTTCGACCTTCAAAGAGCATCAAAACTATACTAACCTGAGACGTGTAGACTTTTGTCATGATCCCTTATTTTTGTAGAAAAAAAATCCTGTAATATGTCTAAGCCATGTKCTGAACTATTAGGAATGTCTAATATATGGAGCCTTGGTTTTTGCAGATTTTTGTTAAAATAAGTAAAAAATGATCAGTACTATAGTATATGTACTATAGATAGCAGCATTCATTTTTATTTATACAGGCCGGGCAGTTTTTTCGGATGCCAAAATAATTTAGAAAAAAAAACGCAAATAGAAGCAAGTATAAACCTTTGAGTTAAAAAATGTTGAAAGTTCTGCTTGTTTTGTCCAAGCACTTCTGAAAGATAGGTGAATTTAAATATGACGTACATAATAATGTCGAAACCAAACTGTTGTTTGTTGATGTGACCCCACTCTTATCAATTGAATGTACAACCCCACAAAAGTTTATATCTGTTGTCGTTGCTCAATGAAATCTCCAGTGAATAACTGAAAGATAATTTTTAGAATGCCAGCCGTTTTACTCGTTGTATATTGTTAGCACAATAAATTACAAATATTGTAACCGACCTTTATGATAGGTCACAACGAGTTGAAATACTTCATCTTCCTGATTTGAAATTCGTAGAAATAGCTTAATTAAATGCAGATGACTTTATAAGGACTGTGATAATTAGTGTTGGGCAGGTAAAAATTTGCAAGATTTCATCGCGAAACGTCTGAAAACGTCGCGTTTCTCAGCTATAAAATGCAAACTGCTGTTCCACATGCGTAAATGAACTTGTTTTGTTGTCAACTGAACTGTTTACTTATTGGAATTTTGTTTACGTAACTATATGACGTACTCAACAATGGTGTTCGATTGATGAAATTGTTTGCTTCAATGGATTGGTTAATTTTTCGGTAGCCAGAAATCGAATTTCGTGCATTTCTGGTATCATGCGATCCTGACGTGGCGGAAAAACTACATGGAAATCCAAGCAACATAATTTGCATTAATAAAGTTGACGCGGTAGTAACCTTGGGGAGATTTGAACTTTATGTCCACTGTGGTAATGCAGAAACTTTCACACAGCTTTCCCTTGTTTACAGCGGTTTTTTTGCTCATCCAGTTGACAGATAAAAAGGGAATTGGCGCCACGAATTACTGATAAACTACGCCTTGTATCTCAAAACAAGCCTATCTTTCATGCGTATATACCTTCGGAAATCCCGTTGATAAAAGACACCTATTCAGTGCTAAAATGAATAATATTTAAACAGATAAAACGCAAACACAGATTACACAGACACAATCCCGTGTTGTATCAGACCTGTCTTGTCCCACCATTTAAAAGGGACCAAGTCGGGACTATATAGGGGTGACCGGCCCGGCGTTGATCATGTGTTATTGTTAGAAGGTGACGGTCAAGAAAACATGCCCACGATCAACCATACAATAAACGGTGATGTCAGTGAATTATCCTATGCTCTCATCCTAGCACTTTCGATTTCATGGAACGAAACCGTTCGGTTTCGATCTAATCGACGGGCGATTTCGAGAAATGTGTGTGACGTTTCGCGTAATCGGATGAATGGACCGTGGGCCTTGGAAAAAAAACGATCGCGGGATTATGTTTTGTTTTGAAGCTCGTTCGGCAGTATGCGAAGGCGTAATTGGTATTATAAACATTTAGAATCGACGAGAAAATTATTTTCGTTGTCGTTTGGATCTATTAAGATGCACGAAATAGGAGTTCCATTTACTTTGCAGCTAACTATAAAAGTGAGTCAGAATAATTCACCATTAATAATAGTAAAGAAACACTTAAAAATCCGCTGCAAATTGAATCAATACTTCCACATCCAATTGTCAAAATGACATTTACGTTTTTATTTCTCATATTATACGATTAGTAATCAGGTTTTGAGCATTTTTTCTCTCTACACATTTTTTCTAAGACAAACGCTCCTCGCGATATTAGCAAAAATACATAAATTTTTAAAATCTTTTTTTTTCCAAATAACTCGAAAAGTATTGACTTAAGAAAAAAATTACAAGAGTGCTTTCCGATCAGAAATTTGATTTCCTGTATAATACCAAAATTAAAAAAAAATTGTACGAACAGGGACCAAAATACGTGTTTTGGAAATAATTCGAAAATGTCAAAATTTTGGATAAATTTTCTAAGACACTTTTTGTGAGAAATTTTATTTCCTATCTGATGGTATTTTCATTTTTTTGAATATATTAAATATATTCGGAGATATTTAGGAAAAACCGTTTTTTTAAGTGACGCTTTTTTGCTAATACTTTTTAAACAATTTGTTGCACCGAAAATTTATAAGAGCGAATTATACTAGCAATTATCTACTAATCACATACTAAAACGAAAAAAAAATAACAATTTACAAAAAGGGTAATTTCGCCCCCTCTCCGATTCCCTACTTATCCCAAAAACAATAGGTCGCTTTGGGTAGTTCATATTTATACATTTGCCAAATTTTAAGTTCATATATTAAGTCTTTCGAAAGTTATCGTGTCCACAAACAAAACCACATACACACAGACAAGATTTTTTTTGCTAAAATTTTGTATTTTTTACTTTTCGGCCATTTAAAAAAAATTTAGAATTTTTTTTTCGCGATACAATACTTCCCATCCGTTAAAAAAGAGAGAAAAATCTGCACAAAAACAGCCTCCAATTGAGTTACAAAGAGGAATAAAATCATTTTTAATTAATTAATTAATTAATTAATATTAATAATAGTAATCCTACAAACAATGAGTTCATTCATATTTATTCATTCTTTTTATTTTTACTAGATAAGTCTCAAGCTAAGTACTTCAATTTTTATAAATGCTGGTGTACATTTTTTGTGGCTTCAGTAGGACAAAGGCCAAAGGAATCCAGAGTATTAGTAAAAGAAAAAGAGGATGTTTCAAGGTTTGCAAGAAGCTGGAGATAAATAATTTTTTTGTAGTCTAGAGTAGATAAACTAATTAATCTGCAATTAGAAAATGTGAAAAAGGACAGCTTTTTTAACTGTGAGAGGCATCGAAGGAATGAACATGTTGAAGTCATTCAAAAATATCTTACTCTTTGTCCTAATCATGTTGGTCATGGAAGGTTCTAATTTGAATTAGTTCTTTGTGTTTCTGGACTTACTTAAGAAGGTTAAGTATTGAATCTAGCATTAAAATCTAAGCAGGTATGACATCTGCAACAATTTGAAGTATCATAAAGTTGTATTTTAATTTATTTTAAATATTCAGTATTTGAATCGTATTATGCCTTTAATAGCATTGCATTTCGAAATTAATAAAATCCAACCTCAAAAACTTCTCATAAATGTTAGTGGTATAACACTTACCCAATAACGACCACAACACTTAATAGTTAATATCCACAAAATCACTCTAACACCAAAATACTGTCTTATTTAGTTCTGTGACTGTCCAGCAAGAACTGATAATAACGTGGAGAATTTTCGTTCTTCATATCTACTTTGTTAGGGTAGTGGAATTCCCCAAATTAATTCTGGAATTACCCGATGGCCTGCTGATACTGACCTGGATGTTCAGCAGATGTCAAAACATCTGTCGGTCAACGCCCAAAAGAGGGTTGTGAATGAAAGTGTTAATAGAATACGGGTTGCATTTACTACGTTTGCAAAGTAGGATTGGAATAACCGGCTGTCGCAGGGTGAAGGAAAACTGGATTATTGTGCTGGGCACCCTTTTGATCTCCTGATGAATTTTGTGGTGGTTCTTCCTTTTACCAGTTTTTGATATAAGAAGTCATAATTTACAGGAATAATGTATAATAAGAGTACAGGGTTAATCGTGGCTCAGGTTATAGAAAATAGAAGTTTCGTTGAATTATGGATGAGACATATCTTTATCAAATCGGTTATCAAAAGCCTTATAGAAAGCTACATAGCACAATCGTGTTAAATTTCCACCACGAAAAAATTCCCACTTGAGTCAGACGTCATTGAGAGTTATCAAATTATATACAGGAAAGATTTTATTAATTTGTTTTGCTTTAATAAATTTTTTCCTGATATAGTGCGGGTAAGATCAGTATTAATAAGCAAGCAGCCATTTCTACAATACCTTCCCGATAGGCTTAATCCATGGTATACAGACATATCAAATAATGGAGCGCATTATAGTTGGGCCAAAAACTTGGGCCAGAAGGATGCGGACGGTGGATTATGAACCTCCCTAGTTATCAATAACGAATCCTTATCAGATCCTGCTACCTGATACTACTTAGATAAGTAGGTAATTTGAACGCAAATATTTTGTGCCTGTGGACCCAATAGATCACGAAACACAATTAAGATGGGTGGGACTTATTTGAAAAATGTAAAATATTATTGGACACTTGTCCATAATGTCCTAAATAATTTGTTAAAGAGGGTGGTTACCTGCTGAAATGAGTTTATAAATTCTGAAACGCAAGTCAAATTAAACAGTTTTACTAAAATTTCTAGCGCACATTCATACCGGCGAAATGGAAATTGTATTCATGCAAAGTGAAAAAGGCAAAAAACTGTTGGTGGTGAATAACTACAAGTTTTGCATCGCAAAGGTGCTGAAAAACGGAACTGTGGGTTGGAGGTGTACAAATAAAACATCGAAATGTCCCGCAAAAATCTACACGTCGGCTGGAAATGAAATCTTGGACTCCGAATTATCTCACAATAACAAAGAAGACATAAACCTGCACAGGCAGATTGTCAACAACAGTGTGAAAAGGAAAGCTCTAGAAAATGTATACGAAAAACCTGCCAAATTAGTGCACACGGAACTTCGGTCTAACCCTGGCATAAGCAGTAACATAACGACTTACGATATTGAACTTGTAAGGCATAATATATGGATGTGCAGGAGGAAGTTAACTCCAAATCTACCCAAAACGCAAAAAGACGTTTTCGAAGCAGTAAACACTTTGGCACCTATGACAGTTAACGAAGAATCATTTGTCTTGACAAATAATGCAGACCAAGGTATCATCATTTTTGCTCCTTATAGCAATCTTTACTTTTTATGTTGTACTGAAACTGTGTATATGGACGGCACATTTGATTTTTGTCTGAAATTTTTTACACAATTCTTCACAATTCTTTACAATTCATGGATACAAGAATGGACATTACGTTTCATTGGTATTTTGTTTGCTTCCGGATAAAAAGCAATCCACATATCTAACATGTTTGAATATGTTGTGTCAGAAGTGCAGTGAAAGTGACTTACAATTTTATCCTAAAAGTCTCGTGATTGATTTTGAAACTGCAATCCACAATGCTATTATGGATACGTGGGAGGAAGCTAGAGTAAGTGGATGCCGATTCCATCTTTCACAGGCATGGTATCGAAAAATTCGCTCCCTTGGACTGTCACAAGATTATAACAACCACACGGAAGTTGGCAAAATGTTAAGATATTGTTTTGGACTTCAGTTTCTTGATTGTGATGAAGTGGGTGACGCATTCGCATTCGATTTAATTCCAATCGTGCCAAAACATTCGAAACTTTAAGAGTTTTGCGACTATTTAGTGGACAATTACATCAGCGAAAATGCCAAATTTACTACAAATATTTGGGCAAGTTCATCTGCCTCCTCTTGCAGAACAACCAATGCGTGTGAGTCATTTCATTCAAGATTTAATAAAAGTGTTTATTGGCCTCATCCAAATATTTTTCAATTTGTTGATAGTTTGTTGAATTTTCAAAGTGAAGTTTATGTTAAAATAAACACATCCAACAAATTCCAAAAAGTTGTTAGGCGTACTGTAAAATTAAAGCAAGATTATCTTGAAGTCAAAATTAATAACTACAAACAAAATCTCATAGACAGGCTGACAAAATGACAAAAAGTGTTTCATTTAAATACGCGCCAAATGTGTAAATATTTTTTATACCTTATTGTACATACATATATGTTAATATTGTGTTATTACGTATAAATATAAGTTTGTATTAAAACTTGAAAATTGCTTTATTTTATTCCTTTAAGCGTGTTTGCTAAGAAAAAAACCGTAGCAATCACATTAATAAGTTACACACATCACATAAATTAAGGTCTTTCCTAATTTGCTAATAATGGTCTATCACCCGCTGTTCGGGCAAAGCAGATTCTTGGCCCAACTATATTGCGGCATTAGTTGACCCGCTCAGTTAGAGAAGGGTTAGATAGGTAGACTGGCCCAACGATACGACTCCGCAAATAATGTATTATACTATGATATACTGAAACTACTTATTTCTTTAAAAATATTGCCTCCTTTAAATTATTAATACCTACCCATTTCATTGTCGGCTTGTATCATCTTCAGTATCATTATTGCTACATACATGGTTTGTTTTTTCGATGATCAGTATGGGGATCTCGAGAACTAGCAGAGCTAGAAGGAAGGTTAAATGGAGAAAGATTCGCCGTTTTATTGACCTAACTCAGTGTATGTTTTTTTTAAGTTCATGGCTTATTAGATATTTTGAAAAAAACTAAATTCTTTTTTTTTCGTTTATTTTTTTTATGTTACAAAAAACTTTAAACGCAAAAGTTGTAGATAATGTTACCCTTAATAAAGAAGTGTACTCTATTGTGTTGAGTTTTTAATGTTTGGCTAACTGCAAGCTTGTAGGTGTATATATTAGGCTTTTCTAGATTTGAAAATTCCATTTTAAATTTACAAATTTTTAGTACTCAGTTCTAACTAACTGTCATGACTAAGAAACAATAACTGTTCAATGACTATTTAAAAATAATACAGAAAACTGACAACAATTATTATTATTATTTTTCAAAATAACTACCGAGTGTTATATTGTTGAATAGGTAAAAAATCGCCGACTTTATGAATCCATAGGCAATTATAGTTTCTATTTAAATAAACACACCTTAGTTTATGCAATACGTTAAATATGACAAAACGCATAATAAACTGGAGTACACTACTTTATTAAGGGTAAAATTATCTACAACTTTTGTATTTACATTTTTGGTAACATCAAAAACAAACGAGATAAAATAATTTAAACAAATGCCCAAAATTTAGTTTTTTCAAAATATCTAGCTATGAACTTTAAAAATAAAAAACAAATCGTACATTGAGTTAGGTCAGCAAAACGGCAAATATTCTCTATTTAACCTTTCTTCTAGCTTTGCCAGTTTTCGAGATTTCCATACTGGTCGTCGAAAAGGACTCATATTATAGGGTTGAGTTTATAAGGGAATAACAAAATTTGTTTTTAATTTCTTCGCACAATTTTACTCTACAGGTTAAATAATTTGCTTTAAACGACACCACAGTAAAGATCCAAAATTCTTAAATCTTGACTCGTTGCAGAACACAATACTGGACCATTTTCTTCCAATCTACTTATTTTCAAATTTAACGTTTAACCAGTTAGTAACAATGCGAGAATAATCTGCATATCTAAATACGTGTGCTGATTAAGTTGCTATAAAAAAATACGCGATAACCAACGGTACGCCATACATTTACTTTGGCAAAATATTAGCAACTTTTTAAAATTGACTTTTGTAGATGTTACGTCAGTTAAGTTCAGTAAGATAGAACATTAAAGAACCTCGATTCTCCTTACTCCCAGGCAGTGAAGTATAAATAACGATCCCAAGCGTTTCGTGTTCATAACCAAAGACGTTTATTTTACGAGTAGTAAATCTCCAATTTATTCCGCCAGCTAACCTAAATGAACACCATACCGTGTGTGGAAATCCCACAATACCGTTATGGCCAGCCTAGAATAATGCGACGCATTGCAGATCGTCAGCGAAAGTGCACGTTAAACTTTCCAAAATTTCACGTGTTGCACACAGGGTACGCAGAGAAAAGAGAGGTTTTCCCGATCACCGCATTTGCATTTGTAATTGCGGGTTCAATGTGTTTCAATAGGATTAGCCTGGGCCTTAAGGGTCGGTATTTCCTACAAGGGGTGGATTGGCATTTAATGGTTGTTTGCGGTATCCTCAGGTAAATCTATAGCCGCAGACATTAAAGGAAATGGGCAGTTAAAATAAATAATACGTTAATAACCTAGATAATTTAGAAGACTTAAAACCAAGCTTTCGGCGCAGAATACCAGATATACTCCGTGAAACGATGGACAGTGTTAATACTTATACAGAACTGTAGTAGTATTTATGAAATCCAAAATCCTTAATGCGGTGTTACCTCATTTCAGGCCACAAGATGCAATGAAGATAAACATATAACTATATATCGAAAATTACAGTTATTGCAATTTAAATAGCACCCTATTTACCTGGGGGTTAAAAAGTATCTTAACCCACAGGAAAAGGATTATGACTTGGAAGAAGAAAAATATATTACGCCTTGCATCTTGGAATATAAAAACAGTTCACAATATAAGGAACAGGAGACAAGAAAGGAACTCTAAGACCGACCATGTAATAGATAAAAAAAGAAAAAGAAATAAGGATCAGGCCAAAAACCATTTGACGCTATAAAAGCGGAGTTGATAAAGACGAACGTGCGAAAGAGGGTGTGGCAATACGCAAGAAATATAGGGACAATATACGGGGATGCCAGTATATTTCGTACCGCATACTAATAGTTAAAATGCAAGCTGAGGGTAAAAGTTTAAATATTATAWCAGTATACGTKCCCGAAGGCAGCGAACCCAAACAGGAAGGAGTAGATTTCTGTGACTTGATTGAAACTTTACCACACACTGTGGTCCTATAATAATCCTAGGAGATTTCAATGCACGTATAGGCAATGAAGTAATCCCTGGTATAAAACGAAGAGGTACTCAATGACAACGGATAACTAATGATTAACTTTTCCCTAACGGCGATAAAGGACAATATAAATACATGTTCACGAAAAATCTGGGACAATAGACGACAATTGATTCTGTTGTAATCAACAGATGTACACATCCACCACAACTACTAGATGTAAGAAACTTAAATTCTACTCACGTTAATAGTGATCTCAGTTTAGTAGGTATAGTTGCAAGCAACAATCTACGAGGCTCATTATACGAACAGCCGATTACCTGAAGCTGTCGTAAATAACAGACGGGTTCGGCACGTTCCACTGTTTTGCAGCGGAGTGGACCGTATCCAAAAATTGCATTTAGGCTTTTTTAAATTTTTTTCCGTACACATAAATCAATGAGCACTATTTGGTATTATTATTTGAACTACAAATATTTCTCATCTAATAGCTTTTAATGTATGACTAAATCGCATTCTTTGCTAATTTAATGAGTATAGTATCTATTTTTATAACCATAAATGAATGAATGCGGCAACCCATACTTTCTACTTTTTGATCGCGGTGTGCAATCGTCCTCTGGCCTGTTTCTTCACAGGTTAAAATTTTCTTTTAATCCGGAGGGTCATAAGCGTATTTTCTACCTGTATATTTTTTTGGAAATAAGAATAAATCGGAACTATTCTACTCCTACTATAAACGGTATTGAAATCATATGTGTTTACTTATATTTTAAAGTTTTACAGCATATAAGCGTACCAAGTATATTGCACTTTTTTTTACTTATTCCCTACGTATATGCTTACAATTAGCCACTTATTAAGAGGCTTTTGTGACAAATACATTTCGCAGGGCAACTGGTCAAACAGATTATTGCTGATTTTACACGACTATCATTCTGATATTAATGCGGAAGTGTTTGAAAATTGGTTCAAAAATATTTTATTGCCCAAATTGCCACCAAACAGGAACTTTGAAACGTGCCACTAATCCCAATAGTTTGGGACGGGCGACMATAAGGTTGTAAAAACCCTCATTTACAATACGTTAGTTTACGACGGCCGACCATCAAGCTGTAAAACCATCTGCATGAGTCAGTTTCATAGATCGTTGCTTGATACTTTACCATTGAGAGCAAGCAAAAACAACGAAATGAAATGAAAACACAGTAAATTAACATTGAATTACTACGGGATATAACCATCAGGGAATTGTATCGAAATAGATTGCAGGAAAAGATGAACAAAAATCCGATAAAAGAAGAAGAAGATATTGACATTAGCTGGGAGAAATTATAGAAAAATATTAAAGAAGCAGACCACAGAGACAAATTCAGTACAAATACTGGGAAGTTTTCTCATAAAGAATGAAGCACGATGGTGTGCAAAAACAGATCTGTGATTGACTTCGAAATACCACGCTTTTATACTTAGATTATTTTATAGAATTTCAAATTGTAGACATAAATCGTTTAATTTGTAATATGATTTTCTGATCTGGTCTTTAATGGCTAGCCAGTTTCTGCATGTATTTATTAATGGACATTTTCTCTTGTTACAGAAATACTTGTTGGTCAGCAGCGGACTATTTCAACGGTGAGTCTTTACAATCTTCCGTATCTCGCCCACAATTTACTACAATTACTCATGATCTCTCTCGAGCAATTCTGTTTGCCAAATAAAGTGACAGTGTGGGTGTAAGTAGTTCCTTTTTTTCCTTAGAAATCACGATGGTTTCATTATGTTCACGCTAGTCACGTGTCCGGATCAGGTGCCGGTTGGAAAACACAGAGAAAACCCTACGTAGCAGCATGACGGACCGATAAACAATCCGCGTTGTATAAATGTTCTAAATACTCGAGCTGTTTTGATGAATCACTAGCGCTAATTTGCATCGGTTAATAATTTCGTTTCTTGTTTGCCAAGTCAAAGTCTTGTTTGTTGGAAGGTCGTCTGATTGAATGAATCAGGATGGAGCGGCTGTGTAGGCAACCTGCTGAAGTGCACAGTTTTGCTGGTTCTGGATCTTTCCGTGGCCAGGAACTTTTTCAGATTTGGAAACAAATTGAACCCGGGAGCAAAGCTTCATAAAGTAACTCTAAATCCTTGGAAAAATGTTGTTTACAAATCACCTTAATGGAAAATATGTCAAAAAATTTTTTTCATTTATCAATTCATTTCAATTTATTACTAATGAAGAATTAGTATCGTTGTGACGATAACAGATACCGTTATTCAAAGGTAGATACATACCTATTGCCCAGAAAGTTTCTCGTAGCTTTACGTTGGTCTCCTTGTGACAATATGAAACAAAAACACAAACGGCCCCAATCCTGAACCTTGAATGAACCAGTTATCGTCACACTTTTCTCAGTCCTCCTAGTCATCAGTAAGACTATCAGTATGCTAGTCTCTTTATAAACAGCTAAACTACCTAATTATATACTTGCACACCTGGAACGTGCTTAAAAAAGCGTTTTTTTTCTATCCTGCTGATCGGTGTGATTTCCTAATCGTTCCGTTTACTATTCGATCCCGGCATAATGGGTTACTTTGGTAATTGTCGTTTTATCTAATGATCTCTTGCTTTATTTTTACATTTGGAAGTAATTACGCGCCCGATTCAATTAGAGAAATATTTTCACGGAATACGTGACAGAACGCTGGTCAGCGTCCGTTTATGATGGCACGAAAATATCGTCACGTGAACGAGGAAATAACTCCTAATCGTTATTATCACACTTTGGGATTTTAGTGGAAAAAGCCTGAGCAGTCAGGTGAAATTGAGTTGGGGACTCTCAAATGCAATGAATTGCAAGGAAAAACGCTCTGCAAAGTTAGACATATACAGGGTGATTCATTAAGAAAGGGCAATCTCTGAACTGGAGATACTACACGCCAAAATATGGTGATTGAGTTTAACATGTCTTATGCAAATGTTGCAGGTTTACGAGATACAAGGTGTTCAAAGTTGGAATTTTAATTTGAAATTTCTCAATAATTTTGTGATTTTAAGCTGTAGCATCTGGAAAATTGGCAATTTTATGTTTTTTGGCAAGAGAATTACGAATTTAATGCTAAATTTAGCACTGTGTATACAGGGCGTTAGTTACACCATGTTACTWAAGTAAATTACAACATATGTTTTGCCTAACGAGATATGGCTAAAATAACTAGAAAATCTAAAAGGCAGTTCCATTTTCCAAAGGCACTCTTGTTTATCTCATGTAACTCTATCAGATTTTGAGTTATTTGCATTTTAAACATTCAGTGTAATGACTCTTAAGCCACCGTTATTACTTTGACTTTTTTTCAAGTATGCTTGTGTCAGCACTTATCAATTTTTCGTGTAATGAAATATTTGACAATTTTACTGTCACTAAGTAAGAGTGTTTATTGTATTTTTCTAATTTACTTAATATAATTTGTACAAAAAATTCTACAATAAGAAATGCCACGAGATAACGAATTTTCTAATAGTGAATTGCGTGGTATGATTTGTGTTTTTGCTCAGTTAAATTATAGTGGACTTGGTGCAGCCAGAAGGTATTTAGAATTATAATCAAATCGAAGACAACCCAATCACAAACTGTTCAGACGTATTTACATCCGCCTAGGCGAAACAAGGTGTTTTCGTCCTAAAAGCTTATATGGTGCTAGAAAAAAAAACAATGTCGATGATGAAGACGAGGTTTTAGTTCGTATTTCGGAAAATCCAGATATCAGTACTCGTCGGTTAAGTGCGGTAACAGGAATAAGCCAATCGTCTATCTGGACAATTTTAAAGGAAGATATTCTCCATCCATATCACTATATTCCTGTCCAAAATTTGTTACTTCAAGATTTACCAGTTCGCCTACAGTTTGCTCAATTTATCATAGGTAAACAAATTGTGTATTAGGCGATATTTGGAATGCAGATTTATAGTTTCTTGTATCAAGTAATTAGTGTATACCTTGTTACAGTCTTTTATAACTGATGTGTATACCTTGTTACAGTCTTTTATGACTGATCTATTTAGATATCAACAAGTTGGCACGTTGTTTTTATGAAGTCTGTCTGGCTTCCGTATTGATTTTTTTTTATTAAATTTGAAAAATTTGTTTATTTATTGTATCAGGCACTTTTTATAGCTTTTATATTTGGCAAAGATTACAGAAGTTCCTAATCGAAAAATCAGTTCGATGTTTTTTTTTGTGTTTGTATAAGTAACCGCGCTTCTTCCGAAAACAATCGTTAGTTATCTAACCACATAATGCTCCTAGATTGATTCTAAGAGACGTTAGTCATTAGTTCATCATTCTCGGTTCAAATCCTGTTCATTAGCACCACTGCGTTCTGTTTCCCATCGTTAGAAATTCCCGATGCAGTCGCTGCAAAAATATTTCGTGTTCCCCACAACTCTGCGGGTTTTCTCACCCGTTCTCTTGACCCATCGGTGATTCCAGGAATAATTCTCGTTTCTCAGAAGCCAAGCAGGACTGATTACCATAAATAAACACAAAATATCTGGCCGATTTCCGGATAGAGACCTCTCCAAGGGAAATTGGATGGTGTAATTGCGGTTTTTGCTAAATTGACCGTAAAATAATTAACCACGTCTGGGAACTGTCATCGTTCACATGTGATCGATCATCGGAAAATGAGAGCGGTTAAAAATTCCTAATGGAGGTGTTTGTGTTTCTAGACAGGTGTGACAGTATCCTGGATGATTTGAAATGGCCATGAATGATTTTTAAAGGTTCTCCTTTGTATGTTTTAGTTAGTTTTGACGTGGCTTTTAGTTACCAGCATAAAAGGTTGAAGCCTCCAATCATATACCTCAGCTTCATGAAATAGGGAACTCATTTCTTCAAACTCTAAACATTTCAAGAAAAGGAGCGATAAAACAAGGCTAGAATAACAAATAATTGTAAGGATGGTTAAGGGGACATCTTCCTTTTCATAACGGTAAATTTAAGGCAGAGAATGATTGACAGGACCATAAAATTTCAACAAAATGGTAAATAGACTGTTGGGTTTGGATTCTGATGCAGAAAGACAGCTTAGGCTCATCTTCTCACAGAGTTTGCAGAACAAATCATAATTCTTCAAATTTAGTATTCTAATCATCTTCTTCCAGCAAGTATCACTGTTTTTGATACTGCTTTGTTTTACGTTATTGTATCAAATTAACTGTTATATTAGTAAAAAACAAAGTACAATCCATGATCAGTTTATATGAGAGTAAAACTATGGAATAAATAATTTATTAAAATGAAAATACTTGGGTTAGAAAAAAATGGCCGAACAAGTTAATTTTCTCTTAAAGTTTACTATTCTCAACTAAATTTAATATTTTTACATTTTTTTGTTTTTGAGTAATAAAGTCATCGAACTTTTTTCAATGGGAACCCCTAAATGTTTTTAACCATTTCGATAAATGTTTTCATTATCGAAATTGCAATAGGTACAAGAATATTGAATTTTACATAACAATTAAATAAAATTCGCTCAGATAAGTAAACAACGCATGTACTAAGTACTATCAAAAAGGAAATATAATTTTTTTTTTAACAAAAAAGTTAAAGTTGACCCTTTTATTATTAACAGTTTTATGTTGTTTTTTGACTACTTAAATAAAATGTACATTATTTATTTATTAATAATATCTACTTCTACCACACCATTGTATTTAAGAAATACGCAATATTTTTGCAGTGATGTGTTGGACGTGAAGGAAATAAATTATTGCTAGTTGTATTTCTACAACAGTACGTATTATGCTACATTTCTTCATTGCATTTGCACTCTTGTTTTTTTTTCACAAATAACGATAATAAAAAAACTTTTTATTCCACAGCTAGCTTTATGAAAATTTATTGAATTGCCCGGTAGAATAAGTACAACATCAAATATTTCATTTTTTCTTCATATGACCACATTTGTATAATTTGTAGCACAGTTGGAAAGTTTGCTAGCTGGGTATGAACACTATTAACTAAACTGATGGTTTTAGAAAATTTCTGTGGATCCTATGCATTATATAAGGGCACTTGATCGCAGTTAAGAAATAATCAAAATTTAATATTAAAAATATTCATTAATTCCGTATACAAATTTAAATTGTTATCATAAAACATGTTACAGGTAGTAGTAGTACATACAATAAAGTAATAGGAAAACGACTAAAATGTTTACTCAAATGTTTAGACAATTTTTTCTTCGTTGAAAGAAAACTGAACTGTTTTCTGGAAAAGAGAACTCGCTATAACCTATTGTTTTGACATTTCAAGGAAAGACGAAAGGATTTGGTTTTACTCAGGAACGATAAGAAACACAAATTGACGATCCACTAAAGATTTGCAAATTAGGGTAGGTACTATACTGGTATTTCGATTCTTAAGAAAATGGGGGGTCGTAAAGTTAAATAATAATAATAAATAATAAAGTTTGTCAACAAAGTGTATTTTTTATAAACTGTTTTCAAACATATTGTAAAACCATCAAAACAATCTCAACCATAAAGTACTATTTTTTAACTAAATGTTTATGCTAGTAAATGGTCTTATAACAAAACATGAAATGATCAAAATCCACGCGATATAAAAAAGATTTGAGAAAAAACGGTATTGAGCAGAATTTGAATGTGGCACAGCGTCTATTAATATTTGAAGTAATGTTTTACGAGTAGTTTACAGAAAGTATAGTAAGTTGTGTTACAATTTTCAGCAATTTTATTTCGCTACCATAATGGCACAAGGTTGTATGTGAACTGTGAATTATCGAAATTGTAAGCTCAAATTATTTTATTTTTCATTAAGCATGAAACTATTTTTTAGAAGATCAGTCCAAATACGCAGATTATATTTAACACATACGTTGTATGTGTTATTTATAGTGTTATGTTTAATTTTAAATATGGTAGCGATTTTATCTATCGTAAATAATATGACAAGCTTTGGGTAAATTTTCGACTTTTTATATCGTTACTACAATTGTTTGAGAGTACGCGACTGTCAAATAATTAATTAATTAATTAATTAAGAGATCAAATTAGTTTTAATAATTTGACAAGAGTCCGTGTATTTTAGTCCGAAAGCCTTTGCTAAAAATTGTTAGTGATATTTTGATCGGCTCAAATTTTAGAACATCCCCAGTTAATAAAAATTAGGACAATACTTATAATAATAGCTAATTCATGAAGATCGAGTTGTGCTTGTTAGGATGTTCCCTGAATAAAATTTGCGTAAACTTTTATTATTTGACATTACAATGAAAAGGACATAAGGACTCGATTGAATGTACTTTTTAAAACAATCGATTCACAGAAGTCGCTCATTTGTCAATATTTCAATTTGATAGAAGAAAGAAAAATTGTTTATAAAAAGCTTTTCATTGTCGAAAATTTACTAAGAGTAAAATTTAAATACATTACGCTCAATTCAAGTATAATAAGTCAACGAAAAATATTTCGGGCATTATCGTTTAAGAATCCTTTTGATTCTATTTACAAGGCTACCATAAATTTACCCGCCTGCAAATGCACTATTGAAAGACGGCTATAGACGTTACGTTTTCAAATATAAAAAGGTTAAATACTGTAATTAATTAATTTTTGAATCAAATTAAAGTTATTTACTCTATCGTTGTATTTTTAACTATATTTAATTAATAAACGCCGACAAAAAAGTTAAAATCTAAATTTTTGGGACGAGAAACTGCAACAAAATAACATTCTGATTCAGGTGGTGAGAACCCCATTCAAATATATGAAGGGGTTTCAGAGCAATTCCTATTAATAAAAGTTAACATTGATTCTCCCTATTTTTGAAAACGGCATGAGCTCCCTAAAACGCAAGGAGAAGATTATCTATAAGTCAAGTTGCAAAATAATAAGTCTGTTCTCTTTGATGATAAAGTTCTACAAAAGCTAAAAGCACGGAACGTATAGAAGCCAAAGCCTAAAACTAGTTCTTTTAAATACTTTGTGGCTTTGGTTACATAGTGGTGTGCAATCTGGACGAATTAGATGGTTGTGTAAAATGTGCATTTTATGCCAACTTGAAAAGTATAACGTGTTTCTATAATTCCTTACAAACTGCTGACATGCAACACATCAGGTGATACGCTCACGGGTAGGAAATAACTTTAGCAGGTTCAAATAACGTGATCATGGGGAATCCCTATTGTACAGATTGCCTTACGTTCTTTTTTGTGCTATATCACAGGCGATGATTAATAAATTGCCACTGTTTATTATGAACATAAACTAGAACAGCTGCCTTCTAGTAGTTTTTTCCTTCCTTAAAGATTAAATTGTGTAGAGGAGAGGAATGAAGATATCGTTGTTTACTATTTAAAGTAAAAATCTAACTAAACATTTTTTTTTAATATTCCATCACTTGTCATTCAACTTCACCTGTAATGTCATCAAATATTTGAAATCCCTAACTGATATAATTCGGATTAACCCAATCAATTACACCGAAAGCGACTGTATTGTCTCTAACGAATTGCGATTGAGGGAGACGGTGTAAAGTCCGTTTTTCTAAACCATGGGTTTCTTTTTCGTGTTCATACTAAACTTCCCAGAACTGTGTAGCGTGTGTGGTCGGATTCAAAGGTGGCAAATCACAGGAAATTCCTCGTCGGGCTGTCGAAATGAGTTCGATAGATTGCATCATTCGTTATTTTTAAACGATGTGCATATTTTCGAGAATTACTCGGTAATGAAGTAAATCGTTAATATGTTTTGGAAACGGGTTATCAAATGGGTTCCTTAGCTTAAAAAGTGAGAAATGTTAGAGTGGTATGCCTAACTGCTGTTTGATAGCTACGTTTATAAAAGAATGACGACCAAAATTTGAAGTCAACAATATATTCAATCGTTACCAATTGCACAGAAATATGAAACTTTCTAACATATACATATCCACATGCTTCATAAGGAAATATGTTTTATATACCTTCTTACAAATTATTTTATAGCAGCTTTATTGATTCAGATCTGTTGGTCCGACCAAATGTATAGTCAACCTTATAATAGGTGTGATTTCGAAAAAAAAATGTGTCCATCCAGAAACATTACCTTAGCGATGTCCCTGTATTCACCTTCAGCTTAATAAAAGAGGTCCCAAACTTGAACCCTGACTGGCTCCTTTTATTATCGAGAGGAAGACGATTACTCTAGTACTATTCATTGTTAGAAATACAGGTATTCAACGGAAATTTGCGAAAACACTATGCAACCAGCTTTTCGTGGTTGTACGTCCTTGAAAAAATCCATGGAAACCTGTCGAATCAAACTCTTTTTTTTTCGAAGTTTTATTGGACGATGGGAGGTCCCACACGTGTTACGTCGTAATATCGCGACAAAACGTTTGTTGTCATTCTAATGGGATTTACCCATTTCCAGCTTAAAATTTATACTAGATAGTGTGTAAAATACCGGTGTGACCACGCGTACAAACACGAAAAGCGTGTGAAACTCAGTGTTTTGCAGAATCAACCTAATCTATGGTTATTTCGGTGATTAAGCTGAAAATGTAATCGATTTATGTCTTCTTGGAAGTATGCTAATGCAGTTAAATATGTTTTTTTGTAGATGTTGTTTGTTTTAGTAACAGTTTTATTATACTGTAAGATTGTTTGTTTGTTTCGATATCTTGCTTAGTTTTTGAAATATTTCGAAAACGAAAACTACACGAGTTTTCAACAAACGTGTTGAAAATTTTCTTGGCTTGCTAGATGCTTGTGTTTTGTGCTTCCACTTTTGATTTTCTTATGGACGCCATATCGGATTCTTATGCTACAAGATAGAGGGAAAAATGATATAGAACACGAGAACACGTTGGTCATCTGACTGCATTTAATAGTATAAATGGGACTTGAACAATCAGTATGATCTTAAATTATAAAAAATTGATAGTGCTTAGCTGGCTAGTATTTAAAATCATGCCGTTGGTATTGGTATTAAATGCGGATGACTTACGAGCCCAGTCGCATATGTATTCGGCCGCTGCTTATTACCGAATAAAACGTAACAGCTCCAAGAACTGTCATGAAAAAAGATTACAAAAGTAACAAAATTGAACTATGTATTTATAAGCAACTACAGCAAACACAATATGAATAGAGTCGATGTAACGATTATAATTATTTTGTTTTGTTGCCATTACGTGACATCTCCTTTATGTTTAATTACTGCACCAAGTCGTCTGGGCATAGTGTCTAACAACTTTTTACAAAAATCTGGATCAAAAGATCTCCATATTTCCGATAATTTCGGTTTTAGGTCAGCAACAGAACATGGAGGAGCAGATGACGTACAGCGTAGCAGTTGTTTGAAAATCCCCAGGTGACTACGATTGTCAGTTGTCGTTGTCATTTGTATTTGATGTGTACAGCATTTACGCGACAATTTTAGTTATTATGAAAGAAACCTTTTCTATTTTAAGCTAACATCAACTCTGTTCTTAAAATCACATACCCTAATTTAAACAGTACATACATCCCCAAACTATTACTGATGCAGCAAGCTTTGTTTTTCGTTTTAAACAGTCCTTATGAAATTCTTCTCCCATCCTCCTTAGAATTCGACGTCGCGTATCTCCCACATGGATTTCGAATTTTGCCTCATCACTCAAAAAACTTTTATTCTACAAGTGCTGTGGCCATGCTGAACATTCCTTCGCCCACAATAAGCGCGTTCGTTTTTGTTTCTCTGTAAGAAAGCTTTTCTTAAGTCTAAAATGCACGCAGTGTTACCTTGTAATTTAATAATATAATATTATTAATAAAATGTTTCATTTAGCGCCGTCAAACAAGTCAATTGAAGTTACTTGTAATTTAAATAATACCAAATTGTTAACTTGTAATATCCAAAATTCAACTTTTTTACATTTCTGAGACAGGTATCCCATCGCTTCACTCCACTCTCTTGCTAATAGTCTTGATGATACTCGTCTCTCTTTCATAATTAATCGGCAATTTCAAAAGCTAAGCAAGATATCGAAACAAACATTCCATATCCTCAAACTGCATGACAATGTGGAACACCGAAATCCGCATGATGAGTAACGTCCCTTTCAAGACTCCTGAGTTCATGAATTGAATTGGACATTGTTTCTGGTGCTTTACACCTTCATTATTGACGAATACTTACTCTTATTTCAGCCAACAAACAACATTTAAAGACCACGTTTATAAAAAGCACACGAACTTTATATGTCACCTCAGGAGAAAAAGTTGGTTGTTTAGTTGTAAGTAGGACGTGAATTTAGAAGGCTCCGCCTTCAGCTAGAATGATGTTGCATTTTTGATACGATCGCCTTCATAAAGATACTAAGCTGGGAAAGAACGTCCTTCTGCAAAAAGATGATGACAAGCACAAGCGAAACTGATTGGTCTAGAGAATTCAAAGGGTGTTCAGGCTGGTCAGGGTACCACATAATGGCTGGTTGGGTTTTGCCAAAATAATATGCTTAATAATTGTGGAATCTTGCCATAGATCGTTTTTATTTTTATCATTTCATCTTGATTTATGCTCAGTTGAGTGAAGTTTTTGACAGCCATACTCTTCAAAAAGCAATTTTTGTTCCTATAATTTTATTCCGTAGATACAACAGCTAAAATTAACATCGGACGAAAAAAAATGTGGACTTTACACGACTTGTTATTTAAATTTCCATCAACTTCGGGAATTTTGCCTATAAACACATATTTAAAGTGTCTAAGTCTCAGTTTAGTGGGGAAATACAGCAATAGTACTTTCGTCGTACCAGGTGTTCCAAAACTGATGTGTTTGTCTTTGTTGGCAATTATATGTACATATTTGTTGTTAGCACATTTGAGCGGTTGTAAAACTAATGTTAATAATAGTGTTCAGGTAGTATAAAATTTTTGGGGCTCTCTAGACCATACAAGAACATAATATGATTTGCAGATGACATAAAAGAAACTGTATATAGCTTGATTTCACTAACCGCGTTATTACAAATGCCGGCAAGTTCAATGAAAATGTAAAAATATTTTAACACGTGAGTAAAGACGGTAGAATATTAATTATTGTCATTTTTCTGGCTATAAATAGAACCGTTGTTTTATTTAAGTGATCCATTTACAGTCATTATGTAAATATGCTGACTACATTCTGAATACACCTAAAATTTGTAAATAAAGGCAAGCGATAAGGAACACGTGCCAAGGTAAAGATACCTTATGCTGCCAAATGATTTATCTAACCTGTTGCTTTGTCTCCTTTAATTATTTCACCTGGGTTCTACATTTATAACAATGGATGAGCTTCATCTACAATTTTGTATGTTGAAATAGTTTACAATCTGTTAAAATTTAACGCCGAAGCATAATTCTGCATGTACTAATGCCTTGAGAAGTATAAAACAGTACAAACATCGTATCTGTTTGGGACCATACGAAATGAAGCAATAGAATTATTAGGAAATACATCGAGATATAAATACTACATGAAATCAGGGAAGCAAAATATTTGATTGTACTCCCAACATTTCACATACAGAAAATAGGTCCTGAAAGATTAGTGGAAAACTTTGTTGAGAAGTAGTACATTTGTACGACATGGCTGGAATTTATACAGGTATTGAGGCAAGAATTATGCAACAAACTGAACTAGCGGAATTCGTACTCCTGTATTGCACATTTGCTAAATCTAGTAAATTCTTAACTTTTTGTCAGTTTAAAAACGTGTACCGTAAAGCAAAAAGAGATCTCAGAAGACCAATCACAATAGTTAACTGCAGATCAGAATTTCGTTAAAGATCTAAATTTAGTTTTTAATAGGATACTTGCAGAAATTTCGACCAGCATCGAGAGTGCAAAGAAACTCACATTTTTCATTCTTTAATAGCTACGAATTTCCTACATAGGGCAGGTTAATAAGGATTAAAGAGCAAGTTCTCAGTGTAAACTTAAAAAAAATGCTAGTTTTGCTTACTGTTGGATAACACTTATAATAAGTGTTACAAAAAAGGAACATTAAGAGCCTGAAAGGGTAAACCTGAACTTTTTGAAGGAGAAGGAATTCAAAGAAGCAGCAACGCCTGAAAACAAAAACATTTTTCGAATGCACAAAGAAAAATCCCCACACCCAATACGCATTTGATATTACCAAGCCTTTAATTGACTCATGCTACCGAATAATTAAAATTTTGTAAAAGTATATGGCTTACTTTCTGTAAATGATGAGTTGATCTAGCATTAAAATACAACGGAGATTTCAATGCTGCCAACTTTTGTCAGCAGCTAAATGTGCACAATGTATAGAGATATTACCTTAAATGATATATTAATTTGTAATTTTCCAGAATGTCATACACGTTTTTGAATGCTATATTTTATAAACATTTGCTAAAAAATTTGAATACATAATGCAATATAGGTCACAACGGGCGTTTGTTTCTGGTAGTCCATAAATTATTGGTGCTAAAGAGTTACATCTTTCGAGGTCTTTACAGGTTTGTTAATTTATATTTTCATTTTAAAACCACGAACTCATACTATTTGCTAGGGTCTGCATTCTGTTAATGCAGACAAGAAAGATTCTATCGTACTTTTATTTTATTTGTCTTCCTTGCAATTTATGTAAGTCTTCACATGTATTTATATACTTCGTGTTTGTAAACACAATGAATACTAAAAGAATTTGACAGATTAATTGTACTTGACATTGTAAATTTATTTCTGGTTACTGGTTAGGAAACCGATTAAGATTTTTGTAAAAATTCTAGCCATTAATGTTTCAAAATGTTCTTTTTTATAAAAGAATTCTTCGCCTTAGTTCTTCGTTTGTTTTTGCTTCTCATCCTCCGTCGTATATGTTTTAGTAAGCCCCAAAACCTCCCAAATGATGTACATTAGGAACATTTTTTTATTAAATATAATAGGTGTCGGCTTTATAATAGGAATAAAACTCCTTTTATCTTATGTCAAGCTTTCGGAGATCTTTTTTCTCCTTCTTCTGGGCCTCTAATATTTTCTTAAACAACTACAAATAGAGAACAATAAACCATATGAAAAATACTTACAACAGAAATTGAATTATCCTAAGTTGAACAGCACTTTTGAATTGGTATATATAACACTTAGAATTGTAGGTAATTTCAAATATAATTACAAATAATGACAAATACGTTTCAAAATTGAAGAAACTGACTGCCAAAATATGAAATCTAGATATGACGAGAAATTTGGAGAGTCTAAGTAGGAAGTTGTGATCACGAAAATGGTTTAAAATGGAGGAGATAGGTATAAATTTTGGAAAGATTATGAATATCACTTCTATCTCCTCCATTTCAAACCATTTTCGTGACCACAACTTCCTACTTGCACACTCCAAGTTTTTTTTAATTTTGAAAGATATTTGTCATTATTTATAATTATATTTGAAATTACCTACAATTATAAGTGTTGTATATACCAATTCAAAGCTGGTGTTCAACTTAGGATAATTCCATTTCTGTTGGAAGTGTTTTTCATACGGTTCATTGTTCTCTATTTGTAATTGTTTAATAAAATATTATAGGCCCAGAAGAAGGAAAAAAAGATCTCCGAAAGCTTGGCATAAGATAAAAGGCGTTTTGTTCCTATTATAAGGCCGAAACCTATTATATTTAAAAAAATGTCTACAATCAACGGTCAATAACTGTATAATTTTTTATTAGGAACATTATCTACTCGCGGAATATATTTTATATGCTCCTGGTGAAAAGTCTCATTTGTTTGAGTGTCGTAATGGCCAAAAAATAGATTTGCTGTCAGTATGAAATTTTTTGATGAAGGGAACTAGTCTTTTTTTAACGCATTCACTGACATACACGTTTTGATTGATACTTAGTCTTCAAGGCACTTATATATGGAATGGACTTTTCCTTTGAACTGAATGCTGACCATATCAWAACCTTMTTTTGAAACTTGACATGACGTTTGAATTTCATTTATTGGGCACTTCATTATCCTCCTTAAAATAGTACTTATGATAACAAAATTATCGTTAGAAGGTTTCAAATGAGTTTCCAACTGCTTTTGGCTATATTTAGGTGCATATTATCGTTTTTGAAGAGTCACGTTTTTTTTGATTTAAGAACATTTCTCACGTATGAATGTGATATTGTAAAGTTTTGACCTATTTTTTAATGAATTTTTTTTACTTATTTTTTTTATTACTCGACATCCATCACTTTCCTTCAAGTGTTTCGTTCTAATTCAAGAAATAGCTCAAACTGACACGCGAAATGTCTCAACCTTTAAACCTTAATGACAGGTTTTCACAGCCTATTATGTTTTAATAAAAAAGCATAAAAAGATACGTACCGATTTTTTGCTTAAACACCTGTATGTACCTGCAAGGCATTTTCTTAGGTTGGGAATCTATTGAATAACTTCTAGGCCATCTTATTGGGGAGATTTAAAAAGTTAACTATATAAAGACAAATCATGGAATTGATAAAATATAGTAGTAATAATAATAGCAATGAGCAGGGTTTTTTTAGAGGCAACGAACATTTGCGTTTTTTTTAATTTTCTCATCGAGCGAAAGTTCTTGAGTGGAAACTCTTCGAGATAAGCATGGACCTGACACGAGAAAGCTCCCCACCGCGCGTCGCGTTGCTTTCCACGACCCCTCAGACGCGTCGCTCGTTTTTTTTTCCCGGAAAATTCCCAGTGACTCACCTAAGAAAATGTACCTGAGCGTCCTCAGCAATCCCAGCCTGGTAGACATTTGGCCACCGGGTCTCAGAACACCATCTCAAACTGGCACACAAGAACGATATCTGCCAACGCACCACACTTACGAACTTCCTGCTGCGGACTGAAAGCTGAAGGCAGCCGTTGAACCGTTTATTCGGCGTGCGCGCCGCACACTGCAATTAGAAATGGGTTTTCCACATGGGGACGATGCCATTATGCGAACGGGCGATATGGGAAAAGCGCCACGACGCCAAGGTGCACCGAGCTTACGCACCA
The DNA here is from genome assembly GCA_025024175.1 of Rhyzopertha dominica. Taxonomy (NCBI): domain Eukaryota; kingdom Metazoa; phylum Arthropoda; class Insecta; order Coleoptera; family Bostrichidae; genus Rhyzopertha; species Rhyzopertha dominica. The sequence goes on from QCXZ01000138.1 coordinate 7,001,313, forward strand.
TGTTGGACAAAGTGGATTGTGGGATAACTGTAAAATGATGGTGGTATTGGTTGTATTGCCAACTTTCCAATGTCAGACGAGGCGATCTTGAGCTGATGGTGTCGCGGTTTCGGAAGTTTTCTAATGGAAAGACGAACTATCTAATATGTTACGCGTTTTTGAAAGTGAAAATTAGTGTATTTGTGGTTTTCAATGGTGTTTGAAAAAATCTCTAATCTTCTAAATCCTTGGAAAAAGGATTCTTTACCTTGGCCTGCCAAATACCCTTCATCAGCACATATGACGAAAATGTTTTACCTTTCAAATTGTTTTTGAGCTTTGGGAATAAACAGTAGTCTGGCGATGCTAAAACAGAGCATGTGGTCAACCAATTCCAAATCAATTTTATCAATAGTACGACTTGCAGGCAGGGGCACGGGCTAACCGAAGGGGGGCAGCCAACTCTGGACCCTTCCAATTTCCCCATACATTTAGCTGGTTAATTATGTGTGTACACCTAAAAATTGTCTTATTTACAAGATTGTAAATACAGTAAAATTTGGGCGCACCGCAGCTCCGGTCCAGATAATCCAAGCTTATAATCCAGCACCGAAACTCCGGTCCGGCATGAATTTATACCTGTTTGCTTCTTAAGAACAAACCGTAACTCCGGTCCGGTTTATATCTGCATCTAGTCTAAGGATGGGTTCAGTTCGCAGAATTGTTAAACTGTTTTTATACTTTATGCTTCACCTGTAATACCAAAAAATGATTCCTATACTCTCAAAACGTCTAAGGAAACTACAGTTAGACGGCTAGAGTTCCTTATAGACTTGAAAACGTTCTACAACATTTACTACAGGACTTTCGTCCTATAATAATAAGACCTCTTATGTTATAATTTTCTAATTTTGGAAATGGAGGTTATTACTAGATCTGCTATGTACAAATTTGAGCCATTGCATGATTTTTATATACCTAACACTTTTATTGTTTGAGGTGAATTTTGTATTCAGTGTATCTGTCTGGTACAACCCTTGAAAATAAAAAAATGCACGTCAACGTCTTGGAAGAAAAAATATCAATTAGAATTCCGGAGCTAAGAACTAATAATGTAGGACAAAAGTCCTACTTATTAACGAGGTCATATAACATAATGCACCTGACAATATGAAATTTCCAAAAAGTACAGTACAGATGTTTACATTTAAACTAGTAAGGTGGAAAAATACGCCAGATAATTTAGAAAATTAGCAATTAGAATTATCCAGATTTGTGCAGATAATTTCAAATCAAAGCATGATGAAATATAATGACTAGATTAAATGCTTAAAAAGTGCATTGTGTAATATTATTGATGATATTGTAAGTGATAACGAACAGAATGATACTCGTAAAAAATCTTACAAACATTTATTTTCACTGAACATAACAAAAAGCTTATACACAAAAATACATATCTACCTATATATACATATTTAAAAAACAATTTCAGAATATTTATGGGAAACGCATTTAACAAAATCGTATTTGCTAATATTATTATTTTGTAACTGAGAAATTTTGTTTTTAATAAAATCATGCGTTCTGAGAATATTTCGTTTTGTTGTTTTACTTGTTTCTATTAAACTGCTACTGTTTATTTTAACATATGTATCTATCTGCATATTTTTTAATGCTTCTAAAAAAACGTGTATATTTGGGTGTGGTGTTGTACAATAACTGTTAAATTTCGAGTGAAAAGATTCGCATGTGTTTGTTGTTCGCATGATTGAAGCCGTGTTTGCTGCCCAGATGTGGGGAGGAAAACAGGCGTCTTCTTCAATGTAAGTTTCAACCAAATAATCCACGAATTCCGTCACCCTAACATCGTTAGGTTTATCTGCGACAAAATCCTCGACAAAAACTGATCCAACATCGTTTGGATGAAGAAAGGTCAATCCAAAAATGTGACGCAACCATCTCCCTACTTCAGATTCACCACATTTATATTCTTTAGAAAGTCCTAATTGCTGAATCTTTCTCCACCTGCAAGCAAAAGAAAAACACGTACGTTAGCTATTAATTGTAAAATTGTGTACAATAATTATGCGCCTCTGTTTTTAGCTGTTGAATGTAAATTATATATAATATATTTATATTGTATATATCTAATTGTTCTAAAAAATCATGTTTGCAATGTTTTAGTAGATAATACAGAAAATACTGCTATTTTTTGCAATAGAAATTTAGAACCGACTTGTTTTTTATTTGTACTTGATTGATAAGAGTATGCTATATAGAAAATAATTATTTTATAAACATATGTGTACGAGTATGTACTTACCATGACTGTGCTAGGTGGAACCTGCAACCAATAATTTTCGCTTCCGGCAACATCTCTTCTATTCCTGCGTGTATTCCTCTTTCAAAATCAACAACAATATTTTCAGGCTTCCACGTCAGTCCCAGTTCTTTACACTTATGCATAATAGTTTTAAATAACGCTGCATATGTCGTTTTGAATTTGTTTTTTAGTAAGCAGTATACTAGCGGAACATATACATCATTGCAATATGCATGGATAGTAAAGAGTTGTAAAAAATGCTTGGTGCAGTAGTCAAAAGTGCCATCGACGTAAAAAGTGACTTGTTGGCACAGAAAAACTAAATTTGTTGTGCAGCTAAAGACGACGATGTTATTTGCAGTATCGTTTACTGTCAAAAAATCTTCGCCTTTGATGGTTTTTAGTTCAACCAAGCTCAAAAAATTGTGCACTTCCTCTGTCGTCCGGGGATGTTTCGGAAATGTTTTTAGCTTTGCCCTATTAATGCTGTCACGTATATATTTCATATCCTTAGTTGTAAGGGTATCTACAGTACTTTTTTGCTCATGCATTTCCCGATGAATTAATTTTAACGGTCTTTCTGCTAGGCAATCACTCGCTTTTCTCTTTAAACTATTACTAATTTTTTGTCTATTCATGTCTTCGGTACGAACGCATTCGTGTTCGTGTACACCGCATTTTCTGGAAAACACTGGATGTTCACTGGAACCTAAGGTGTAGATTTTTGCTTTGCATGTTTTCACAATGCAACACCAACACATTTCACTAGTGCTTTTTAATAGTTTATATTGGTAGAACTTATAATGTTCATATGTAAGGAGAGGTTTGCCCCTTTGACTGAACATAACTTCTAACGCCATTTTATACACTTTCTATTATAACACGTAACTAGATGAACACAACTGCACTCCCGTACTATTTTCGCACAAGTGAAGTGTAATTAGAATGAAATTACCTGAAGGGTTTATTCTGATACCTTTCCCAAGAATTTGCAACCCGGGGAGCGGGTGGTCCAGCAGCTAGGCATATTGCTTGGACGGGAGTTTCGCCATAGGATTATCGACCCTTCTTAGATTTAATAGTTTTATGAGGGTACGGACCGGAGTTACGGTGCACCGTAAAATTTATAGGCAAGTGTATTTCACAATTTTCATACAGAACTCATATTTGACCCTTGCAAATGACCTTCTCTAATAAGCAATGCCATGTGCGTGTTGAAGCTGTAACTGCAACATTCTTGTTGTTACGAATCGTTGTCTTAGGGCATATATAGCTTTAAAAGACTATCTTGGTCAGGATGAGTCATAACACGATTTCTGCTTAATTCAGCTCTTCTACCTTTTTCTATAAAGATTGTTCAACTAACTACTGTTATTTGGAATGACATCAGAATCTGTCATATATTCGATGATAACTTTTGACCCAATTTCTAAATTCACATTACATTTTAACAATTAATACAAAAAACAAAAAAAACCTAAAAATCCATCCAAACTCACGTTTATGAAAGTCAATTTATTTAATGTAAGTTTTAGGAATCCAGTAAAGGTATTACCAGCACGAATTAAACCCGGCGCGTTGTTAAAAATGTAATTAAATATATTTAAGTTTATTTAAATGAAGCCGAATTTGGTTAAAATATTAAATAGTCGGTTAATTTTTGAGAGCAATGCACTGGCGATCTAAAAAGGTTGGCTTGACGCATAATCCTGAGGCATTTGTCATTCCGAGTTTTAATAATGTTAGTTATCCATCGAGTCTCTTTCCCTGGGGAGTAAAAATTACTACAATTGTATCTTTAATTAACACCTATACATATGAACTCCCAGCTTATTCGTAAGAAATATGCAATGTTTCTGCTAATTGTGTGAGCCAAATTAGTCGATCTTGTAAAATCATATCATGGATAGAATCAGTATATGGTCGCATAAATTTATCTTCCTGAGGGAGTTCAATTATATCAAGACACTGATCACCTAAGGTTTCCACCAGGTCAGTAAAAATTTCTTTGTCAGGCAACGCTTTCAAAAATTAATACGCGGCATTTTCATGTGAAGTGAAGAACCAAAAAAAATTTTAGTATTAGAAACTAGTTTTATTCAGGTATTTTACAGCTCTGTAGGTCTTACGCTTTGCCACGAAATAAGTCTCGTTACCTGGCAACGACCATATGAAAATTTCGCGGAGATTGAAACATCATAATTTGAAGACTGTCACTCATTTTAAAACAAAAAAAAAACACATTTTTATAGAAAATTTTATGTTCTTTTTGATGATGCACTTAAATTTTAAATTAACTTTTTTGTTCTGACAAGAAGACTAAAATTAATATTTTATATCATTTTTTCACAAACTTGAACCATTAAAAAAATTAAAAACAACTCAAATAATAAGTTAAAATATAACTTTTAAACTCAATAAGAATGGTACCACATATTGACTGTTAAATGTTGTTCTTGTTTTATAAATTAACGAACAACGAACTACTTTATGAAGCATTCAAGAAATTCGATTTATTAGATTTATTTCCAAAATTTTATACGTGGCAGGTTTTTATATCACAAAAATGGCTCCTGCTAATCTAATAAGAGGCCCACTACAAAATTTCGCATAGATAATCTGCACATTTTAACGCATTTTTTGAGTTGTTTTCAATTTTTTAAATGGTCCAAGTTTATGAAAAGATAATTTCAGATACGAATTTTGGATTTTTTGTTAGAAAAAAATTCATTCCAAATTTAAGTTCATCATCAAAAAAGTCGTTAAATTTCATTTCATATTTTTTGTCGGGTAGCGACAGTTGTTGTCAAAAATAAGTTATTTCTCAGACAGCCTTTTAAAAAAAAATCACCGTTTTGTTGCAATTCAAGTTAAGAGTGGTCGTTGATAATTTTATGTGATTCACTTCCCTGGTTCTTGTTAAGAAGTCTATATTAAAGGGCTTATAAAAGTTTCTTCTGACAAAATTTGCATTCAGATAAATATTGGAAACGACTCAATGTGTTAATTTATTAAAAACAGTTTCATAGCACCGGATATTCTTATTTCAAATGCACTAAACGTTGTCTTTTGATTTAGGTAACTAACTGTAACTGATGATGAGTTAAAAAAATTTGCTGATTGGTTACAGAATTCGCCGTAACTGTAAACCTGCTGTATGTATTTATACTGACTGACCTATTATCGGGGAAGGAGCTTGGTAGAATTTATAAACATTGGTTATCTAAACAGTTTACAATAATGAAATATATATGATATCAGTAACTCATATTATATATATTTTTTTTTAATTTAGAAAGTAATATTTTTATCTCAAATATGAGATAATCAGGTTTATTACGTTCCACACAGTGAACTACAATTGTTATTCACATTTTAAATACACTGTTTGATCTGGAACAAGTCAAAAATAAGCCCTCGTAACAGTTAATGCGTTCTCAAACACAATGCTCACGTTGAGTCAACCTGGGAAAGTTTGTCACTAAAGATAACGACACCTCGACACCGATGATAGCCGGTAAATGTAGGTTAACCGGGCTTTAATTATGTACTAGATGTGTTTACTGAAGGTTTTTGGCAAATTACCATCCTATAGATTAGAGCGTCAACACCGAGACTGATTAACAAGAGACAATGGTTTAGCATTAAATGCGGTTTGAAGAGTAATGAAACGGTGTTCCTTTAGATTTTTTTTAATAAACTTTTTCACAGTAATCGTACATAATTAAAGGTTAAACAGCAATTATTGTTGTCATCTAAATTAAATAACGTGGTAGGCTTAACGTTATGGAGATAATGTTGTTCGGCATTTTACATTTTGTTTTGTTTTCAGAAAACTTAGTATACTCAGTAAAAACAATACGTTTAATTTTTACTTGAAACCTGAAAAACAGGTTCGCAACTGTACAGTTATACAAAATATTGCACTTTTAACACATGGATGGTATTTAAAATAAAGAAATACGTGTTTCCCAATACTTAGTTTGTTTATTAAAGTGAAATATCAAAATGCAAGACATTAATACTGCGACTTCATAATTCATGTCAACTTTGTATTTTTCTTAGGATTGTTTTTCTCTGATAATCCGTCTCGATATATGTTCAGTTAATTTTTTGTATGGAGCCACTTTTGGTTTATATCGGATTCTGTTTTCCCGACAGTATCTTTCCATAACATTATGTTGCACAGTAGATTCGCATTTAGTAACTATTTTAGCAATATCTCGCTGACTAAAATTATGAAATGGATTATTATCAAGTTTCGCCTTTTAATTGCAGTTTATTGACCCAGCATTATTTTATGAGATAATAACTTGAAAAAGTAATAACGTAATATTTGATATGGCAAACTTCAAATGAATTTGACACCAGTCTACTTTTTTTGTTGTTCGCGTCTTTACTTTCAAAGCTTTCTTTGCTTTTATTACAATTGCGTCATTTAAGCTGTGATATGGTGATTGGCAAACATATGTATTTTTATTCTTGGAAGTTTCTATGAGCTAAAATGCATTTGTATATCCGTATTCTTATTAGAAAAGTTTAATATCTTTGTTATGAGTGGATTGGAGGCCTTTTAATACACTACTGGGTTAATAATATATTTAAAAAACTCTAGTTTCTTTGCCTTCTTTCGTTTATAATACCTTGATTCTGCTTTCAAATGTGAAGTAAGTTTACCATACTTCTGTTGAATGGTTTCAAAGGTGCATTACCATACCTTTGTGCACTTTCAGTATTGATTTTAGCATCGAATACTTCTGTAATCGCTTCTTCTCCTATGGTCGTATATGCTTTTGCTTCTCGTTGGTTTGCAACCAGCGTCATGTTGCTTTTTCAGCTTCTTGCCGGATTTTAGTCGGAATTGTGATCATTGGTACTCTTGTAAACATTGTCACAACGTTTATAGAATGCTTAAAGATGCAAAAAGGCGCATTTTTATAAAACATTTTAGTTATATAGATAAATCAGTTACAAAACGGTTTTATAGCAACAGCATAAGTGAACTTTTTATCAAATTAACGTAGCATTGATAATTTGATCACAGTGGGTTGTTGGAAACATACTATTTGTAAACATAAAAATGTAAGAATCAAAACTGTGCCCTAAACTTGATATTTGTTTTAGAGGTCAGACTAAATATAAATTGCCATTTATTTTCGGGGCTCTTGCGGTTCGTTTCCGGTCTGGCTAACAGTCGAATATATGGGAAACAACGTCGTTCTCTATTGTAACATTTCCCTCTACCAACTTAAAACGCATATAATTTTTCATATTCTCTTCAAGCTGTAACAAAATGGTAACTGAATGGTAAACACTTATAACCCCAAAAAGAATAATAAAACTTACAGTAAGAATTAAGATGATCTTCGCAACAGAAAAACAAACTTTGCGATTTCGGGATATCATGTCTAGGGGCCTTAAACAACTTTTTCATACGTTGATGATCTCGAGGAACGGTTACAAAAATTTTGTTAACTGTACTGACTGAAGTACTTTTATACCATGTACAAAACAACACATGTTTTGTTTTCCATAGTAATAGATGCTTGTAAAACTACACAAATCACTTTTTGGTGCGACCTCTTACACCGTCCTTTTAATAAACACCCCACAAAGGCTTTTCCAATACAAGACTGATACTACAACATTAAACAGCACGCTCCTCAGTAATGTTGACATGACACTTGACGTCACGAGTTGAATAACCCTGGATAGAAGCGTTTTGGCGGTGACTCCTAAGATTCAAATTTTAGACCTGAGATTCTCTACCTACAAATATTTTTTTGTTTTATTTATCATGGCGTACAATATATATGCACTTCAAGATTCATTTTACGTAATTTTCAAAAAAAGTGATAATACCCAATTGTGATGTTCTAGTATATTTGACATTTCAACCAAACCTTATTGGTCATTGTTAGCAACCTTTTACATGAGAAGTAGCATAAAGCAAATTATTACTAATTATCTTTAAACCACACTCTCTAAATGGATTAATCCGTGGATCATGATTGGTTTGTTCGCTTTGAAAGAGAATCATTTGTAGAAAAGCCGAAGCATTGGCCAATTACCTCGCCGGCAGCTTCGTTTACGAAATAATAAAGCTGCTCCTCTGCCGGTAAACAGGGCAGAACAATAGCCAGAATGGGGATTCCCGAAACGGCAGATGCACACGCGGATGACTGGTCCGAAACTAAAAATGTGGTTTTCGGTACACAACAGCACACCAGAGTGAAATGAACGGAATTCCAGACGTGCCTAATACCGAAATTAGTATCGGCTTCGTCGAAGTGTTTTGTTTGTGGGCATCGTGGCTGAATTTTCGGGTATTCCTTTAATGAATAACAGGGTAATTTCACTTACTAATCGGACTAATACTGAAAATCCTGGTGGTGTTTAAAAATACTTACTTTTTCTGGTTCTGTTTGAAACAAATTTTAATCGTTGTGACATAAAAAGTAAATACAAAAGTGATATAAAAACGTTATCCCTTTTGGAAGTTCTGTTACTTCTAATAATGTCGGTATCAGAACGCTGTGTAATAACATTAGGCCACATTTTTAAACTTTCTTTTATACCACTTATGTGTTCTTTCAAACGCCTGCCTACTTTTCTTTTAGTTTTAGTTCTTGCCGCATGACAAGTTTATCTAAATTATTAAACATACTATCAGCAACTGAAATATCACGTTTTCTAAGTATCCTCTTTAATCTTTTCGGAAAGGCCTTGTACATAAGGCAAACTCAACTCAACTCAGTCCTGGCTGAGAATTTACTTGATTTGGACGTGTACTTTTAGAAACCATATATTCTTATTGCTATAGCCATTTCTCACTAGCGCTGATTTAAGATGATATATATCTTTTTGTAAAGAATTTTCGTCTGTGATACTTTGTGCTCTAACAAATAACGTCTTTATAAGACTATTCTTTTGAATGGGAGGGTGGTGAGATGTGGCATGTAAATATCTGTCTGTGTGTGTTGGTTTTCTGCAAACAGTGTGTCCTAACAGTCCAATGTTTACTGTATACAAATATGGATATCCAAGAAAGGTAAACTACAATTACTTTCTAATTCCATAGTAAATTTTATGGCAGGATTTTGAGGGTTCACATGAATTAGAAACTTCTATACTGTGGGACAAAAGTATCATCTACATACCTATACCAACATTTTGGCTCAAACTGAAAACACTGTTGATCGCTACCTCTTCAAAATTTTCCATAAACGAATTGGCCACTATAGGACTTAGAGGTGAACCCATTGCACAACCTGATTTTTGTTCATAAATGTTACTGCTTCATAAGAAATAAGTTGGTTTTAAACAATGCTCAGGTAATCTGGATATCGTGTCATCTAGGGGATTTAATGATATTTATGGTTTTAAGTATGAGTTTTTTGGTAATTAAAGAAACTACATCAAAACTAACTAAAATATCAGCTAATGAAATACTCAAACTTTTTATAACGTCAATGAAGTCTGATGAAACTACTGTTTTTAAGTTGTTACAGTATCAAGCGACGATCTATGAGACTGACTTATGCAGAGGGTTTTACAGTTTGATGGTCGGCCGTCGTAAACTATTGTATTGTAAATCAGGGTTCTTACAACCTTATGGTCGGCCGTCCTAAACTGTTGGGATTAGTGGCACGCTTCAAAGTCCCTAAATGGGCCGTATTAAAAATATCTTGTTGGCTAAAATTTTACCTTTTCCATTATAAATTTTTGAAATTTGTTAATTGTGATAATTTAGCAATCAATAAAACATAGAAGCTTTTATAACAAATTTTATTTAATGCAGACCTGATGCTAATTGGCACGACCCGCGATCAATTTTTATGTGATACTTTACTGGGTTTAAATTTTTCGATGTATAGAATAAGCCTTTGCATGTCATAACGAATTTATACAAATTTAATATAAAAACATACAAATTAGTAAGTAGAAAATTATTTATGTTTGTAACAAAAAATTTAAAATAGTGCACAATAAAATTTATACACGGTATCGATTATGTTCATTACAGCTTGTTAATAAGCACAGTACAAGAGTTACAAACTAAAAAAAATTGCTCACTATCATTGCTAAAATCACGATTAACTTCTATTATTAATTCTTGTACATGATTCGCGCTGTACCGATTTTCAATGTCCAGTACATGCCGCCTGAATTTCTCCATGCATCGACACTTGTTAATTCAGCTTAGTGTCTAATTTTTACAGCATTTCATTGCAAAAATTTTCCACCGGTGTTCCCTCGTCGAATTCTTTATTTCAACTGCCCCCATATCATTTCAATGGGGTCCGTTCGACCATATTTATTTGTTTCGGAGATACTTAGTTGCAGTTTAAAATCAGCAATAATCTATTTGACCAGGTGCCCTACGAAATGTCTTTGTCATAAACGCCTCTTAATAAGTGGCTAAATGTAAGCATATATGTAGGTATGACTGTATAAGTAAAAAATATTGCACCTGGTACGCTTATATGCTGTAAAATTTTAAAATATATGTAACACATACGCTTTCAATACCGTTTATAGTAGGAATAGAATAGTTCTGATTTCTTTTATTTCCAAAAAAATTTACAGATAGCAACTACGTTTATGATCTTCCAGATTAAACGAAAATTTTAACCTGTGAAGAAACAGGGCAGAGGACGATTGCACACCGCGATCAAAAAGTAGAAAGTATAGCCCGCATTGAAATTGGAATGTTTACCATTCATGGTTATAAAAATAGATACTATTCATTAAATTAGGAAAGAATACGATTTAGTCATACATTAAAAGCTATTAGATGAGAAATATTTTAGTTCAAATAATAATACCAAATTGATTTATGTGTACGGAAAAAAATCTAAAAAGGCCTAAACACAATTTTTGGATATGCTCCACTCCGCTGCAAAACAATGGAACGTGCCGAACCCGTCTATTATTTACGACAGCTTCAGGTAATACTTGTAAACCATTGTGAGCGGTAATCAGCTGTTCGTATAATGAGTCTCATAGATCGTTGCTTGATACTTTAGCACAAAATTTCGCCAATCTGTTACAAGGACCGCCAACCGTATTGACTTAATGGGACATTAGTTTATGGATTTTGGAGAAAAAAAGCATACAATTTTACGAAAACCCCCCGTCATTTTTATAATACTTTAACCCATGAAAACAGAGTGTGGGATGACTCTTAAAATATAAATAAATAATGTTATTATTGAATAAAAATAGTTTTATTATAAAAAAACTGTCGTAAGTAAATTTTAAATTCCGAAGAGTCAGGAGGGGTAAATTTAAAAACAATAGATTTTTTTTTAAATTTTTGTAATGCTTTATGATCACTCAATTAAATACTTGGCTGTTTCTAATAATTTTATGCGCTCTCTAGAACAAAATTCATAATATGATTTGACACAGTTAACCTCTGAGGTACAGATATGGTTTCTTATACTTTCTTATAAAAATAGAAACAAAGTTACTACGGTTTTTGGCTAAGCTGCTCTGACGTCAAACGGAATAAGTCGTTCTGTCAATAAATCTTGTTTCGCAAGTGCGTCTTTTTTCACAACATAACGTAAGCTGTAGCTTCCCGGTTTCTGTTGGTTTAAACCTTCTTCAAATATGATTGATATTCGCAAACAGATTGCAACTTTTTTTTAGGGAATAAACTACAAAAAAAGGCCAATCTTCCAGCTTAAGCAGTTTAACTAATGATAATTGCTGCAATTCACAGGCCAGCGACGCCGGCTCATTGGTCCACAAAAAGCCAATCTTTGGGGATTCCCCACGATCTGTTGTCGATGGTAATTCGAAATACCTGCCCAAAGAAGTCCGTTAATCGTATTAGTTTAACCGGGACGGGTCGACAACTTATGAATGCATCCTTATTTCCTCCATTAGCCTTAAAAAATCTGCTCTGTCGAAAAAATATCGACTTGCCTTCGGTAGAGTCTCTCGATAGGGCGTTAACACAAAATTGGGGTTTTCCTGGCGCAGGTGTAACATGTTGAATTATAGTGATACCCACTGGAGGGGTCAACGTACCGCCAGGAATACCCAGGATAATAACCCGTATTTGCAGCTAAAATCCATCTTCACATGTCAGCGTGAAGCCTTGGTGGCGCAAGATTCCATTTTTTCGCGACCTCGGATGTTTGTTTTACAAATTCATGTGCAATTTGAACAAATTTGCGTTTCGAAATCTCATATCAAGACCTGCAGTATCTCTTCGATATGTTGACAAGTTTTGAAACTGGCATTTTTGCGATAACCGCCTATATTTTAGTTTCCCATGGGATGGGCGTTTTTAAAGGTGGATACTGTCCTAAATATTTACGCACAGTAAGATGCCTTTTATCGTTGGAAATCCCCGTAACCGATCATGACCTACAGTAAACGCCATGACTGTTTGCTTTTTTGTTCGTCGGTTTATTTTGCTTTGTAAACCAATCTATTCATCTCTGTTGCATGTCCATAGATGCTTTTAGAAAAGGGCAAGGCTGCCAGGCGTTATAACAATGGAAGTCATAAACGCCGTTCATGGCACTTTTAAGTCCCCATTGCGTTTATTTTACGTTCCAGATAGTGTTGTGAAACTGGAAAATCCAACGATTTATCTGTCAGTGCTTGTTAAACACGAGACGTCGTTTTTTATTGTCTGTTAGATGTCTTCATACTGTTTAAATTTGTTTAATATTGGGAACGTTCTTCTCTCGAAATTATGGGGCATAAATAGGAGTACTACCTATACAGGGTGATTTTTTGAAAACTTCACACCTTAAATAACTTTAAATATAGCAAAAATTTAAAAATTTGCAAAAACAGGTAATCTTTTGTTTGCAGGAAGACAACTTTTGAGATAAGTTTTTAATGGATAGCGCTTACTCTCTGAGCAGGGTAGACACCCCTTTAAAAATTTTAAATGGAACTATCCATCTTGTGATACATCATTTGAAAGCTTATTTCACAAAGAGTCTGGCCATGTAATTAGTTTTACCACGTTTAACTTATTGACGGGGTAATAGATTAATAGTGCCTACGAAACAGGTCGCTTATTAAATTGAACATTTTGGACTCTTTTCAACAAAATGTATTTTATTTTAGAGCGGAAATAAAATTTGTCCTTACGAGAACCCAAAATTTAAACAAACAACTTGTAAAAAATATGACACTTAAAAAAAACTCCCAGAATACTGAAAATTTTCTTTTAACATTATTATTAACATTAAAGTATTTATCATGTAATTTTTTAGAAAGTCCATGTCCACGAAAAAGAAAAATTATTTATTTGTAACTCCAAAAACAGTGTGAACAAAACCATAGAAATTCAAACCTTACAATAGATTCTCAAAATGTGCACCACCTCTTTCAATACAATAATACAGACGGTTCTCGAACTCCTGCTGCACTTTTCGGAATGTTTCAGGTGGAATCCTCCTGCACTCGTTAATAATTCTTTCTCGCAGATCGTTCAGTCTAGTAGGTTGTGTTTTGTAAACCACAGATTTTAAATGACCCCATAGAAAGAAATCTAAAGCAGTCAAATCGGGTGATCGTGGCGGCCATTCAATTGTTCCACGCCTACCAATCCAGTGAAGAGGAAATCTATGATTAACCAATTTCGCACATTAATGGCGTAATGCGGTGGGGCTCCAKCATGTTGGTAAAACAATTCGTATTCATCCAACATTGGATTTCCTTCAGGGTCACGTTGGTTTTCTAATTGCTCTGTGATTAAAGGATCAATAACGTTATCAAGTAATTCTAAATACATTCCCCCATTTAGCGTCCCATCAATGAAAATTGGACCTACAATTGCGTTGCCAAGTATTCCAGCCCAGACGTTCAGCTTCTGAGGAACTTGTGTATGACCTTCTCGAAAAATATAAGGATTTTCGTCACTCCAGTACCTGACGTTATGTTTATTTACAGAGCCGTTCAAAAAAATGTGCATTCATCACTGAAGCAGATATTTTTTATTAGATTTGGATTTGCTATAATCTTTTCTGTCATAATTTCGCAAAATTGCAGTCTTCTATCGAAGTCATCTTCGCCGAGTTCCTGGAGAGTTTTCATCTTATAGGGATGGAATTTGTGCAGTTTTGTAACTTTCCGTACAGATGAATAAGAAAGTCCAGTGGCTGTAGAAATGTTACGCAAAGAGCTAGTTGGATCCATTGAAAAATGACCAAGTACTTCAAGTTGGGCCATTTCATCAACGACTCTATTCCCTGCCCTTTTTTGTTTACTACAGATCCAGTGTCTTGAAATTTCTGCACGAGATCGAGAATGTACCTAGCGTCAACATTTTTATCGGGGTGCCGTTCGTTAAACACCCTTGCTGACGMACGAGMACAGCTATGCTCAGCACCGTAAATAAAAATTATTTCTACCCTTTCGGCAGTTGAATAAACCATTATCACTTGGACTCTCACTTTAAAATTTCACGCGATTTATAAAAAGGAATGTGAACAAAAAGATGGTCGTGCCAAAGAAGTAGCCAAAAAGTTGAAACAAAAAATTGGAAACACAAAGTAGATAATTATTTAGTCAATTCAGTATAACCTGTCGAGTTGCAATATCAAGTAATGTCGAAAGAAAATTTTAAGTATTTTTGGCATTTTGCTTAGGTATAACAATTATTTTTTAACAAGTTTTTTTAGGCTTAAGTAAGGACAATTTTATTGTAACTGCAAGACAATAAATTTTGTTAAAAAAGGTCCAAAATATTCCATTTTTTAAGCCACTTGCTACAATGCACTTTTTGACCCACTACCCCGTCAATGGGTAAAAAATAGTAAAACTAATTACATGGCAAGACTCCTTGTGTAATAAGCTTTTAAATGATGTATCTAAGATGGGTAGTTTCATTTAAAATTTTTGAAGGGGTATCTACCCCGTTAAGAGGGTAAGCGCTATCCATTAAAAACTTATCTCAAAAGTTGTCCCCCTGCAAACAAAAGTTTACCTGTTTTTGCAAAATTTTAAATTTTTCCTCTATTTAAAGTTATTTAAGGTGTGAAGTTTTCAAAAAATCACCCTGTATATTGAAGAATCCATACACCTTAATTTTAACATGTATAGAAAATGTGATCCTTTTAAAAACAGTTTTATTAAAGAGAAAAATTATAGATGATTTTTTATAGCGATATATGCGTTATATTGAGCAGATTCAGTCTGAACTATATTATAGGTGTGTAAAAAATCGGTACGTACCCTTTCATGCTTTTTTATTAAAACATAATACGCTGTGAAAACCCGTCATTACGGTTTGAAGCTTGAGACATTTCTCGTGTCAGTTTGGGTTATTTCAAAACTCGCATAATTTCTTAAAGTTGAATGTACCACTTGAAGGAAATTAGGAGTCCACCGCAAACAGTGAAAGATATTATTAGAAGAATATGCGAAGGAAATTCGCTGAAGAGAACGTCGGGAAGTGGAAGGAAACCTCAAAAAACGATTGAAAACAGGAAAAAGAAGCTGGAGTCAGAAACTATTGGTAAGATCGGACACTCATTAAGAAAACTAGGTCGAAAATTTAAAATATCACATTCATATGTGAGAAATATTCTTAAAGCAAAAAACCTGACTCTTAAAAAATGAAAATCTCCGTAAAGACACATTTTTTTCTCGTTTTTGTGTCTTGTAATGTAACTACTAAGATATGCCCGCAATCTTCTGCGTCATCAACTGTCAGAAGTCGCAATTCTTCCGCGCGACAGGCTCTGTGCAATGCTATTATTGTCACAATCTTCATAAGGAGAAAGTTGTTATCAGGATCATTATTGATGAAATTCTTCACATTGTCCATTGATAATACTTTTTGTATAGAGCTTCGTAGCACTTAATACACAGACCAAAGTGTCGAAGCTTTAAGAGTTTTTACCCTAATCCATTCAAGACAGAAGTAACTTGCTTTCATCTCAACAATCACCAGAAGAAGAAACAGCTTCAAGTTAGGTCAAATAACATAATTCTTAAACATAACTTCTCGCCAAAATACCTTGGGGTGACTCTAGATACATCTCTAACATACAAGAAACATCTAGAAAACGTCAGTAAAAAATTACAGACTAGAAATAACATTCTATATAAGCTTGCTGGTACAAGTTGGGGTGCAAATGCAAATGTACTCCGTACTTCTGCAACTGCCTTGCTTTATAGGACTGCTGAGTACTGCTGTCCTGTTTGGAAAAACAGATGCCCCCGTACAGCATGGCCTGGTGGTTTTGCGTCTATCCATCGTGTTGATGAAGGTGTTAAAGACTGGTTTAAGACAATAGAGATCTCATTAGAGTTTTCTGCGGTTTTCTTCAATACTCTATCCAGAATAAATACATACATGTATGTATCTATTATGGATAAAGCGCAAATGCGAGATCTCTTATCGTTGAATTAATTTTTTTTTCTTTCAACGCTTTTATAAAAGTCGACCGTAGTCGCATGAAATTAACAGTACCGTGGAATGTATTAATGATTTTAATAATTAGAATGTTTTCATTTGCTCCTTGCACATTTCTATAATTTCTCCAGAGACAAAACTGTTGGTAAACTTTCGCGAACTTTGCTTTAGACTTTATAGGCAGCAAACTTGACTTTGCTTCTGATACTAATTCCAAAATTTCGTCTTTAATTTCACTTGATTGATTCATTTTGCAGATTGCAGGAAAGCTTCATCACAAATTATTTGTTGGAATTGGAAGTCAAAACAAGTAACATAAGATTACAGACAAAAACAGATAAGACGAAGTAGTACATGCAAATAAATACCGGAGACCAGCACGAAACATTGGAAATAGAATTAGAGGAGGGTAGAGCTCTGAAAATGTATTTAGGAAACAACCGAAGGTGCTATAATATAGAAAGAGTATAAAAAGTTTTTTGTAATACAAAATTTTTTCACGGAAAGCGCAGACACGTGTATACAGAACAATACTATGATCAACGGTGACATATAAACTTGTTGGTTCAAATTTTTTCAGTACATACTTTAAAAAACGATAAACCTAAGTTTTAAAGGTTCAACTGCAGTATAGGCAACCTACACTTCAGTCCACTGTGTTCCGAAGGTTGCATATGCAGCCAGGCGTAGAGTATTACCCCTACGCTTTTCGTATTTTCGCACAGATGCCTCTGAATTGTTTACCTTCACAGCTGACATCTCCGGTCATTCACTGTCAAACATCATCGGCCCACAATTTGCGATTTTACCCCAAACATGTTTAGTCTTACGCGGCACTTGGTCGTGGTAGGTGTGTACCGCTGTGACACCAAAAATTACGCGAGTTAACTGTAGGTGCTTCACAGAATTCGTTTAGTTATTAATTGGGCTAGAACTGTTTCGTTTATTGCAGTGCATGGTTGTGTAAGAAGCCGTGAAAGGTAAGGGCATGGCCTACGTTTTTTTTCGTTTAATTTTTCGTGGGTACAGTTAGAAGAGGGTCTAATTGAGATGACAGTTATGTTGACTTGTTACCACGTGTGAAACAGTGGGCAAGCAAACGTTTGCATTTGCATCTGCTAAGGTCATTGTGCAATGAAAGCTGGGAGCAGGTACCCACGTTCGCGTGGAATGTTTTGCAATTCTTCTTCGGACATTGCAACTTCCTGGGAAGGAATTTGCTAATTGGGATTGTTAAAGAACGCTGTAGTTTTTCGAAACCCTTGAATAGAACGATTCGAGTTGCATTGCGTCCCGATAAAAAACACYTCTGTTATAAATAAACATCGCCTGTAATCAGTTCTAGTTTGCCTGGAAATGTAGTTAAAATATACAAATTTTTCTCGAAACCGAAGCAGCAGCAATGCCAGAATTATTTAATATGATCTTATTTTTTTTGGTGTTGGGCAAGTAACGACTTATTCCGATGGTCTCTTAGTAAAAAATCCCAGAGATTAAGTCACGGGGGGGCATAACATCAATTTCATTGGTATAACATTTTTTTGGCCTCTTTTATTTAAGTAAATATCTTCTCTTGTATATTTTGTCTCAATCATGTCATTACATCTTGTTTCTTTCTAGTTTTATGTGCTTTGTTGGGGCTTTAATCAGCTTTGCTTCGTGTAGACGACCATTCTGTTTCAGTTTCATGCCAACAGTAAAAAAGAAACTTCCTCAGTGGTCATTGAGTTCCTTCGATGCTCAGTTTTCATACATTCGTTAAAATATGGTTTAATTTCGACTAGCTAAAAATTGTATTGCCTTTGCAAGCATTTTTGCCATAAAGCCTAACGCAACGAAGTAAAGTATCAAGCAACGATCTACGAGACTGGCTTATGCAGAGGGTTTTACAGCTTGATAGTCGGCCGTCCTAAACTATTGGGATTAGTGGCATGCTTCAAAGTTCCTAAATGGGCCGTATTCATAAAAATCTTGTTGGCTAAAATTTTAACTTTTCCACTATAAATTTTTGAAATTTGTTTTTTTTTTATATTATTATATATTTTATTATTTTATAACAAATTTTATTTAATGTAGACCTGATGCTAGCTGGCGCGACCCGCGATCTATTTTAACGTGATACTTTATTGGGTTGAAATTTTCCGACGTGTAAAATAAAAGCCTTTGCATGTCATAACGAATTTATACAAATTTAATATAAAAACATGCAAATTAGAAAGTAGAAAATTATTTACATTTATTAGAAAAAATTTACAATAGTGAACAATAAAATTTATACACGGTATCGATTATGTTCATTACAGCTTGTTAGTAAGCACATTACAAGAGTCATAAAGTAAAAAAAATTACTCACTATCACTTTCACTGCTAAAATCACGATTAACCTTTATTATTAATTCTTGTACATGATTCGCTCTGTACCGATTTTCAGTGTCCAGTACATGCCACACTAAATTTCTTCATGCATCGACACTTGTTATTTCAGCTTCGTGTCTAATTTTTAGCAGCATTTCATGGCTAAATTTTTTACCGGGTTTCCCTCGTCGAATTCTTTGTTTCAACTGCCCCCATATCATTTCACTGGTGTTGCAAATGCAAATGATATGGGGGTAATCGTAGAATGGTGTGTCCACATTCAGAAGCGAGAATGTCAATTTTAAATTACTTCGAATTTTTTTTTGTGCCGAGCACTTCCAACAATTGTTTTTTGTGTAGTCCTCTTCAAAATATAAATCTTCTTTTCTTAAACTCTTGAATGGTTGCCTTATTAGTTGTTGTATTTGGATTTTTATCCAGTTGCTCAGAATTGTAACTAGCGTTGTCCATTACTATGACGCTGTTTGGGGGCAATTTGGGTAATAAAATGTTTTTGAACCAGTTTTCAAATACACATTTTAGAATGATAGTCGGCGCTTGCTTCTTTTAAGTTTTTACATCCAAGATACAGGGCTCCAGGAACAAAACCATTTTCGCCTCCTGCGTGTAGAATCATTATTCTTTTTGCTTTTTTGACGCCGGAATATTGACGTTGCACTTCCGTGAGTCATCAACCCATCCTTTTTTATTGTATCATGGGTATCGTACCATGTTTCGTCGAGGAAAAACATCGGACGATTTTCCTGCTTATACATTTTTATAGATTTTAAATAATCTATCGCCACTTTCTTATTACCTGGCTTTCCATCAAGCATTGCTTCTTCTCCACCTTTTTCATTGAAAAGCCAATGGTTTTAGCATACTTTTGCAGAGTATGCTCGGAGCAGTCGATTAAGCACTCAGGTATATGCCGCGACAGATCCTAGTGATAAGAATGAACATATTTAATTGTTTTGGAGGTACTCAGTTGCCCCACGGTTTAAAATCAGCAATAATCTGTTTGACCAGTTGACCTACGAAATGTATTTGTCACAAAGGCCTCTTAATAAGTGGCTAAATGTAAGCATATATGTAGGTATGACTGAATAAGTAAAAAATATTGCACTTGGTACGCTTATGTGCTGTAAAACTTTAAAATATAAGTAAACGCATATACTTTCAATACCGTTTATAGTAGTAGAATAGTTCCGATTTCTTCTTATTCCCAAAAAAATATACGGATAGAAACTACGTTTATGACCCTCAGGATTAAAAGAAAATTTTTACCTGTGAAGAAACAGGGCAGAGGACGATTGCACACCGCGATCAAAAATTAGAAAGTATGGGCTGCCGCATTGAATTTGGAATGTTTACTATTCATGATTATAAAAATAGATACTACTCATTAAATTGGGAAAGAATACGATTTAATTATACTTTAAAAGCTATTAGATGAGACATATTTGTAGTTCAAATAATAATACTAAATAATGCTCATTGATTTATGTGTACGGAAAAAAAATTCTAAAAAAGCCTAAACACAATTTTTGGATACGGTCCACTCCGCTGCAAAACAGTGGAACGTGCCGAACCTGTCTGTTATTTACGACAGCTTCAGGTAATCGGCTGTTCGTATAATGAGTGTCATAGATTGTTGCTTGCAACTATAAATCTATATGTGTTTTACATAATAAATTCAAATTTTAGTCATATACGATGGAAGATCATTAATTACGGTCCCTGACATAGAAAGACACAAAACATGAAAATAATCATGTGTTTTTTTTCGACATAGTCTGCTTGAACTTCGATGCATTTGGTCCAACGATGTTCCAATGCTCTGATTCCTCTAGAAAGGAATTTTTGTGGTTGGTCCTCTAACGAGTCGTCATATCTGGTCCCACGTAGATATTCTTTCAATTTCGGAAATAAGAAGTTATCGCTGGGAGCTAAGTCTTTTTTCTTTGATGCGCTCGTGTAATTTTGAAATTAAGTTGGCATAGTAATCAGCTGTTATTGTGTGTCCACGTTTTAAAAAATCAACCATTAAAATTTCGTCCGCATCCTAAAAAATTGTGGCCCTAGTTTTACCAGCAAAGGGCACAACTCGAAATTTGCGTGTTGGAGGAGAACCTCATCCGGATCTGCGGAAAACTTTGCCAGACTGCCTTCAGAATGCAGGACCCTCGAACGTTTCTGATTAGGCGTCAACATTCTAGAGACCCAGCGTGCAGATAACTTTTTAAGACCTAAAATATCTGTTAATATTTATTCTATTGTGCCATATGAAATTATTTGTAATTTCAGCTATCCGACGAGTGGTCATTCGCCTTTCTGCCATTACCATGTCAAGTATACGATTAACATTTTCCTGAATAGTGACAGTTACTGGTCGTCCGGCACCCTTTGCATGTTCACACGTTTGTCTTCCCCATTAAAATTCTCAAGACAAATTTTTTACCACTTGGTAAGAAGGAGCAGCACTTACTKAAACACCTTCCCGTAAATTCTAAATTATTTTAAGAAACAACGAATTACAAGACTGGCATTGAACAACTGCCACAACAAATAAATAAACTTTTAATATGTCAAAGAATTTCACTGCCAGTCAACGCTTACTACATTACGGTCCCGTAAATAATGATCTCCCCACGTAAGTACAACAAAAATTAACCATTAACTTTAAAGAGGAATGATTGTAATATATTTGACGATACGATTGTACGTATTGGATATTAGACATGAAGGAGCCACGTTTATGACACATCTCATTAGTCTTCTTGGTAGATATAACGGTATAATCAGCAAATCGCGTACTATATGAACGTTTAAAGAAGAATTGCTTTTTTGCCAAAAAGTTTGTTGCAAACTAACGCGTAATAACGCACCGTCTAAAAAAAGGACTTTTTTATCGAGTTGTCTGCCGTTTATGTCCTTCCCGACGACGACGAGAAAAATATCCCATCACGAAACTTTAAATCCGTTTACAGCGGCGCTCGTTTTCAGGAGCTTCAGCGAATGCAAGAACACGGCCAGTAAAACCGAAATTAAAACGGAACGCCCCCATTTGCTCGAAGATCCATTAAGTGAAGACATAAAACGCGAGGTTCGGCTACAGAATCGTCATGTTTACTACTTCACACTGTGTAAATGACGACAACTGCAACGGGTCTGATGTTAATCGATTTAACACGACAAATAAAAATTTTACTGCTCAAGACGAGGCGGTGGTAACTTTGAATGTGATGATGAGTGTGGAAGGACATCTTGACAGCCGTTACTTTGTTGCCAAGTGTTGAAATTTCAGTATTAGAAGTAGGTGCTTCAACAGTTCACCAGAAATTAAAAACGTAAAACCGTTAGAATAAATTTCATCTAAGTAAATTATGGGACTTCTTCCTCGCGATACTGTCTAATTTGTGTCACATATTCCATCCTAGGTTTTTTGAGTCGGGTGTCTCCAGAATTGCCAATCTTTTGTCAAGTGTTTTATAACAAAACCCAATATTTCGAGGTGGTAATCACCGTGGATGTGTTTGTTGTACAACTGCTCGGATGTGGCCTGGATGTGTTTGAATCTGTTGAGTGGATGTGTCTGGATGTGGATGGATGATATTTGTAAATTTGGACATGCCCGCATGTGCATAGCCCGGAAAAAAAACTCTCAACTGCTAAAACTTGACCTAAAACCACGCGTTTCACTTCGCATTTTACGTTTGCTGGCTTTTTAATGAAAATTGAAGCTGTGACAGACTGAACCGTGTAAATATTACTCAAATTTATAATGACCATGTTTTTGTGTATTTTCGGTATAAGTTACAGGGTGCCAAATAAAAATAGTACTTTAATGGAGAGCGTATGTACATTCTTTCAAATATATTAAAGAAAAAAGAAAACATTGACAGTATTCACTTAAAACAGCAGCAGTTACAACAAAGGTCTCTGGAATGCTTGGGCAAATTTTATGAACTTATTGATTTTTTTACTCTCCCTAAAGACAAAAGTGTTGACATAAAAAAATACGTGTGCACTATTCTTAAAAAAAATGATTCTCAGATCGTTGTACCTAGAAACTTGTACAATGAAATAATCTTAATTCATTCAAACAACTCGGAAGGGTCAGTAAAGCTGTTGTTACAGAAAATAATCTTCATTTTGAAATTAGTTTGGAAACAAGTGAAGATGAAGAAGGAATGTCTTATGCAGAAGACAAAGATACTGAAAATTTGTCATTGGATAAAAATAATAATGTTAGTATTATGCTTGAAAACTATTACAGCCTAGTTTGATGACCGCGGGCATCTGGGTTGGAAATTTAAATCGAAGCAGTGTAGTTCGGAAAATTACAGCAAAGAAATAAATAAAAAATTAATGTTTCATGTTGCAGTAATTTCACAAAGCTCGCAACCTTTTTGTTTGAAAATGGCAGATAAGCAAAATATAAAAAATATAAATCTTCTGAGAACCGAAATAGAGTATTTTTTAGATATACATTTTTCGAAGACAAAGTTCTTTTGAACTATTGAAACATTCTTTTTCTTTACATTTTTTTATTATGTTATGTACGTTCAGGATCTTTTTGTGGCGTACTTAGACATATATTTTGTAAAAAATGTTTGTGTATTTCCTTTGTCTATGATCTATTATCATTTTACTTGGGGTTCTCTGTCTAAATAAGTGTGGATTAGCGTGAATAAGCCTTAATTTTGTAGGAGGTGTAATGGATGTGCGTGGTTATATATGGATATGGGCGGATGTGGATGGATGTACACGTTTGTTCATGGATGTATGTGGATGTGTTTGAGAAAATGGATGAGTTTGTACAATTTTGGGTGGGCGATTTCCCCCTCGCAATATTTCGTGGATAAAGCCTAAATGATTCATCGCCATAAGGAATGTCAAATCCTAAGTCGTTCGATTTAGATTTTAAAAGTATCGCGGTTATCTATTTTCTTACCCCAATTTTCATCCACTCTAGCAAAACTCCTCTTCTTTTCACGCTTTTTCCTTTCCACAATGCCTCTTCGTAAAATAGTTTGTACTGAAGAATAGGGCAACTGTAACAAGTCACTGAGTTCTTTAACGGACCGATTGGTTTTTCATCTTCATGACTCTCCCAGGAAGAAACAGCTTACTTCACAACTCGACAAATGACAATTAACAGAATAAGCAAAATTCTGAAATTTGTAGGGGATACAGAACAACACAATTTTATAATTTGTTCTTTAATCTTGAACATGAATTTTAACCGCATCGTAATCCTCGTGCACTTCAAGCCTTTCTTGTAATTATTCCCATTACAATATACTTTTTACAAACAAGTCGGGATCAGCGAGCGTCATCGGGACAGATTATTCAGTAATGCGACCCCTTACGTTTCAACCGCCATAGCTGTTTCCAAATGGGATATGTTCCCCGCGCATTGTCCTGCTTTTATACCTATAGAGTTCCTCAATTTAGTACAAGCGGTTGTTGCATTTTTGAAATGACTTCAGCTATTTCAAAAAAGCCAATCGAGCTACAAATTATTTATTTATATGCTAAGAACTTGTATAGAACTAAAAAYGAAATTGCGAAAAGAACTATTCATTGTACTTTTAATTCAGTTACGATTTATTGGTCCTCCCTGGTATACAGATATCTATACAAATAGCATCACCTTGGATTTAAACCCAAATGTTCCGCGTAAAATTCAACGTACTCAATTATTGTGACCACTTTTTTACGCGGCTAGTTTTTTGTCGGCCTGTGCCGTGATAATTATTCGGCAAAAAAACGGACCGATCAACTTTTGTGGTAGGTGAAATGGCTTTTAATGCGTTGCGGCGTTTGAATTGCTTTAGTATCGCGATGATTATCGGTAAATACTGAGTGTTTTTCAATTTGTGTTCTCGATATTGACTGTTGAGTGTTAGTGATGTGTGAACCGCTGCAGCAAAAAATCTGGCACTGTACCAAATTTGAGAAATGTAAGTGTTGTTTTGTTATAAACTTGATGCTGTCTCATGATTTCAAATAATCGTTCTGAACGATGGATCGCTTAGAAGACTTCACTGGTCTAGTCAAGAAAGATATACAATTAATGGTACTTTACAAAATAGCCCTCCAAATGTCACTCAACCCATCATTGCCACAATTCATATATTAAAATTATTAGTATTCCTAGAAATTTCTATATCTTCTTTTATGTAATATTCTCTATGGAAAATTTGTGTTTTATCAAAGTCAATCATGTGCTTAGTCAAATATGGGGATGAGACGTGGCATGTTGGTGTGTGTTGGTTTTCTGAAAACTTTATGTCCTAACTGTCCAGTGTTTATTCTGTAAATTTGGATATCCAAGAAAATTTTATGTCAAGATTATGACTGTTGAAATGATTTACAAACGTACCTAACTCTTTCTATCTAATTTTAATTGCAACGGGGTTGTAAATTATTGAATAACACTCTATAGAGCCCATTCAGACTTCTCCAACTTTTGGAAAAACTTTTGACCTTGAACAATTTTTTAGCAAACAGGATAGTATTTAATTTGTAAAGGTATACTTCAAACCTATACCAATTTTCAGCTTTATGCGAATTATAGAACATTGAAATGTCTATTTTGACTGGAGTATAGTGTGAATGGATGTTATTGTAAAAATTTCTACTAACTGCTTGAATAGTGTAACGCGTAGAAAATGAGATTTCCACTATAAATTCGATCGAAACCAACAAGAACCTCTGAATTTCGTCCAATTACGTAAATCCCATTTTCTAATAAACGAAAGCCAACAGAATTATCCACAGTTGTTTAGCCGAATTCCGCCGATTTGACACCGTAGGATAAAATTCGCCAATTCGCACTTCTCCGCACAAAACAACTATCTTCCACTCCGTTAATCACGATTTCAAGTTTGTTTTCTGCTTCACAGCCGTGTAAACAAACAGGCGCCTCTAAACTGCCCAAAAACGCCACTTCCTGTTTGGGCGGTCGCAAAAAACTCTCAGTTAACCTGTCATCCGTGTAAAAGGCTTTCATTTGCGCGATTTAATAGCGAGCTCATCGGGAAGTGGCTGGTTGTTACGTAACGAGATTTTAGAATTGTTTTCGGGAAGAAATTATGCGTAAACGACTTGAACAAGGGATAATTTCACAAAGGAATTAAATGATCGTTTTTTAACGTTGGAAGCTTGAGTTTTTAGCGACTTGAAAGCATAGCATTACGGATTATTTGATGATTACAAATAACAGAAAATTTGATATCGCAGCTAATCGCAAGGTTGTTGATATTTTTCATGCTGTAAGTAAATATTCGTTAGTGCAAAATAATATTATCGTAAAATAGAAAAGTGATCCGTTTATCTCGAAGTGGATATATTTATTGTACAAGAAATGCTAGATTATTATAGTTATTAGTGACAGGTCACGTAATGAATTTTTGAAAATTTTGAATCAGTCTCCAAAAGTTTTCAGCGAAACTTGTGAGGATCGGTTAAAATAACTTAACTTCATCGAATTGAAATTTTAATTTATTCAACATAATCTCATTTAAGACTTATACATTTTTAGCAGAACGTTCATATATTATTTTTAATCCATGGAAAACAACTCTTTATCTTCGCCTGCAAACGGCGCATATGACTTTTTGTGGAAAATCTTTTGCCTTTCAAATGGTTTTTGAACTATAGAAATAAATGGTGGTCTGACGGTCGGGAGAATTTTATTTTTATAAATTCTTTGCAATGCAATCACATTCTTATGAAAACTACAAATCAATATTTGAGATTGACCCTAGAATAAAGACATCTAATGTTTAGTATCGTAAAATTGTGATTTATAATTACGATTCCAAATAATTGTCAACAAAACCCCATAATATTTGATTGATGCATTCTGACCACAGATACGTGGAATTCATGTGGAACATATTTTTTGTCAAATTGGATCGAAATACCCAAACAACATTTAATTGTGATTTATTGTTCCCATACTCGTCATTATAAAACCGAACGTTCTAAATTCTGATATCATAACGATTATGACAGATTTCATGCATATTTTCGAATCACACTAGAAGCGCTCAACTGCAAGCAGTTTGCTGTTTCTAGCATTGGGAATCGCGTTGGATTAGAAAGTTTGAACCCGAGGTTGCCATTGTAGACACGTAAGTTTAAGGTCGATATCAACGTTGGGAAAGCGAATACTGTGACGTTCACTGCACGATTTTGGATTGAATTTGGTACGTTGCGAAAATTGTAGAACAACGAGATAATAATCGACAAACTACTTCAGTTTTATGAAAAGAAGAATGATTGGCACATTTCAGTTTGTTTGTTTATTGTATTATTTGTTTAAGACGTACATAGATTATTGTTCTTGATATAGAATTAATAATAATATAATATTGATGTGGTATACAAAAATACTGCTCTCAAAAGTACTGTAAAGGATTTCGTAAACTTTGGCACATGCCTCTCATTAACATCTTGAATATCACTTAAAAATGACGAATTAATTTGAAGAAGATTATCATATAACTGATAAAAATTAGCTTTTTTAAAAATTAAACTGATTTCACTCAGCGTTCATGTCAAAGCAGTGCGCTGCCAAAATTATCGCACACAGATTGTTTTATAATGGAGGTTACATCATGCAGTAAAAAAAAACCATAATCATTTTACATAACACAAAAATTATCACCAAGGTAACTCTAACAAATACAGCTAACTGCTTTAATATGATTACATGATGTTGATTCGAAATTTTTCTAACGCCTACTCCTTGTGCAGAAAATTTTGCCTTCAAGTGGTTCTATTATACATTCAGTGAATTTGCTGTTATTTTAAAAGAGCTGTAACTATAATCATTCTTGTGGTTTGAATTTAACTTAGAGACTCCAATGTGTAAATTAACTTCATCCGGAAGACTAAAGCTTCCTCTCATATAACTATGGATAGTTTCTGGCTTCAGTCCAGGATTTATTCTAGTCAGACGTAAATGTCTAGTAACTGCGGTATATAAATCCTGCCTGGGTGCTATCACCTGAGTGTCCCTTTGAAAAGTGACCCAATTTTGGTAAGAAGCGGTTTCGTCTAGTATGCAACCATAAATTGTTAATTATAATATAATATTTTACATTTTTACATGCTATTAGCAAAACAAAAAAAAAATAATATGTGAAATTTTGTATTTGTTGTAAAAAGTATGTTCCTACCTGAATCTTTCAGAATAGCATTCGTTTATCTCCAAATATTCAGCAGTTTTTCAGTGGTGCTGTTTTTTAAAAATAGGTAGTTGTATGGGATAAATATTTTCTCTCTTTCTAGATATGCATTTGTTTTTGAATCTCTGGAATTTTCTATTTGTTTTTTTAAACTCATAATTTTTTCTTTTTTCCCATTTATTTTCAGTTGCGGGTTGACTTCTTTATTTGACAACATTCTTTATACTTTAAGACATAATAATGTAACAATTTTTCTCCTAAGTTAATGTACTAACACTTATTGTTGTACTTCATAGGGAAGTCTATAATATGTAAACATGGAAATGGTAAAACTCCTTTAAAAATCCTGATGGATAACAGTATTTTTTTTTAACAAGACGACATAAAAATAAAATTCAGTTCTATCATACCTTTAAGATGCATTTTGAGGATGTGGAAGGTTTGTTTCGATGTTTTTGAAACAATTAGAAAAAAAAGTAAATTGTTGCATTTTCTCGTTTTTTTTAACTGCAGCGTAAATATCCAATTTATTACAATTCCTTTGATAATAAAACGGCAGAAATTTACGTTTTTCGAATTAATCAAAAAACTAAGCAAGATATCCAGCATCTTACAGGTGACAATCGTGTATAAGTTAATTTTACTTCCACATTTAACGGATGGGAAGTATTGTATCGCGAAAAAAAAATTCAAAAATTTTCATTTGCTCATTCGCTTTAAAATGGTCGAAAACGTAAAAAATAAAATTTGAGCAAAAAGAATTTCTTGTCTGTGTGTCTGTGGTTTTGTTTGTGGACACGATAACTTTCGAAAGACTTAATATATGAACTTAAAATTTGGCAAACGTTTAGATCTCAACTACCCAGAGCGACCTATTGTTTGTGGGGTAAGGAAGGGGGCGAAATTTTTCCTAAATATCTTTGAATGTATTTAATATATTCAAAAAATGAGAATACCATCAGATAGGAAATAAAATTTCTCACAAACAGTGTCTTAAAAAATTTATCCAAAATTTTGACATTTTCGAAATATTTCCAAAAAACGTATTTTGGTCCCTGTTCGTACGATTTTTTTAAAATTTGGTATTATATAGAAAATCAAATTTCTGATCGGAAAGCACTCTTGTATTTTTTTGTTAAGTTAATACTTTTCGAGTTATTTGGAAAAAACAGATTTTAAAAATTTATGTATTTTTGCTAATATCACGAGGACCGTTTGTCATAGAAAAAATGTGTAGAGAGAAAAATGCTCAAAACCTGATTACTATTTCTTAGCTACTTACTTACTGATGATATAAGAAATAAAAACGTAAATGTCATTTTGACAATTGGATGTGGAAGTATTGATTCAATTTGCAGCGGTTTTTTTTCAAAATGCCATATTTTGACCGCTACTACCCCTGTGACCTCTTTCTTCTTTCCCTAAGGGTTGAGCCGCCTGAAAAAAAAACAACCTCGACGCGGGGGTCTGAAAGGAAGCGATGTTTAATATTCTGCCGTTGACAGTTGTCGCGCYCCGGTGACGGGTTAATCTGACTCCGGTAAAATCCAGCTCGCAGTGGGGTGAAAAGAGTTTCCGCGCCCTCGATATTTCATCAGAAATTACCTGAACGTCTCGACCGTTTCGGTGAATTTTTTTTTTAATATCTCGCTCTTCCTAATTATGTTCAGTTTGCACCGCGCGTCTTGAATTCATACCGCCATTAAACATTATCCCCGCTGGCTTTTATCGTCGCCCTGGCAGACGTGTTCGAAAAAGGATGATGGTTTTATTGGCGTTCCGGATTCATGCCGCCCTGGGGGATATTCGCATTATAATTTCCCGTCTTAGGCTTAATAACTTTCCCGACGTCTCGACGTAATGAATTTCTTATTAGATTTTTCCGTGTTGTGCGCCGTCGGTTCTTGCTAGGAAGTTTTTCCGGAGTTGTTCGGTGCTTCGCCTCTCGTAAATAGTAGTCGACGTTGTTGAGCGTCGGAAGCTCTTTAGTTTGCCTGTCGATAATAGAACGACTGAAAAGTGTGTTCTATACGGGGTCGCTACAAAGCATGGAATCAGAAGGATATTTCAGGTGCTGTTCGACCTATGGGTAATTATAATGCATTTTCTGGAATTTTTTCTACTCCATGTTAGCTCTCGTTTCCGAGATATGGGCGCACGTTGCATTTTTTAAGTGGGAATGGGGGTTAAAAGGCACATCATTGAAAACAATATTTTTCCTGATTTCGAAACTTATACAATTTATTGCTTGTGAGTTTAAAAAAGTGTAAATACAATAATTGAGCCTGACAAAGAACGAAAAAGATGAAAACAATTTTCTTTATTGATAAAATGGACAAAAAATTTTTTCCCTGACTGGTGTAAAAAGTAGAAAAGAAAAACATGATTCCGTGAAAAATGCAGAATTTTTTCAGATTTACATTACAGAAGATGCTCAAAATGTTCCCCGTTTACTTCCTGGCAGTAATGCAGCCTTGAGTAAAAGTTTTCTAATATTCTTTGTAGCTCATTTGGAGGCAAGTTCTGAATTTCTGCCCTGATTCGTCCTTTTAAGTCTTCTGCAGTATGTGGCCAATCAGCATAAATACGATTTTTCAGATACCCCCACAGGAAAAAATCAAGCGGCGTCAGATCAGGGGAACGTGCTGGGCATTCTATCGCCCCGCGGCTACCAATCCATCTGTTTAGAAATATCGCATTCAAATATCCACGAACGTTAATTGCAAAATGGGGCGGTGCACGATCTTGCTGTAACCATATCTGTTCGGAAGAACGCGCAGCATTTTCACGATTAGGGAACAGGCGAATAAGTTCTGGTATAATGTGTTCGCGCAAGAGCTTGACCGCATTCAAATATCCAGCGATGAAATAGGTCCAATAATGTGTTCACTGAAAATACCACACCGGACATTTACTTTCTAAGGGTGTTATGTGTGGACTTGTTGCATGTAATGTGAATTTGTGTCCGACCAATATCTGCAATTGTGTCTATTCACATTACCATTAAGGCATAAAGTCGCTTGATCAGAAAATATAATCCAATTTAAGATGTTTCTATCTTCATCTATCATATTCATAGCAGTTTTGCAAAATTCTATCCTACGATCGAAATCATCTTCGCTCAATTCTTGTAATTAGTGTATTTTTTGTAGATGAAACTTCTCTTTTTTTAAAATTTTCTGAATAGATCTTCTGCTAATATGGTGAGTGAGAGCACGCTGTTGTACGGAACACTTGGGATTCTCTTGCACATTTAAAAGGACATTCAAGCTACTTTCCTCACTCGTACCAACCTTTGGACGTCCTGGTCGGTTTCGTCAAAACATTGCAAGGTTTTAATAACTGTTGTTCTATCAATGGGTTCACGATCTTCATAAATTGCATTGTAGAGTACAGCTACTTCCAAGTAAGTTCGCCTTCTATATCCATAACCAATCAACATCAAAATTTCGATGCGATCATGTTCAGTTAACTGAGGCATTGCGATTGCAAATAACAAAGTGAATGAAAATTATCACGTCACGAAAAATATGGAGATACCTGAAGTTTCTTCCTTACTTAGCGATGACGAATATGCTTTTTATCTCAAAGTTTTTTGCAAGACCCAAGTTTGTTATCATACTTTTCTCAATTCAGAAGCAATAAATTGTGCAAGTGTGAAACATTTTTGAAATCAGGAAAAAATATCCTTTTCAATGATGTGTCTTCACATTAAAAAAATGCTACTTGCACCCATATCTCGGAAACGAGAGCTGACACAGGGTTGAAAAAATTCTAGAAAATGCATTTCAATTACCCATAGGCCCTTGCACAATTTCAGAAAAATCGGTCGAACGGAACCTGATATATCCTGCTGGTTCCATATTTTGTAGCGACCCTTATATCCACCCAAAACGTGCAATTTCAAAGCTAAAATTCTTAAAAAAAAAAGATCTTACTTCTTGCATTTGCTGTATTTATATGTTATAAAATCAGATCTCTTTCTGGCGGCAAAAATGATCAATGAAATGCATTTCMCTTAAATGGAACATGCTGCACAGTTCCCAATGTAGCATGGCAGTCTGGAAKCAATTGTAGAACAATGCATAATTGATAGAGACGCTTTGACTTCAGCCATACGCCACCAAGTGTTTGGGCAAGTTAATTGGACTATTCTGTTTGCTTCCCTCGTATCTGTAATGCTAATAAATAATCAATATGCTACGAAGTTGGTTAGTGCTCCAATCTGTTAAGCAAACAGGATTATTGCAGGCAATGACCTTCTGGCGTTAGCAAACATTTTAGGTTATGGGATGTCGAGAAATAATTATCGAATATTGGAATTATCGAGGGTAGATCATCACCATCATCATGTTTGTAACACGTTTGACGTTGAATGCCAATTAAAATGTTATGACATTAGAATAATTATTGTTTGACAATTAGTATGTACCAGAAAAATGTCGAATTTTGGGTTCATTTTACCCCACTGGCTAGCTGTTTCGGAAGAAAATGCGTGGGAGATAGTAATGTACTACCTATATATTTTTATTTGATTGAAAAATGAAACATAGGCTTCGAAAAAAAATGTAGTAACAGAACAGTACTGATACAGTAATGCCAGCATATCAGAAACTTTCAAGTTTTTTAACTCGTTAGTTTCTTTTTGGACCTTCTGACCATTTTTCATCAACTTTTTCATCTACTGTCGTAAGTGGATAGCTTGCAGACGATTAAAAATCAGATTTATTTTCCATTAACTGAGCTTTCACCAACACTCGCCCAACTTGTACGAACCTGCCATACAACGGGACGAAACATAATGTGAAACAAAGTTATGCTGTAGTGGAGAATGCAGCCCTTCGAGACGGAGCGTATGCAAAGGCGAAGTCAGCGAAATGCAAACAACAGCGACAGCTCCTGAAGCTTAATCCGTCATGTGAAGTGAACTGATTGAATCCTTCCGGTTGAACACAACCTGTTAATTTTAGATGTTTACTGACTAGAATCCAGTCAGAACAACTGTGAACCATACATTATTTAACACATAAAATTTGCACTCAGTACTTGCCTCGAAACCGCTATTTAGACGAAAGTAAAATACTCTTTTTGCGACTGACGCTTCCGACTCATTTTGAATGGCCTACGGAGGTCGTCGACACTCTGATAGCTCACTTTCCATCTGGCTTTTGCTATGCTCATCGGTGCGGTGACAGATTGATAAATTTTGCTCCACTCGAACTAATCTCCCTAGCCGCTGGAGCGTTACTTCCATTGTAAAAGACGTATAACCTTCGCTGCTCTCAAAACTGTCGATACGATTTGTCTCGCGTTCGTTCTACTGCGAACATTGAGGAAACTTATGAATATTCAGATCGATGGAAAACTTGCCTGATAGAGATGTCGCGTCAAAGCGTCGTTCCTAATTTTAAAACTATGCTTAGTTCGGAAAATGTTGGAAACTTGTTGGGAAGATGGAAAAATGATGTCGATGTATCGAATGACAGTTGGGAAAGCTAACAACATATAGCTTATGGATTATTTAAAATTGCTCTTCGATAAAAAAGCAGTTTGTTTATGATATACTTAAATATAATAAGTATTAAGAAAGTGGTGTGAAATTGTAAAATTAAAAACAAAAACTGGATCTTAAAATATACCTCCACATTGGCAAACTTCATATTCATTCCAATCATAAAAAACATAAATTTTCCTTCTTTTTCAACACCAATTATAATTAATTAACTATCTGCGTAACGATCAAAATAGAAAATAGAGTTAAAATCAACTGATTTAATCCTCACTGTGAATTTAAACTCAGTGAACAAATATTAAGTACAGGATTAAAATATAAACCAGATTTACCAGTGTCCTAAAAATGAATGCAATAACAGGTATAAATACAGAATTAGCTCTAGAAAAAGTAAATGAAGCTACAAAAAACGAAAAATATAAATACTATTTTCATTTGAAAAACAAATGACTATTAAACTAAACTAAATTTAATGCAGAGCTCATAAGCCTGTCCAAGAAAGATTTCACTAACATTTTAAAATCTTCAGAATACTTTATCATATTTAGAGCCCTATGTAGAAAAACTATTAGTTTTGTCAAGAATTCTTTCGACTTTGTTAATGTAATAAAAGGTTTGACTATCTGGTAATGATTTCTTCCGGGCTGTTATGCCGTGGTCCAAGGTGTCCCTTCTTCTTCTCATACGTTTCGCTGCTCTTCGCTGGCAGCATCTTCAGTGATGTTCAGATTTCGCTGATGTAATCTGAACGAGTTCAGATTCAGATTACATCAGCGAWRCCTKAACATCACTGAAGATGCTGCCAATGAGTTCAGATTCAGATTACATCAKCGAATCCTGAACATCACTGAAGATGCTACCAGCGAAGAGCAGCGAAACGTATGAGAAGAAGAAGGGACACCTTGGACCACGGCATAACAGCCCGGAAGAAATCATTACCAGATCCAACGCCGGCCGTGAAAACCTTAAGAAGACTAAAGGTTTGAGTATTTCATAAACAGATATTTTAGTTAGTTTTAACATGTTTTTTTTATTTACCAACGTAACCATACCAAGATGATAGATACCTAAAGATGGAAAGTTTGAAAAAAGAATTAACAGCCATTATTGGCCTTTAACAATCGATACGACATAAAAATTGTGGACTGAAGACTAAACAAAATATAAAGCTAGAATACAATATTAATGTAAGTAAATGAATAAGAGCATATTGTATTAATCATATTAAAGCTTGGGTTAAAAATAGACTCGATAAATTCTGAATAAAAGCAGTAGAGGTAAATAATTGTAATTTGGGAAGTCTTGTAGCTTACACCAAGCAAGCAAATACGTTAAATAGATAGATTTCTTTGTGAATTCAATTTTGTTTTAATTTTATAATACTGAGATTCATCAAATACGTAAAATTGAAATGTGAAATGATAATGATAAATAACCGAAATTGTGGGATTGTCGAAAGTGTCGCAGGGTTCTGTTCCTGGACCAATGTTTTTCTCATTATTTGTAAACGACAGTGGGTGGTGTACCCTTCTAATTTATGCGGATGGCTTAAAACTGATCACTACCATAGTTTGCCACATAGTTGGTTTGCTGGACTTATGTTAGATACCCACAAATATATGCCGTTTTCTATCCTTTAGTATATCCGTAGGTAAACTGAACTGAACTGAAAATGTAGTGGGATTAAATCGGAAGATTTAGGTGGGTTTTTAATACTTTCTTCCCTATTAGTCCATCTATTGGGGAAAAGTATACTGAGAAGCATACTACATAGTATAAAGTTCGTTTTAAAGAGAGAGAGAGTTTAGAAAACGAAACCCTGCGACGAGGCTAGTGCGCGATGTAGAAAACCAAACTAGTCTCATCGCGGGGTTTCGTTTTCTAGCCTCTCTCTTTATTAAGCACTTTGAACTTGATTTATTTAAAAGTTACTCAAAATTTTGGAGTTTTGTGTGCAGCGATGGGTGTGTAGGAATAATTTGTACCATAATAAGCTACTAAACTAATACAGTCCTATAGCAGAACATGGCGGCGACAAGTTTTTCTTGTTTTTCACTAAGAAGGAGTAAAAATTACGCATACATGGTAATGACACAAGTTGAAGAAGACAAAAATCGGCATCCAACTATGAAGTAATATTTATTATACGGGACAAGGTTAAAAAATATTTTTAAAAATAACTTTATTTGCGAAATATTATACCTAAAAAAACAAAGAAAATACGAGCCTGGGGCGTTTTAGGTGACGGACCCTGTAGTTATGTACCACGCAAATTTTAGAAAGTATTTCATTAAGTTATGGAAATAATTAATAAATTACTTTAAATAGTCCTATTATTTTTATATCTTTTATCCTTCTTGTAAGTTATATTAAATTACGTTTGCGTTTGGCCCAGAAAAACTGATAATTCAAGGTGGGGCTATAGTTAAGCTCCCCAGTTTAGCTTTACGTATTATATGTAACGATTATTATCAGTTGCGGTCTGCAAAATTTTAATTAGAATAAAGTTTGGCTTCCATCGAATTTAGCCCATAATCTGTGCTCTAATTTACTTGATACTCTCGAACCACCTCAAGGCAATTCTCTTTCCAATTCTCGCCATACTGTCGGCATATCGAACCGATAATCCGTAAAAAGAGGCGTCCTAACCCCCAGGGACGTCTATTAAGAACTTCCCCCGGGAGTATTGGCGCGAAATTCGTAATTGTGCCAGTGCAAACACAATCGAGCCGTCTGGCCGGAGTTTGCCCTGGGGCAACCTCTTTTCCGTTAAAGAAGACCCCGCTCACCGGAGCCGTCGACGAAGATTAGATTCCGGTCCTTTTTGACGTACGATTGCGTCCACGCCGATCGGAAAATGGGTAGAGCGGAGAGGAATCGGGTGGAACGGAATTTCCACCCCGCGGGTCAGGTGGGTATTTTTTTTTATTCGGTTGTACTCGAAAACGTGCGTCGCGGATGGCCGTGTTTGATGCGAGCTTGGAAAATTGGTTAGCCGGAAGATTTACATTCGGTGTTTGGACGTTCTGTATTTATTTTGTTCCCGCGTTCTGTTATTCTCTTGTTTTACGTCCGTTTTTTCGGGCATGATAAGGGGGCTGTGGTAGGGCGAACGACAATTTTAATTTTCCCAGCAAACGAGGGAGTGTTATTTAGATTTAAGATAAACGTTTCACACAATGGGGATATATCGTACCGTGAAGTTGTTTTTAAAAAATTGTGAGTTTTTTAAAATAAAATTGAATAMTGTGGGAAAGCACCAATCTTGATCTTAGTCATTTAGCAAATATTATTGTATTGACATCCACTCTGCAAGAACCAGCGTTATTTCATCTTTTATATATGCGCTGTTCTAATTTGGATATGTTTAGAGGACGATTTTTATACACCCTGTATTTGAGGTGTCCTAATAAGAAAAAGTCGCAGGTGTAATGCGGTGGTGATGCATCTTTCTGAAACCAGATGTCCTTGGTTCTCATTACAAGGGCAAGAATCATCTCTTTCTGTAGAAGATCATAAGTTTCCAAAATCAGTTGGTATATTAATGCACATGTTTTACTCATATATTTATAAAATGACATTTGGCAAGTGGAAATATGGAGATTTTCTATCACATCCAACAATAAATCTAACTGTCTGTCATCATTTGATGCTAGTTTCCGACGCTCAGGTTTTGAAACATCCTGTTTCCATAAATCTCTTAACAGTTTTACATAACACTGACTGGGTGATTGGTTCTCGGTTAGGATTATAGATTCATTAAAAAAGTTGCAGGCTTCGAATTGTGTTCTTTTACAATCGCTGTATCCAGCTATTATTAAAATTTGAATTCTTTCCGTCTCTGTTAAATGAACCATTTTCAGAAAGAGCACTGAACAGATGTTATTTTTGGAAATAAATTTATTGTACTTTGAAAAGTTTAGGTCACTATGGTTCTTTTACATAGTCTTAACGTAAGCATAGTGGTATAGTTACATAAAGAAGTTATTTTTCTTTGTCATGTTTCCTCATGAAGAGCGGAGCACAATTAACATAATATACATCATCGGTTGGTTTGGAAAGGACAACAGACTCCAAATAACATGAATTAATTAAAACTGAACTTATTCACACTATTCAGTTGTTAACCCTATCGAAAGTACTTTTAAAAATCGGATAAAATAATCATTGTTTATTTTAACATACTGGAGTCGCTACAAAGTATGTAACCAGCAGGATATTTCATGTTCTGAAATTGTGCATGGGCCTATGAGCTATTAAATTGTATTTTCTGGAATTTTTCCAACGCAAGTGCAAGTTGCATTTTTTAAATGGAAAGGCGGGTCAAAAGGCACATCATTGAAAAGGATATTTTTTTTCTGATTTTAAAAATGATCGCACTTTATTTATTGCTTCTGAGTTGAGAAAAGTGTGATAACATACTTGGGTCTTGCAAAAAACTTCGGGATGAAAACCATATTCGTTATCGCTAAATAAGAACAAAAACTCCAGGTGTCTCCATTTTCCTCGTGACTGGTGATAATTTTCATTCACTTTGTTATTTGCAATCGCAATGCCTCAGATAACTGAATCGAAATTTTGATGATGATTGGTTGTGGAGATAGAAGGCGAAGTTATTCTGAAGTAGTTGCACTCTTATTACTCGTAAAACATTGTAACGTATTGACGATATTTGAAAAAATACTGCATATTTCACGGATTCATGTTTTTCTTTTTTACTTTTAGGGTCCCCGATTCGCAATAATTTTATCAAACTAGACGAAAATTATCACCAGTCAAGGAAAAATGGTAATACCCGGTTTTTTTGTCCATTTTAGCGATGAATAAAATTTCGTTTTCTGTCAGGCTCAAATATTGTATTCACACTTTTCTCAACTCGGAAGCAATAAATTGTACAAGCGTGATACATTTTTGAAATCAGGAAAAAATATCCTTTTCAATGATGTGCCTTTAGACCCCCCTCCCCATTTAAAAAATGCAACTTGCGCCCATAGAAAATGCATTTTAATTACCCGTAGGCCCATGCACAATTTCAGAAAGATCCGTCGAACAGAACCTGAAATATCCTGCTGGTTCCATACTTTGTAGCGATCCTGTATAATATGATATACATATATTATATATTTAATATAAAATATTATTTAATAGAGCATCATTAGTGCATCGACGTTAAAAGCACTGTCAAAGAATTTT
The DNA here is from genome assembly GCA_025024175.1 of Rhyzopertha dominica. Taxonomy (NCBI): domain Eukaryota; kingdom Metazoa; phylum Arthropoda; class Insecta; order Coleoptera; family Bostrichidae; genus Rhyzopertha; species Rhyzopertha dominica. The sequence continues at coordinate 7,040,282 of QCXZ01000138.1, forward strand.
ATAGCCTTGCATGATAAATAACTATATGAATCTCTAAAACATAAAAATCCGTTGTGGTCAAGTCTGCAGATCTAGGAGGTTACGGTACAATTAAGTGCATTTCTATCACTCTATTTTGAAATTATCATGCTAAATAAGTCAGTGTTAAACGTAGGTCAGGCATAGAATCTACTTATAAAAAAATGGCATACTCTTCCTAGAATGCGGTGATATTCTCTATTTCAATACGTTTTTTAAAAAGAAGAAAGAAAATGAATTTTTTGGATATATTTACGATTTTCTGCCTCAGCTAATCCTTAACTAGCGATTTGAGCTTTTTGTCTTAGGCGTAGATATTGATTGACTGCTGTCTTTTGTGACGCTGGAACTCGTGCCCACACTAAACTACGGCCAGTTAAGACCCCGGGCATGCAAATTAATTATCCCGGGAGAAACCGCCTAGTGAAAAAATTAATTAAAAACGTATTTCGACGAGGAAGTCCTTTCATTATTACAATCTCTCTACGCTCTACCAGTTACTGCTGCATCACCCGTTCCAAAAAGTATACGGAGAAATATTTGCTAAAAGCAGAAACGACAGAAAAACACCGCGGCGACTACTTTATTATGCAATCCGTTGAGGAACCGGAGTGCCACTTGCCGAGTTTCCTTTTCTTCCTTTACATCCCCGCTCTCATTGATGTTTTTTAATGGGCGAGCTTTTTTCTTTCGCAGAATTAAAGCCCCCTCCGATACACACCGCGCGCTGAAAGCTTTTTAATCTCGATCGCGGGCCATGTCCGACAAAACGAAGCATGTAGGATCGATTGGTTTAAAAATAATTGCCGCCCACTACACGGTTTTTTCGAGTGGATCAAGTTGGGGGCAAACAAGGCGATGGGTTGGTTCATTTGTTTACAAACTCGATAACACACTGATTTAAAGGGTCCTTTATTTGGCTCATATCACACGGATGTGTAAGGATGTCATATACTGCACTTGGGTTCGTCAGATTCTACCATTTGGTAAAACACTTGATCAATGCAACTCGGCATCCCCTTATGCTCGGTGAGGCATCAATACTTGCCCCTCTGCACTTGGGTTCGGCAGATAAATCTACCATACAAGGCAATACACGCCTACCCACCTTCCTGTGCCAGTTAGGTTCATTGGATAAAACCTATCGTTTCGTGATACACTTATTTAGTGTAAATTGAAATCCGCTAATATCTTTTTACATAAGGCTGTTCATACGTTTTGGGCCAAGTAAAATTTTTAGGGCGGTAACATAATTAGTCCACGTGGACCTGACTAAGCCTGTCACTATATTGCAGCTGCACTATTGGTCTGCAAGATAAGTTATGACCCCTAACCTGTCACTCTAACATATTGCACATAGACCAACCGTTTAAGAGCACGGTAATTTCTCATTTGGGCAAAAGATACTTTTTCTGGTGAAACTCTTTTTTTAATTCAATTGAATTACGTGTAATTAATTTTACACCAAGCAAATTTATTACATTCTTATAACTCTGACTTCTACCCTTTACCTCCAAGTAAAACTTTTTTGACGAATAAATACTTTTATCAAAATCTAAAAAAGTAAAGCAAGTAATGGTATGTTTTATTATAAAATACAATCAAGATAGATTTTGTTTGTGAATATATTTTAAAAACTCAGAAACGTGAATCTTTACTATCAATAATACTAATCGCCGATTTTTATTTACATAAAGAGAGAAGCTGGTTAAAATGTAAACTCAAAATCATAAAAAAATATTTTTGTTTCTGTAAGGTAATGTATAAAAATGACAATTGCCGTTAATATATTTATACAGTAATGTTTGATAACTATTATGGAGCTAGGATATTTGATTTCTATAATGGCAGTGTCATTGATTGGACTGGCAGCAAGAAATTGGTGATTGCAGTGTACAAATAAACCAGAGTTTTTAATTTTAAATCCAGCTAAAGTTTCATTTTTTTGCCAAGTCTTCATTATCACTGCCCCAATACATATATTTATTATCCTTGAAGGGAGAATGAAAAAAACTTTTAGCAAGAATGTCATAGGTATTGGGTTTCCGGCGAAATAAACACGACCAACATTGGAAGCAGTCAATCTATATGATGGTTCTTGGAACCACTTCGGATTAGAAGATTGACCTATGCTATCTTTTTCTATTTCATCAAGTCCTGTTGTAGTTTTTGGAAGCAGTTCTCCCATTTATTGTTGCTCTTTATAGTCATCGATGACATCTTCTTCATCAGATTCACTGTTGATTTGGGCATGATCTGAATCGGGACCAACAGACTTGTTTTCCTTTTTTTTGTGGTTGCTCATTTGCGAAAAGTCTTCTACAAGCTTTATATCGTTTCCGCTTAGGAATATATATCATATCTTTTTTTGTAAATTTTCCGGAGGTTGCTTTTTTCGATGAATTATTTGTCTCTGTTGCGTTGCTAGTCATGTTTAATAAAAGGTTATGAACATTTTGCTCTAATCTTTTAGAGCATGTCAGTTAATCGCCAAGCAAACCACATTCGTCCATCTCAGAAATGATAGTCTCTGTGTTTGGTTTTGGTTTTGTGCAAAAGTAATTTTCACAATTTTTGTGATCACCAAATACATGCCTTGGGCAATTTTCAGTGTCTCTAGATAATCCTGCCAATTGTTCATCAAACGAAGCATCCTCTGTTTTCCTGAAATTTAGGGCTTTCTTTATTGCTCCTCTCATTCGGTCTATGTTAGATTTCAAACTTTTCCGCAGCTTCACAGGAAAACCTTATTTTTTGTCGAACTTAAACGACTTTTTGCCATTTGATGCAATTCTGAGACAGTTTCTCAGCAAATGGTTTGTGCATTTGGCGAACTAGTTGTGGTCCGTAAGGTTTTGCGGTCAGAAATCTGTCGCTGTCACCTACCAGTTTTACATACTTCAGTCCGTGCATATCAATACTTTGAAACTTTCAGCAACTATATCGGATTCCATTCAAGTAGATATTCCTTTCCAAATGTTTGTGCATCTGTGCTCTGCACTGGGATTGTTCTCTGCCTTTGCGCAATTGATGCAAAATTTATTTCACACACCTATGTATAGCAATTTTCCAGTTTTAACCCCCAAAAGTACTCTTTCCGCGTGTGTATTGAAAACTAAAACCTTCGAGTAGCATCTAAGATTTCCCTAGTGATAAAAACAAAAGTGGAGACAGAAGAGACAATAAATACAGCCTTAAATTGGAGAAATAAATCGACCATTTGGTAATACACTTGACCTATTTATAACTTCCACATGTTTTCTCTGTGATTTACAGCTTTTCTTCTTATTTCTCTTGCAGGGTTTTGTATTCTTGTTGTGTAATATTCTCAACGTATATTTGTTATGCCAGTGTCTACTACGATTGTGCGATATCCTGTGTATGCCGGTTCAAGAAATCTTCTTCCTTATATCCATCTTGTCTGTAAGAGAATCTTTTTTAACTAAATGGTAATAAGAAGACGAAGGTTGTATTTATTATTGGTTTTTGGTCGTTCGTTGAAAGGGTGAAAAATATACACAGTAAGAAACGATGAAAGGAGATATTTACGGCATTTTTTCTGCAGTCACTGTGCATCAAGGTAGACGTTTGTACTTGCATTTTTAACAAGCAACTTTGGTATTTTCTGGCGGCTAAAGCTACAAATTATGTTTGTCTGAACGCTTGTTGATTTGCCTGCCGGAAAGAACTGGGTCTAATAAATTAATACATCTCCGCCATTTCAGACAATCAGGTTTATTTGCCTTTCCCCGAACAACTTAAGCGGCTTAATCGAATGAAGAGCATTATCGAAAAGCTGGAAATCGTATTGTTCTCGACTCGCTAAAGGGAACATTGTATAGGGCTACGAGAGAGAGACTAACGAGATTATTAATACTACAGTCACTAAATAGAATACAGTACCGCAACGTCCGCCATATTTGGAGTTAAAGGTTTGGTGGGAACATTCAAATTTCCCAATGTTAATTACTTCCATATCCAACAGATGAGTAGTATTGTATTTCTCAATCACTTTAAATGCTCGAAAAAGTCCAAAAACAAAATTTGAGCAAAAAATTTGTTGTCTGTGTGTGGACGCGATAACTTTCGAAAGACAACATATGAACTTCAAATTTGGCATACATATGAATCTCAACTACCCAAAGTAACCTATTATTTTTGGGGTAAGTAGGGTATAAGGAAGGTGGTGAAATTTTCACATTGGTAGGAATCTTAAATATATAACCTTTTGCGACATTGTTTTTACACGAAGTAATACAGCAATAATGGGGAAATTTGCTTTTACCACGACACGAAAAAAGAAACAGGTGCATGATACATTTAATAGAATTTTAAACGTGACTACGCCAAACAAAGCTCACAAAAGCAGTCAGGAACCAGCAACCTATTAACTGTTAGTTGCTGTTAGTAGTAATCAGATGACAAGTGACAAGTGAAACATTTCATATTTTGACAGAAAACAAAGGAAAAATGACAAGTAAGTAGTTGCGTCGCCATATTTGGAGTAAAAATCAATGCCTCTCTCTCTGACTCATTGGAACATAACCTTGCGGTACTGTATTCTATTTAGTGACTGTAATTAATACTGCAGCTACTACAGTCTTTCGAGTTGGCCAAGTTTGCAACTGTGTATACAATGGCGCTCGTAAAGCTCAAGTAATTAGCTTTTGCGCTTGCAGCTGCAGGTGTCGTTAAATTCGTTAGTTGGTAGACGCCATTTACAAATCTCAAATTGATTTTCTATTGCTTTATTTCGTAAACGCAATTACGGTTTATTTTCTCTTTGTTCCCAGTAATCATAACATGAGTCATAATATTCATGATTGATTTAGATTTTAACAGGAGTTTACTTTAGCTTAGAATAGAGAAGAAAAACAGACTCGTTGTTGCCCCAACACGCAAGCGATAGGTGGCACCCCTACCGCCACATTTCCACAAATGGCGTCCTTATTTAATAATACCCGTCGTCGCCCATAAAAAATAAATCCGGGTTTCTATCCGGTTGTCGCAGTATCTCACCAAGACAGTGCCTCGCATCCCTAAGGAAGATATAAGTGCTGATTCATGCGTAAACACCCAGTGGGGGAGTGAGATAATCACGAGAGTGATGATGGAAGAACTCGACATCAGTTATCACGTGTCAGAGTTGGCTGGTCATTTTTAACCATTTCATCATCAAAAACATCTGGATTTCGAGTTGCGATTATGTAAATACGAACCCAGTCCCATTTCAATTGACCCAGTTGCATTTTTTTTTAATTTTTTGTATTTAATAGACAGGAGTTGTAATGCTATTATGAAACAGATATCTAATTATTTTTCACCACAACTTTTGAAACATTTCCCACTTAATCAATTATTCATTTGCCTAATTCAAACATTTTAGTTCTACTTAACTACCAAGTTACAAACAACTGACTTAATCTATTTCTTCAAAGGCTACCATTGAGTAACATCACCTTTACTTTTTATGTCAGCGGCTATTCTTCTTGGCATTGTATTCACTAAATTCTGGCAATCTTGTGGTGTGAACTTATCCCATATAAATTGAAGTTTATGCCTCGGGAATCGACCTGGTAGGAGTAGCGCGCAGTTGTTTTTTCATAATGTGCCAAGGAGTTTCTATAGGAGAAAGGTCAGAACTACTGGATACCCATGTTAAAAGTGGAATACTGTTGTCGGTGAACCACTGTAAAGATCTTTTGGATACATGACATGCAGTGCCATCTTGTTGAAAAACAAAATCACTTCCTGACGTTAACGACTCGTCCCTAGTGGGTAACAAAGATTCACTTAAGATAAGATATTTTTCGGTGTTCACAATGCCCTTAATGAAGTGTAATTTTCGTACTCCTCTTGCAGACATTGATCCCCACACCATAATAGATGCTTTCTCTTCAGACAATCTGGATGATAAATTTAATTTTTTTGCCGAATATCTCTGCTGCGACTGTCGCCTACACAAACTTCAAATCTAGACTCGTCGCTCTAATGTACACTGTTCAGGACTCCAGATTCTATGTTCTTTTGCCCACTTCAACCGATTTTTCTTTTGCTGCGTTGTTAACAGTCGCTTTTCCTTGGCCTAGACAATAAAAAACACATCTTTGTTGAAAACATTTCAAAAGTTAAAAACAAAAGATTTTACCTTGTAAGTTCCAAAACCCAATCTTTGTGCTTCCCGGTGACAGGTGGATCTTGAAACATGTTTTCCTACAGCTCCAAAGTGTGCTTAGTTGACCGTAGTTTGCCCTCCTATTCGTTTCAACGCCCTTCGATCAGTATCAGTAAGTGCACTTGTTTTCACACACCTCTGTTTAGGCTCGACATTATTGCTTGATTTGAATAACTGCACTATGTTGCGAACACTGTATCTTGACAACTCCAATAACTGTCCAATTTTTGCATTAGATCTGCCAGATTTATATAAACGAATAATAATTGAACGAATGTTCGGATCAATAACTTTTCCTCTAGTCATTTTTTAATTCTTCAATACAAAATTCTATAATTGAAACTATCCAAAACGCTTTTGACGTGTGCTGCCAAGTAAACAATATCTCTTAGTTAAGCCAAATTGCACAGCCACCTCAAATGTTACATTCACCTGTATGCAAACTTCTGCAAACAATAGAGATAGAAACCAGGGTTCGGCCTAAACAGATGGTATTTCTTACTGTACAATTTTGATTATTGAGAACTGTTCAATTGTGCGTAAAAATTAATAGACTATAATTTAGAGAAACTATTTATAATAAAAGCAAACTCCAATTTTAAGAAATTTGAATAATTCTGATGATGGATCAACTGAAATGGGACAGGGCTCGTAGCGTTTCTGATATTTTAGATCGTTTTAATACAGAAAGTATTGATATTTGTCACTAATGTCAATTAGTTGACGGTGGCTCATTTTCATTGTGCTTACGATCTTATAACTAAAAAACAGTAACTGAAATAAATAAATAAAACCGAGAACACCATCGCCGATATCAGTTCCTTTCCTTATTGTCTGTTTCTCGTTCCATCCATTAGACTGTTGATGCAATTAGTGCATTAGTGTCCAACCGCAGCCGTATAATTTGCCCGGGCAAATATATTAGCAGAGTAAATCAAACCCGAACTTCCTCTTGAGGCCGTCTAAATAGTAGTAAAGGAGATATACTGTCTTGCCGGCCGGCGAGGAACGTACGGGCACTTTTTAGAAAGCCTTCCTGTGTTGCTTGCGGCATTAAATTAAGCGCTGAGAATAGTGTCTCCATTTGGATGGGTCGGTGAATTGGACGGGGAAGTCGATAGGGGTGGATTGTACAGCTGATGCTTTGTTCATACATCTTCTAGAGATTTAAGCTTTGGGATGCTTCAGTCTAACAATAGAGGTTGGTTTTCTTACCTTAAATGTGATCGATCATTACGTGTCTTTTGCCTTTTTTATCCATCGGATGTAAAGGCACGCATCAGTGTCTGTCATTTATTGTCTTTTTCGCGTACTAATTTCTTCTACTTAGTTCTGTCCTCTTGCTTCATCCCAGTTGAGGTTTCTCTCATATTGATAGTAATAATGGCTTTATTCATCCCACTAGTACAATGAAAAGGGCAAAGTAATTAAAAAAAATAACTTATTTATAAAATTAACAAAAAAGAAACTAATCACGAGTCAAAGTGGCGATGAAATGGCGTGGTTCAGTTGCTACTAAAAAGAAGTAGCGAACTGCTCTTCCACCCAACCGAAATACTTTTTCTAGCCACATTAAATTTGAAAGTAGCATAACAGATAAAACTTGCATTGCTAACCATAATCAGGTGCGCTATAGAGTTATGAAAAAAAGGCAAGACAGCCCCACCAAACACAGACCGGCATGTCAAACAGTATTAGCATTAGCCATCAAAAACTTGCGCAAAGACGTCTTAAAACTAGAGGCAGTGGAGCGGGATTTCATATGTAACGGAACGGAATTATACACACGACAAACATCATATGAAAAATACTTTATGTCTTGGAACAGAAAGCAAAACCTTGCGACGAATATTTATGTTGTGTTCATCCGTCCTAAATGTAATTTTGTTGTAGAGATATGGGGGGGGGGGGRKTTAGTGTTTATAACAACATAGTACAATACAGCAGAGTGCAAATAGCGACGCGATTCCATGTTCAGCCATGGCAGCACCCTCAGCTTATGCGAGACTGGCTGTCGCCTGCGGACGCCGAAGATCAGTCTGAGACAGCAGTTCTGCATCAGCTGTATCCTCGTGCTCAGCAGTCTGGATGCACCGGTGCCATACACGCTTGATGCATAGTTAAAGTGGGAAAGGACAAATAACTCACAGAGCTGTACTTTAGTATTATAATTCAAATTTTTTCTAGAATTATATAAAATTCTCAGATGCGAAAAAGCTCTCTGCATAAGCATGGAGATATCTTCAGTAAAATTTAATTTTGTGGCAAAAATATCTCCCAGATTTCGAGCACTCTCACAGAATTGCAACCGACAATTATCAATAACAAGGTCTGTCTTACAAATTATATAAGATCGCAAATTACTATCGTGCTCCCTGCCAAATAATAAAAGTGTAGATTTACTGGGGTTGATCACCAAGCCATGTTCGGTGGCCGCTTTGGAGAATGCATTAAGATCGTCACTAATTTTTGATAACATTGAGTCAATCTCGTCAACTTTAAACGTGTCATAAAACTGGGTGCCATCGGCATACATATGGTATTGTTCATACTTGATGCTAGAAACAAGCACAGAACTGTACATAAGGAACATAATAGGCCCCAGAATTGTCCCCTGTGGCACACCACTAACAACAACTCCGGCATTCGAGTAATTGTCCCCCCACTCTAACGTTCTGCTTACGTTGATCAAAAGAATTATCAAATAAATTTACAGCACCTTCTGACAATCTAAAGTATTTTAAAATTGCCATAAGTAGTGCGTGATTAAGCATATCAAATGCCTTGGAGAAGTCTAATAGTATAAGTAGAACAAGTCTATCTCCATCCAGGGCTGACACAATGTCATCTTTAACATTTAATAGTGCTGCCTCACAACTGAAATGAGGGCAAAAAATTATTGCTATTAATATGGTTTACGAGTTGCTTAGCTAAGATTCTCTCTGTAATTTTTGACATAACCGGAAGGATGCTAATCGGTCTCACTTCCTTTAACTCCTGCGGACACTTAGTTTTTGGCAACGGAATAACTAAAGCTAGTTTCCCAGATGCCCTATTATGAAATTGACCATATATGTTATAAATGGGAGCAAAACCGGCAAACTAAATTTTTTTATATCGATGGTTAAGCCATCGTGCCCGGAGGCTGCGGATGCTATAGAATTCACGGCTTCAGCAACATCAGAGTCATTTACAAATTCAAAATCCAGCTGCTTTTCTTTAAGCTTGTTTTCCGAGTAATTATTATACAGATCCTGACTTATGCAAAACCTTTATTAGGTATATAAAAGAAATACTCATTCAGAGCAGTTGAATCACACAAGTCATTAGGCAATCCTTACGTTTTGTTTGTTCTCTTTCCCATCACTACAGTTTCACATCACTTCTTTTCGTTTTTTTCACAGATCATTAGGTCGTTTGCTAATGCCGGTTTTACCATCTTTAACTGTATTTAACCCACAGTCAGTTGCTGTGTAAGGAATTGGTTAATCACGTCAGTATAGCGTGCAGCATTGACTGTTAAAGCATTTTCATTGTAATCCTCAAAACATAGGGACCAATGATTCCCATTGAAGATATTGCGCACCATATTGTTACCTTGGAGCTATGTAACGGCTATTGATGAAGTTCTTGTGGGTTTTCCAAAGCCCAATAACGGTTGTTTTGTTTATTGGTATAGCCAGATAAATGTAAATGTGCCCCATCAGATATCCATAAATTATGAATGTCAAGTTCATGCAGCAGCATCGTTTCAGCAAAATGTAGGCGAACAGAAGATCTGTTGGTTTCAATGCTTGAACAATCTGGATTTTGTAAGGATCAAAGTTGAGATGCTTGTATAAAATTTTGATAAAAATAGTCCTAGATAAGCGCAAGACCTGGCTTTGTTTTCGGCTTGGAACATTTTGGACTGCGCAAAGCTCGCTTTAATACGACCTTTGCCTAAAACTGAAGAAATTAAATCTGTATCCGATTTGAGAGCAATCAGCATATTGCATGTGTTGTCTAAGGTATGCGAGAAGTTTCTTCATAAACAAATATATGATTATGCCTGTGAAGCTAAAATTATACCTGCATTGGATTTTTTTTCGGAAGCTTTTGATACACTAGATCATGTGTTGCTTTATAGTAAATTGACTTACTACGGTTTTGATGAGGTTTCTGTTAATTTCATCCGATCTTATTTGCTCAATAGGTACCATCGAGTCTTGTTGGGTGGCAAAATGTTTGATATCGGCAGGGTGACGTCGGGAGTCCCTCAAGGATCTATCCTGGGACCAATTTTGTTTTTAATTTACACCGCTGATTTACTATTGAAACCCAAATTTTCAACTTGCGTGGCATACGCTGACGATACTTACCTTTTACACCATTTCAACCCACAGAACATAGAGAGGGCATGCTTAGAAATGAACAAGGACCTATAGGCAACATTAGTGAATGTTCTAGTAATATTAACTAAAAATTGAAAAGCAATAAGTGTTCTGTAGTATATTTCGCGTCAAAATCGTCACAAAAATGTTTTGTGAAGGATGATATTAAAGTACATGTGGATCATAATCAACTGCCGGTATATGAAAGCATCAAAAGTCTTGGTTTAAGTATAGATAATGACCTTCGTTTTAAAAAACACGTGTCTTCTGTTATTAAAAAGTGTTATGTTGCTTTAAAGCTCTTGTACTCTAATCATCTTATTCTCAACTCTAAACTTCAAAAAAAATTATGCGAATCTCTGGTAATCCCTCACTTACTTTATTGTTTTATGGTATACTTTTCTTGTATTGATGCCGTTAACAAATATAGGCTTCAGAATGTGCAGAATAACTGCTGCAGATTCTTATTTCGACTAAAAAAGAATGCTCATATCAGTAAGTGCATACATCAACTTAAATGGTTAAAAAATAACAATTCATTATCACCTTGCAATTTTCTTGTTTCGTGTCTTTCGATCTTCTTCGCCAAAATACTTACGTGATAAGTTTCATAGTCGTCGCAGCTTGCATTGCACTGATTTATCTTTAAGATATGTCCATTATTTATCAGTGCCTAGCTTCCGAAACTACTCCCTATATACACGATCTTTTATTTATAATGCTGTAAAATGTTATAATGAACACTATGATTTGTACTAAAATATGTTCTGTAGAAAGTTTCAAAAAACAAACGATGTATAGGTTAAGTCATTAGCTTGTAATTATAAGTCAATGCATGGTACTATAGTGGTCTGTGTTTCTAGTTTGTTTATTTCTTATATTGAACTAAGTTTATATCTTTTTTTGGGTTGAGTAGAATAGCTACGCTAGATTTCGCCCAATAGTATGGTTAAATAAAGTCCTATTATTATTATCATCAATGTTTTCAAAACTTCTGAAACTTCTGTTTGGCCCCTTACATTTGACATTTTCGGCTGAATTACTGAACTGTTTCAGACGTAACTCCATCACTTGTTTCAAGTGCGACAGAGTCCCTTTTGGGCTGACCCCGATTCTATTTCCGCTCCTGAAAATCATGACCCCCACCGCATCTGTACAGATAACTCACACCTCCAGCGGAGGAAATTCGGAACATTAAAGTTATTTATGTTTACTGGCCCGAATGAGCGATATACCGCCGGCGATTCATTTCTGCCGTTTATTTCCGCGTCAGAATTTTTATAAAGCGCATATCGGGAAATATGCCCTCTGATACTCTTGTCCGACATCCCCTTCATGTAAATACGCCATTTTCCCCAACGCTGCAAATCCTCTATGTACACACACACGTACATATATCGTCTCCACGGCGCACCTAATAAACGTCTGGGTTCGGGTTGCAACATAAATTCGAAACGCGCAGCACACATATAATATCTATCTCTAGTATTGTGTGCGAGGGCACACTCGGCTAGATATATACGGTTCGAAAACGGGGTCGCGGGTACAATTGAAATTATATTTGTTCAGCGCCAATTAAAAATGATTTATGCGGTTTTTTGGAGCGAGTGGTTGCTAAAAACCAGAGCACGGGACAGCAGAACGCTTAAAACAGGCGAAAGCAAAAAATTTTGTTTGCTTTGCCCAATTGTTTAATTTTGTCTTTGAACATAGGGGGTCAAGTTATCCACTATTCACCAGTATCCACGAGGGATGCATTTTTCAAACCTGATTGGTTGAGCAACTCATTTTTCTATAAAATCGAAGCATTCGTGATGTCGTGACAGAGGCTTTTAGATTCCCTCTTCAAGGAATTGTCCGCGCAAAAATTAGCCTCCATGTTGGATGGTAGTTTAGTTCGGCTGCATTATTCTTGTTTTTTTTCTCGGACGAGCTGTGCTGTCTTAGATTGTATACAGCCTTAGGACTTCTTTCGAGGGGGAAATCACCCACCCAAAATTGTACAAACTCATCCATTTTCTCAAACACATCCACATACATTCATGGACAAACGTGTACATCCATCCACATCCACCCATATCCATATATAKCCACCCACATCCAKTGCACCTTCTACAAAATTAAGACTTATTCACGCTAATCCACACTTATTTAGAGAGAGAACCCCAAGAATTACTTTTTACACCTCCAGAGTTTCATAGACTTTACAGACTCCCTCTTTACTACTTTTTGCACATGTAAAATAATAATAGATCATAGACAAAGGAAATACACAAACATTTTTTACAAAATATATGTCTAAGTATGCCAAAAACAGAAATCCTAAATGTACATAACATAATAAAAAAATGTAAAGAAAAAGAATGTTTCAATATTTCAAAAGAACTTTGTCTTCGAAGAATGTATATCTAAAAAATACTCTTTTTCGGTACTCAGACGATTTATATATTTTTTTAATTTTGCTTATCTGCCCTTTTCAGACAAACAGGTTGCCAGCTTTGTGATTTTACTGGAACATAAAAAATGAATTTTTATTTATTTCTTTGCTGTAATTTTCCGAACTACACTTCTTCGATTTAAATTTCCAACCCAGATACCAGCGATCATCAAACTAGACTGTAATAGTTTTCAAGCATAATACTAACACTATTATTATTATCTTCATCCAATGACAAATTTTCGGTATTTTTGTCTTCTGCATAAGACAATTCCTTCTTCATCTTCACTTGTTTCCAAACTAGTTTCAAAATGAAGATTATTTTCTGTAACATCAGCTTTACTGATCCTTCCAAGTTGTTTGAATGAATTAAGATTATTTCATTGTACAAGTTTCTAGGTACAACGATCTGAGAATCATTTTTTTTCAGAAATAGTGCGCACGTATCTTTCTATGTCAACACTTTTGTCTTTAGGGAGAATAAAAAAATCAATAAGTTCATAAAATTTTCCCAAGCATTCCAGACCTTTGTTGTAACTGCGTGGTTTTAGGTCAGGTTTTAGCAGTTGAGACATCCAGGCACATCCACTCAACAGATCCAAACACATCCAGGCCACATCCGAGCAGTTGTACAAACACATCCACGGTGATTACCCCCTCGACTTCCTTAGTTTGTTTTTTTTTGCGATTTCTGACCACTGTTCTTCAGTTATGTTTGATTTTGTTATGATTCCCTCCACCGTTGTTCTCACGTGTAGCATGGTCGTCCTGCTTTGAGCTTCCACGCTTTTTGTAGTATATGATTTCCTTCTCTCCTTTGAATATGTTCCCAATATATTATTACATTACGTTTCTATTCTTTTGTGATTGTCTTTTCCTCTAGGAGTTCTGTTATCCCTCGATTTTCGGTTTCTTTGACAGCTTGGTCAACAATTGCACGACATTTCTTTCTGCGTTTCTTGAGCTTGTTCTGTTAGCTTTGGTAGTAGCGGCACTTTTGACTCCGTATGTCATGGTGGGCAGGATTACCGATGTGTATATGTTTTTAAGATGCTCCATTTCGGCTTGTGTTTCTCTGCAAATGGTAGTATAGCTATCGTCACTCTATGTGCGGTCTTTGTCTTCTCTTTGACTGTTTCTTTGCTGTTAAGTTTGCTTGTTGTGTAGGTTCATATATATTTTAGCTCCTTAGTTTGTATACGCTACCTGTCATTAACGTTTTCTCGCTAGAGGGGTTTCTTATCACCACAATGGTTTTGTTGTTGTTTCTTTGTATAGGCAGGCCTTCGTTATCCTATTAATAATATATGATATTTGTGGTACAGGTTGGTGATTTATTATATCGAATGCTTCCTTTAAATCTCTTGACATGATGCACCTTACTGTGAACGTATGATCTGTTGTTGACAAGGTGTGATAGTGTGGCAGTTCCTCGATGTAGTAGAAGGTGTGTGCAGTATTTATATCCCACACTACATATCGTTATTCATCGATAGTCGTTCTTGTTCTGGGGGGAGGGGTTATTTTAGGAATGGTGGGAATTTATTTGCGATTGGATTAAAAATAAGCCAAAGATGCATGATATAACATACATCCAGCTTAAGTAGTTTTTATCAATCTTTTCTTGCTTGTAAGTTTTTCTGAAAGCGCTTGTTAAAAAAGGGTTGTCATTAACAAAACAGTCACGAACTGGTCTACATCAAAGATGGTGTTAACTAGTCGGACCGTTCTTTTTTCAAAATGATTTTATGCCTCTAATGGAAACAGTGGATTTGCATATGCAATCGATCATACAGCCGCAGTAGCAATCTTACATACTAACTAAACCTTTTGAAGCATTTGGATACTAAAAAAAACACAACGTAAGAAAAATGCATTTTTGGACACAAACCTTTGTTGAAATCGATAATCATCTTTCAGGCACTGCAGGGATCCATTCTTGGTCCTCTATTGTAAACCATTTTTATTAAGTGCTTAAGGCGTGATGGCTGTGATAAGGTATTTGAAGGAATCGAGGAAACAAGACCAACAAAGCAAGTTACTAATAAAGGTTGTACGGTTATATAGAATCATTCGTAATCTTCCAACATATCAAAATTGCGCTTGCATTTAGAAACGACCAGCAGCGTCTATCATCTAATTTCCATTATCCCAAGTCTCTGTGGGACCGATCCGTTTTTTAAGCAAACTTCGTCTTATTCCGGGCATTTAGTCCATTAGTCGGTCCCGGCCCATTAGGCCATTACTGAGTTATAGTAGCGGGCGCTCTTCCCTCCGCAGTCGATATATACAGTCCAGCGTTTGTCAGATTTATGTAGTTGCTTGTCGGGAATTACCGCGGTTTCGGGGTAAATTTAATTTTACCCCGACCGCCGAGAGTGGGCTGTGGACTCTAAAATGCTTCCGTGGGGGTAGATGATTAAAAATGATGCGCTGAAGTTTTAAAAGCATCCGACGACGGTGTTTAGGCCCTGTAATTCGCCACATTAATAACGAATCAGCCGTTTTTCTGCTGGGGGTGGTAGCATTTAAAATCTCAAGATCCATATTGAGATGGTAACGCTAATTAGCAAATTTGTTCTCTTGGTGAGAAATAAAATAAATAAATAAAGTAAATACAACATAAAAATGGGTTAAAAGTACCAAAATCTCTGCAGATGTGCCTAAAGCATCTTGAATTGTCTCTGTCTGAAAAAACGGCGACTATAATGGAATAAAACGTGGACCTATTCTTATATTGCCCATGGTGTTCCAAGTGTTTGAATAAGTATTAATATACGTAACAAATATTTGCTTATTTTGAATCCACTATTCTGTATCTTAAAAATCAGATGACTTAGAATAAAAAAAGAAGAGCCCTAACGACATTGGTGGATAGGWTCATAATAGTRTTTTGAGATCACAGACACTATGTTGTTGTCATATGTCCATTATAGCTATATAATGTGCTGATAAATAAAATTATGTTWCTAATGACTTCGCAATATTATAAGTAACTGATGTATTATTTTTAATTGTTAATCAGGCATCTCTTGCAAAGTGTAAAATTTAAAAAATACAGATATATGCCTTTCCAATCTGATTAAAAATTCTAATCAAAGCATTTGTATATTAAATTCTAAATAGAAAAACATTCATATACAGTCAACTACTATATCATTAGCATTTTTACGATTTAAGATATTTGTTGTAGCTGCTAATAATAAATAAATGTACTACAAAAATTTCAAACTAGTAGAAAGAGAGCTCATCAACCATTTGATCACTAAACATATGCTGAAAAACAAAAGAGGTCTAAACTATATTCGGTAATCTTCAGCACACCTAAAATGACACATTCCTAAGGTTCCGAAATAACCCATATGGAATCATAAAAAGAAACGTTACACATGCCTGACATTAAATTCATTCACGAATTGTTTTATTCACATAAAGATAAAGTTAAGCATGATATCTTTATCTTTAAAGGTAACTTTCAGTCACATTGGAAAAAAGATTTAAAAAACAGAGTTTGTAGAAATACGAGGGAAGATTATTAATTACGGTCCCTAACATAGAAAGACACAAAACATGAAAATAATTATGTTTATATTTCGACATAGTCTCCTTGAACTTCGATGCATTTAGTCCAACGATGTTCCAATGCTCTGATTCATCTAGAAAAGAATTCTTGTTGTTGGTCCTGTAACCAGTCGTTTACTGCTGTCATCACTTGATAATCATTGTCATATCTGTTATTGTGTGTCCACCATTAAACCATTAAAACCATTAAAATTCCGTCCGCATCCCAAAAAAATGTGACCATAATTTTACCAGCAGGGGGCACAACTCAAAATTTGCGTGGCGGAGGAGAACCTTTGTGATGCCACTCCATACTCTGTTGTTTTGACTCTGGGTCAAAGTGGTGGATTCTTGTTTCATCAATAGTTACAAATTGGGAGAGAAACTCATCCGGGTCTGTTGAAAACTTCGCCAGATTGGATTCAGAATGCAGGACTATCGAACATTTCTGATCAGGCGTTAATATTCTAGGGACCCAGCGTGCAGAACTTTTTAAGACCTAAAATATCTGTTAATATTTTTTTTCTATTGTGCCATATGAAAAGTCTGTAATTTCAGCTATCCGACGAATAATCATTCGCCTATCTGCCATTACCATGTCATGTACACAATTAACGTTTTCCTGAATAGTGATAGTTACTGGTCGTCCGGCACCCTTTGCATATTTACACGTTTGTCTTCCCAATTTAAATTCTCGAGACAAATTTTTTACCTCTTGGTAAGAAGGAGCACTCTCACCTATCTTCATGAATTTCTTTTGGCGACAATCTTTACTCAGATTTTTCCATTCTTGAAAATTATTCAAACACCTTCGCATAAATTCTAAATTATTTTAACAAACAACGAATGAACAAGTGTCACAACAAATAAATAAACTTTTAATATGTCAAAGAATTTGACTGTCAGTCAACGCCTACTATATCAGGGACCGTAAATAATGATCTCCCCTTGTACGTTCGTTGGAGTATTGGAATATAAAAATGTACTCAACAATAGCGGGGGGAGGGGGCGTTCCTGGGGTGGTAGAGTTGGACCATCAGATAACTGAAAGAGTTTTTAATTATATCAATCAGTTTGAACATGTAGAATTCGGGAGATACTGCAGAATACAGTTTTTTATAGCTTTTTCTAAACTTGCACACTTTGCATTTAGGCTTTCCAGATCTTTATGGATGAAAGTAGAGTGCTTGCAAGTTTTAGTCACAGATACTGTTTACAGATGACATTACAATTGTAGTATTGTTTGAAAAGAAAGATTAATGAACATTTCTCTACCAAAGGGCTTACACTGAACTGGGTCGAGATGGAACGCAGATGCTAACGAGACATTAATCAGTGATAATGAGAAAAGAGAGATCGTTACTCATTAGCTCCATCATTGGAGACGCAATGTTGCAATTCCCAACTAGCTATCTTAACAAATTTATTGAAGCGCCATCCTCATATCTTGTATCTCGGTGGTAATTACGAAAGCGCAAGAAGCGTCCGCAAAAACTCTCGTATCGGGATGGGATACCACCGTAACGGCTTCCTAGGGAAACGTTAATTTTAAGTTGTCCTTGCTTTGTTCCTTCGATACAGGAAGACGCAAGGTCGGTAAATCTCGAGCGTGGCGATGCGTTTTGTTTTGGCGTTTTGTGGAGATCCGTGGTGCGCGAAGGATTTTTTAAAGTTTTTTCCAGAACTGATTTTCACAATAGGAAGCGAGCCTAAGCACACGTTGAACGCTCGAGACGAATCCTAATATCAGTTCACTTCAAACCCAGTGCATTACACAAGCGATGCCATCATTGTCCATCAAAATTCACATCACGGAGAGATTGAATTGCCTCTCGTTCGCAGTCTGGCTGCATTCCGTCTCTTGATACCGAGCGCTACAGAAAAAATTGCATACCTGAGCCGTCTAGAGGAACCAGGGCAAACGGAAAACTTAGAAAGGCAGACGACGGAGATCACGCACGCGGAATCAACGTTTAGCATTCGCGACGGGGTTTTAATCGTTCCGTGTCATTATCGCGGCTAATTAGGTTGGTAATTTCTGTTTTCGATAAATCACTTGGTATCCAAGTTAGAGGGACAGAGTGGAAGTTATAAATGGGGCGAATTAATTTCGAGTTAGGACAATTGCTGCGTTGCAGAACCGAAAACTAAAGCTGCATGCATCCCCGTCCATAGCATTTATCCAAAATCGCACACTTCAATATCGCATCGTGTTTCCTGCAAATCCATCGCCGTATTGCATGTTGTGGGGCGGAAATGCAAATATCGGACGTCCACAATGGCCACGTCGGCACTTTTTGTTCGTAAAATAACTGATTTATGCCTCCCCGTGTTTGTTTGGCGGCCATGACATGTTCGTCCCGGTGTAGTGCAGGATTTATGTCTCTCCCATTGCTTCACAGTTATCAACTAACGATTATTTTGCGGGTCGACGACGTGTCGTCCCGAATTAGGTAAGTTTCATTCACAGTCACACCTCGTATTGTGTAGTTGCGGTTCACCTGACTACGACCTATGAATATTGATCGATGGCTCGCTTCGAAGAAGTGCTGTTGTCCCAGAAAAAACCAGGGCGGAAAATTCGCTTTTGTTGTTGCTGAATTCAATACTTTTTAAGCCACAAAGACCTTCAGTTGTAGTGTATACCTCGTTCTCATTGGATATTTTTAAACAACTACACTTTCGCGCCTTAGAAAAAGCGGGAATTTTAAAAATCAAGCGGCAGAATTCGTGCGGTTGGCAGCTTTTGGTCGAGAAAATACAGTTGGCAGTTGGACACACTTGCTGATTATTTTAACCCGAACTCTTCGACAAATACTAGCCCCAACTCTTTCTGAACAGGACCCGAAGGGACCGCCGCCGTGAGCCCGAAGTGTACAGCTCAATTAGGCGGTAGGAACAAGGGAGGCGGTTAGCTCAGGTGGCGGTCACCCGGCTCCGGGGATATCAGACGAGCCAATTACGCCAGATCCCCGGGTTCAAATGGGACGCAGTTGTCCCCTCGTGTTTAGGAAATTGCAGAGATATGGCGTGCGGCACAGGTGGTCGATAACATGTTGATTGCGTGAGGACTGCGAACGGCGATAATTCGCAGATGATTTCGCGTGTTGGCCGGGGATTATTGATGGCCCATCGATGAAGAGCCCGGAGGGTGCGTGTGTCCGACGGGGCCGTGGGGGATTCTCGAATTAATCCCGAGGAATCGCCTGTGGGCGTTCGCGGAGTAAGAAATGAAGTTTTTCACATATCTAGCCTGTCTACAATTTAAATTAGTTATATTAAATGTATGTCTATGCTGTGCTGTCCGCACCGCAAGCAACTGCAGATAGATCTATTTCGCTATCATTATAGCTTATCAGTGCAGTTTAGGTCTAGTGCGGACAGCACGGCATAGAACTGGTTTTGCTTATATACCAAAGCAATGGTATGATGTATGTACGAATTTAGGATGGCAATGCCATCTGTCAGCATTACATTGACGTGATGACAAAACCACCAATAGTTTGTGATTTGAAAGTTGCGCCTCACGTCACGATTTCGCGAATCAAGCACCGACAACTAATTTTATTGTTGTGCCGTTCGTGCTTTCGTAGCCAACTAATGTCATCATTGTCATTTCATCAGTGGCGTTGCCTTATTATTTGTAGTGAGTGCCTCGTGGTTTATGTTGTGATTTTGCAAACATTTAAACATTGTATTGGACCTTTAGTGAGTGTAGTTTATACCAAAAGAACTAGTGTAAGTTGGCGTACCTATAATATTAGTGTCTACTGTGCCACGAATTTATTTTATTTTAGTGGTGCAACGCGATATTGGGACTTACGCTTTCCCGTATTTAATTCGTAAGTAAATATATCGTTTGCTTTTTATGCATAATTTTTTAAATAGCAAGAAGTTTTTCGAGTCTTATTTCATGTTTGTCGATGTATGTAGTCTTTATGGAGGCGCGCTTTTTTGGTTGCAGTCGGGCCGACGATTGACACAGATGTAATAAATTTATTTTATCAATTACTATAAAAATCAAAATTGTGGGGTATAATATCCAGAGCTTGCCCCTTACAAATGTACCACCAGCAATACACATTATGTATAATTTGTAGCCCGTTAAACAGCTCGCCACTGAAAAAATCTGACAGCGGCTTTCAATCGATTTGAACCATACACTTTAGATTTATGACGTGAGGCTCAACTTTCAAATCACAAACTATAGCTGCCGTTAAGGCAGCTAGGTGGCTTTGTCATCATGCCAGTGTAATGCTGACAGATGGCATTGCCATCTAAATTCTTACTTAACTTAGTTATAGTTATGAAAGGTAGGTGTGCTCTACTACATTCGGCTAATATATGGAGTGCCCAGTCGAAAGACTAGAGCCTAGGAATGATAATCCCCACTAATCATACAGGGTGATTTACTAAGGGTACGGAGCGGCTGTATCTTGAAAGATACAAATATGTTTTGAGTTCCAAATTTACCGTCAGGTGCTTATTTGACATCACTTTACAAATAAGTCCAAAATTCGCCGATAAAGTGTGGTTAGGAAATATAATTTCGTCTAACCAGAAGTTCACTGCGGATTATACCGTAGGCCTATATTTTAGCTCTTACGATTATTACCTTCACCTTTTATAGTTATTTTTCTATCTAGAACGCGAAATTATACTTTTGCGTTCAAGAATTGAGAACGTAAAAGCATTTTGCATTCGAGATACAAACAATAAAGAATTTAATTGAAAATGAGTTCGGAAAGTGAAGAGGAGCATTTACCAGCAGAAGTATTGGAAGCGGCGCAAAGTGCTGTTTCACAATTAATCCCCAAAAAATCGTCGAGACAGTTCGAGATCGAATACAATTTAAAGCGTGGTGCAGTTTAAAGATTATTCAAAAAGTGTCCGAAGCGATATTATTGACATATTTCGAACATAAAACTAATAAAGTTAAACCTTCGACATTATGGTCAGTATGTTCAATGCTAAAATGTACATTGAATGCTAAAGAAAATGCAAATATCAGGAGTTTTTCGAAACTAATACCATATTTGAAAAGCAAATCATTTGAATACCGTCCAAAAAAGTCCAGAATTCTAACGAAAGAGGAAATTGGGAGATTTTTACAAGAAGCACATAATAGTAGATTTCTGCTAGAAAAGGTAATTCAAATTAATATAAATCAAATTCTGAGCAACTTTTCAGCTCATTTTAATTTTTGGTGTTTGTGGAGCTTTGAGAAGAGATGAGCTACTGAAAATAACGACAGATGATGTGGAAGACAAAAACTCAATTATTATTATAAGAATTCCTGATTCCAAAACTCATACTCCGAGATATTTTCTGATTTCAAGTCTAGACCAAATGAAGATATGCCAAAATACTGTGCTTGACGTCCGGCAGTTACTACTACTACTGAAGATTTTTTGTTAAGTATGTCAAAGAAAAATATGATAACCAAGTGGTTGGCGTCAACAAAATAAGGAATGTGCCAAAATAAATAGCAACGTATTTTAATTTGCCTTATCCAGAAACTTATACAGGGCACTGCCTCAGACATTCTTCCGCCACTCTGTTAGCCGACGCAGGCGCCGATATTACCACCGTAGCAGAGACTTATATAGAAGATTCTATTCATAATAAAATTTCAGTTGCAAATAAACTGTTGCCATCTTCAGCAGAACGTACAGAACTTAACCGGTAATACACAACGTGCGCAGTAAACTTAAACAATTATAGCAGCAGCCTCATTGAACACCCAGAACTAAAAGCTTATAACTGATAGCACTAGATCTGACATAAATTTAACTCACTGCAATATCGGTACTTTCAATTTGCATGTAGTGCAAAATAAATTGTAATGGTCTTGTTACTATTTTTTTTTATCTAATAGTTACTGTAAAATGAATATTAATAAAATCATAAATAAGTTTCGAAAGAATGATAAATTTGTTTATGTTCTAGACCTACAAATACTTTGGCGTTCTAGAACACAAAAGTATTTCGCAGCTAGGTGACAAAAAGGTTCCCTTTGTTAACTTAAAATTTGACGAAAATGACAGTTTTCGAAAAAAATATATTTTTAGCAGTTATTAAACTGTTAAACAAATGAACCAACGGTTTTTTGCTTCTGTAGCGATACGGCCCGTATATATTGCTGCTTCCGCTCGATTGTGCAGGCGTTGCAACACATTGGAACGATGCGCGTCGCGGCGTGGTTTTGCGAGCGATTTAATTGGTTAATCGCACGAAACTAACTCACTGATGGACGTTCGTCCACTTGCGAATACCGTTTTCATAACTGTCTCGAATAATACGGCAAAAATGCATTTTTTAGCTATTTTTTTTATTAAAGGATGCAACTGATGTTGAGAAATAATTTTGTCAAAATGCGTAATTCCTCATGCAACAATGCAATGCACACAAAAACACAACTCACAAATGAAACGTATATTTTAAAAAATTGCAATAAAATTGTTCAGTATAATCCCCCTACATATCTAAAACCGCTTTGGCAGTATATTATGTTGTTAAATACGACATTTTTGTCAAGATATTTCAGCAGTTGCAACGCATTTGCTGTTGCAGTTCTTTTATCCTTCCAAGGTCAATACATCGGACTTCTTTCTCCTTTTTCTTTCTTTCTCTTTTCCACTACAGGAACAGAACGAAATTTGGAGGACTCATGTCAGGGTGCATGGGGCATGAGGGAGAATTTCACAGCAGCTGTTCTCGCAGACTCCTTTGGCTGACACTGCTTTATGCGATCAAAAGGATTACGCCGCTGTCTTTCATATCGTCTACACTTTTGTAATCATGCATTTAAATTTCCTACAAAGAAGACAAATACATTTGTGTGTTGGTATTTGTCTATTGCTCGTTTGTCCATGCGGTCTTCTTCAATTATTGTAGCTAAAATAGCAGCAAAAGTGTTTTTGCTAGCAGTATGAGGTGTGCAACTTCTGTGGTCGTCTTTAGCACTGGTCCAACGCACAGGAACGCTTACATCATCAAGTTATTGTTGAATTATCCACACACGACTTCTGGCAAGCTTCTTGTAACGCACCGTGAATTTCGGCAAGGGTTTTTTCGCACAGTGTTTGAATTTTCATATACTCATATTAATTTGCTACAGTGACGCGTTTCATTGCATCAAACTACCAACTACCCCGATTTGAGAATTTTTACACATAAATTGAAAGGAACTTTTATAGTTTGACTCTTATTTGTTCACCGTCGCTAGTTCAGCGCCAGCTTGATATGTGATTGTTTAAAACTTATAAAGATTCAGTCTTGTATTTTGCGACGTATGTCTTATACCATATCATATTCTTGCTATCCATCTAACTCCAATTCCCATCTTTCCTTCTGCATACAATATAAAAAATAATCATCCGCGATAAACAAAGATTAAATCCAGCAAATTTGTCGAAAAACAACCCGCGTCATTGCACAGATCACAATGTATCCATTTAGAGCATTATTCAAATGAGATTCACCGTGGAAACGGTGTTTCATAGTAGCTGGTGGGGCGCAGCGTTTTACGAGATATTTAAATCGGAAATGAATTTTTATACAGCCGCTCTCAAGTTTTAAGAGGTCGACAATCAAAGATATCGCGTGAATTTAAATTTCAAACAGCTCGCTGATGAAAGGCTGCCCTAATCGAGGGGGATGTTCTGCAAATTAGGCTGTGCCGTTAAGGGATGTTCGGTGCAGTTTTTACGTAATTTTACGACATTCGATGAGTATCAAAGTGATAAAAAAAGGTTTTGGTTTTATAACGTTTTGTCTACAAGACTTATTCGAAAAGTAAGGGGATCGTCTTTGTAAGCATTTTAATTGTTACATATTACCACACAACATCAACCTGGACTTAATAAAAGAGTTTCTAGTAACAGCATTAAGTGCATGTTCCAGGCGAGTTGAACAGATAGCATTATATAAGATAATATTTTCTCGGAAAGATCGCCGACAAAAAGTTACTAGTCTGACGTTTCGAGTACACCTGTAATCTTTGTCAAAGACGAAGAACCTCAAAATTTGCCTGACACAAGTTCCAACAAAATTTTGAAAGTAAAAAACAAATTACCAAGGAAGCGAGACGCCATAGAAACAACGTGCCAACCTGATACAAAAGAATCTAACGACGAAAAAGGAACTACGTACCTACCAGGTATACACGAACTACGTGATAAAAGATAACCACAAAATAGCCTTCCAAATGTCGCTTAACTCATAATTTCCACAATCCCTATTAAAATTATTAGTATTCCTACGAATTTCTATAGCTTCTTTTATTAGACGTTTGTGATAATATTTCTCCCTATGTAAAATTTTTGTTTTATCAAAGTCAATCATGTGTTTAGCCATATATGAGTGTTCAGCTACGGAAGATTTATATATCTGTTGCAGCCTAGTAGCACGTATGTGTTCTTTCAAACCTGTACCTACTTTTCTTTTAGTTTGACCTATGTAACACTTGCCGCAAGAACAAGTAATTTTGTAAACACATTCACTCTCTAAATGTACTTATCTTTAGTAGAACTTAAAATTTTATCCAAATTATTATATGTACTATCGACAACTAAAATATCGTGTTTTCTAAGTATCCTCTTTAATTTTTCCGAAAGGTCTTGTACATAAGGCAAACTCAACTTCAATTCACTTTGTCCTGGCTGAGAATTTACTTAATTTTGATGAGCACTTTTATTAAAAACTGACGAAATATTCTTATTGCTATAACCATTTCTTACTAGCGCTGATTTAAGATGATATATTTCTTTTTGTAAAGAACTTTCGTCTGAGATCCTTTCTGCTCTAACAAATAACGTCCTTATAAGACTATTCTTTTGAGAGGGAGGGTGATGAGATGTGGGATGTAAATATCTGTCTGTGTGTGTAGGTTTTCTGTAAACCTTGTGTCCTAACTGTCCAGTGTTTATTTCGAGGAAATATTATATTATGGACGCTGAAAGCATTATACGAGATAAACAGACAAATATTTCAAGGAAAAATTAAGGAGAAGAAACATTGGTGGAAAATTCGATTTAATAACTACGGACTTATAATATGCATCAATATAGATATATCATTTTATTTTTTGCTACGGATTCGACTCTGTGTGTTTGTGTTTTTATTACAATTATTCCATTTTAACTTAAATATCTCAAGCTCGGCTCACTTGAAAAATTTGAGGTCCGCTCCACTCTCCACTTGAAGTATTTCTGTGCTGCAAATGGACGGAATACCAATAAATTTCTGCGTAAGCCGGTTTCATGAACCTTTTCCTGCAACTACAAAGGAAGACGTTGTTTTATTCTCCTTTGGTCATAAGTGCAATGGTAAACTAAGCAAGCAACAATTCCCCGTTCCGCAAGTCGTAATATTAAACCCCGACTGCTTCTTGCTCCGAGTTTAAATGCAACTTTCCAGGCCGAGTTGCGACCATAATTGAAATAATGTTCCTCTCGATGGACTTTCAAGCTGGTTGGAATCGAAGTTGCCGGAGAGAATGCAATTAACCGTAACAAACTAACTTCGTAGCCCGAGTGCGACAGATAAAACCGAATGCGAGTTTTATTCGACTTCGGAGTTGGCCGACTGTTGGTTCTGCGAAAGTTTGAGAAGTATTGCACTAACGAGAATTGATGTTCGGCGGGACTGTTTGATTTTGTGTTCCGGGTCATTAATCATTAGTGTGCTCTAAAATAAGGTGAACTTGTTTAAAACATCTTTATTATTGTAAGGTTAAAAAACGTTTTTCAATAAGACTGTGCCTTCAAAAAAAATCTTTCATGAGTCCTCAAAAAACTCCTCCCCTGCTTCCTTCGAGTGTTCATCCGCTCGAGTCCCTTTTTAATTTGATTGAATTTGGCGAGTTTTGTGGAGTTCGCAATCTTTCGACCGCAGCTGTATGGCAAGTTTTCAACTTCTCATTGTTCATCTGTAAAGCTCTCCTGTTATTGTAGAGCATTCTTTCATATAATCAATTAATAAGGTTCCTTGCATATCCCAAAACACCGTTGTCGTCAACTTTCTTGATAAATTCTACGTTCTTGCCTTCTTCGGCCGTGGAGATCAATTGTGAATCCACTGAATGAATTGTTATTATGTCAGTGGACTCCGCGTATCATCATCTGTTATAATAAAAAAACCATTCCTTTTCAGCCAAAGCTCTCAAGTCTTTCTCGCAAATTTGTTTCCGACACAGTTTTTGTTCGCCATTTCGGAATCCAACATGTTGTGACTCTATTTATGCAAAATTTTTAATAGTATAGCTTCTGATATCATTACTTGACCAACAATCAGTGAAACTCTGATTCTTCGATTTGCTAAGAGCAAAATCTCTACTTTATTGATGTTTTTGTTGGCTCTAGCTTCAATAAGCGTTGATTGATTGATTTGATTTTTTTGCAGTTAAGGCAACACAAAAACGACAGAATCGCAATTTACGATCGTCATTTACTATTCAGTGGTACAGCTAGTATCAACAACATACTTCTTAATAAACGGCAACTATAGAGGCAATTGTGGTATGACTTCTTCCATGATGTAAACAGATAGAATAAGGAAGAGCAATTTACTGTCTATAAAAGAATTAGTTTTCTTTTTTACCCATTGGTTGTAAAGGTATGTTTTCTTCCACTTAGTCTCACTCCTTAGCTATCCTAGCTTCATCCCAGGTGAGGTTTCTCTTCTACAATGTCTCGGCCACTGTCATGTTCCATGTTTTCTGCGGTCTTCCTCTTCTTTTCTTTCCGTGTACTTTTGCATCCCATACTAGTTTTGCTGGCCTTTCCTCGCTCATTCTCACCAGGTGCCCGAGCCACTTTAGTTTATTTTCTTCCCAGTTTGTTTAATCGACTCTATTTCCAGTTCTTATCTGATTCTGTCGTTTCTTATTTTGTCCATTCTAGTCACCCCTTTAACACATCTTGAGTATTTCATCTCTGTTGCTTGAAGTCTACTTAACAGTCTATCACTTAACATCCAAGTTTCACTACACTATAATAGTATTAGACTATAAATGGTCTTGTATACCGTCATTTTTGTCTTTTAACCTATTCTATTTATTTCCCATGTATTATCATGTTTATGCTTTTGTCCTCCTTTCCTATGACCATTGTTTTAGTCTTGCTCGTATTTATTAACATTTAAGGTTTTTTTTTTAGTTCTTTCTCCCACAACTCTACATTTTGTTGTAAATTCTCTTCGTTTTCTGCACAGATCGTCAGGTCATCTGCAAATGCGCATTCTGCTAGCTTTTCCACCTTTAATTTTCTATACCTAAATTTAACGTCATGACCTTGTGGTGTAGTTTCCACAATATATCGTCCATTACCGTGATAAACMGTGTTAGGCTTAACACCTCCCCCCCATGGCTTAATCCATCCATTACCTGGAAATCCCGTGATTCCATGTTACTTGTTCTGGCGTAATTTTTTGTGTTGTTTTTTTCAGAGTTTGTTACTTATAGCCCCTTTCTTCATCTTTCCCAGACCACTTTTCTGAGGATATTATCAAATGCTTTCTCTAAGTCCAAGAATGCTAAACAGATTTTTTTTCTTTGTCTATTTTTCAGTCATTTGTTTAATCGTAAATACATGGTCCATTTTACTTCCATCAGTCTTTCATAAACCTTTGCTACAACACATAACAGTGTAATTCCTCTATAGTTGCCACATTCTTGTGTGTCTCCTTTTTTTCATCTCTTTTATTTCATGCCATATAAAATATTTTTGTCAGCACTTTCCTTCCTTCTGGTCCCATACTTTTCAACATTTCTGGAGCAATTTGGTTGTGCCCCGCCGACTTTCCGCTTTCTCTTGTTTTGTTGTTCCTCTTTAGCGCCTCTATAATTCGGTTCTCTGTTTTGTGTACATATTTGTTTTACTTTTTGGGTTAAGTAACATCGAAATATTCTTTTTTTTCTGACCTTTAGTATTTTATAAAATACGAGGCATGTTTTTTAAGTAAGTACCGTTTTGTAATTAAAAAAAGACGTGCAAAGATATCGCAATAATTTTATCTTACATGAAAGCCTGTACCTTAATCTACTTTTCTACATAATTTCCGGGAATATTGAGGCACTTGTCATAACGTGGCACCAGCTTTTGAATACCCTCCTCATAAAATTCTGCCGCCTGACTTGTTAACCACTGTATCACAAATGTTTCGACTTCGTTATCGTCTTGAAGACGTTGACCACCCAGGTGTTTCCTCAAGTGCAGGAACAAATGGTAGTCGCTGGGCGCCAGATCAGGGCTGTATGGAGGATGATCTAGAGTTTCCCATTTAAAAGATTTGATGAGATCTTTGGTCCGATTAGCCACATGTGGACGGGCATTGTCATGCAGCAAAACGATACCCTTACTCAACTTGCAACGTCTTTTGTTCTGGATTGCGCGACGCAGATTGTTCAATGTCTTACAATGAGACGCTGCATTGATTGTCTCATTACGAGGCAGAAACTCCACTAGCAATACTCCTTTTCTGTCCCAAAAAACTGTGCACATGATTTTCCGGGCAGAAATTGTTTGCTTAAACTTAACTTTTTTGGGTGATGATGAATGTCGCCATTCCATGGATTGTTGTTTCGATTCTGGTGTGACGTAGGCCACCCATGTTTCGTCACCAGTAACAATTTGGTCTAAAAAATCTTCACCTTCATTGTGGTACCGCTCAAGGAAAGTCATTGCACTGCCTAAACGTTGGGTTTTGTGCAAATCCGTTAACATTTTCGGAACCCAACGTGAACACAATTTCCGGTAATTCAAGTTCTCGGTCACAATGCGATACAAAACACTACGAGAATATTGAGAAAAGCAGTCGCACAATGATGAAATTGTAAAGCGTCTGTTTTCTCTCACCTTTTCGTTCACTTTCTGCACCAAATCTTCATTAACGACCGAAGGACGCCCACTCCGTTCTTAATCATGCACATTTGTGCGGCCATCTTTAAATGCTCTCACCCATTTCCTTACCATTCCATCACTCATAATGTTTTGTCCGTAAACTTCACAGATCTCACGATGAATATCGATCGGTTTTACGCCTTTAGCACTAAGAAATCGTATAACAGCCCGTACTTCACAATCGGCGGGACTCACGATTGTCGGAGGCATCTTAAATACTGAGTAAACAACGTATACAATGAAGAATCAAACTGTAATGGCGTCAGTGCGTAGACAAGAGATGTAGGTAACCAGCGCACATGCGCGGAACGCCGACCGTAGCGCTGCGGCGGCGGAATCGCAAAACGGTACTTACTTAAAAAACATGTATCGTAACTTCGGTTTGCTTTACTGTTTTCCTCCATTTTTGGCTTCTTTTACTAATTCTTTGACTTTTATTCTCCGCTCTTTCAGTCTTGTAATTCTGTATTGTTCGCTTTGCAATATATTGTTTCCATACTTCTTTTTTCTTTGCTACCTGGCATTTTATCTCCTCATTCCACCAATAAAAGACGTTATTAAAAGTAAAAACAAAGTTTTCAAAGGGAAATTCGATCAGTATGAAGCGAAATTAGGTATTTCCAGGGCTCTGTACCTAACTCCACTTCCTGATAAATCATCTTGACCTCCATTTCTCGAACCCCGAAATTCCCGCTACGCCAGCATAGTTCCTGACGCTACGGTTGCATTCCTAAGAGCTCCTTGGGGATTCCTTCTCGGATGCCACTGCAGTTGCCTTTGTCCTTAATAACCGAACCGTGGTGGTTCCACTATCTATCGCGTCTGGGCCGCGAACGGCAAGCGACGCCGTTCGAAATTATCAAAGGGACTTTATCTGTGCAGTAAAGCAGACCAGGTGCGCTCGCTTCCGTTGTACTATGCACCGGTAACACGGATAATATGCGGCGGCGTCGATAGCGTCGCTGTTGATTAATGTATGTATGTGATGTTGGGTATTGATGCAGACTGCTGATGGAAATTTCTGTTACAAAGGAAATTTGTTTTTTTTTCTCCTCCTGGCCGTTGCCAAGATATTTATAATTCGCAGAAGAATATTCTTGTACTCGTTGATTAGCTAGATAGATCACAGCAAATCGTATTTATACTATTAACATCTAGATTAGTCAAACATATATGGAACCTAAATTAAATACTTGTTTGGTTGAAAATTGAGTAACATCGTTCCATGCACCAACCAAAGGGTTAGTAATTGAGGTTTCGCCATTAAGGCTGTTTATACGTACTACTCTACATGGTTTATGCAGGATAAAATCCGTATTTTTCATCATATCGATTTGAGATTTTTTATCTGAGCGCTTAAATTATTTCTCTCGGGAGTTTTCATCGTACTTTTTCGAAATTCACACTGACTTTTGCAGAAAAAAATAAAAGCAAGACAAAAAAATTAAGATTAAAACAAACAAAAAATAAGACGAGAGCACCAGAGAAAATTTAATTTTGATACGCAAAACATTTGTTCTTTTCTTTATCGCAGCAAAAATAACGAATTTTTGTTGCATCAAATTTGAACAATTTTAGCACTGAGTTAACCTTTAATGCTTTGCGGGGCGGAGCTTCGCGCTAGTAAACTATGCAGATGTACCCCTTGTTGCAATCGTTTTATAATTTGCAGATGGATAATTGTGCTCGTAATTAATTATTAATTAAAATTGCTATATACGGGTGTGTGAAATATTGCATCAATTGTACAAAGGCAGAGAACAATCCCAGTACAGAGCACAGATGCACAAAGAATTAGAAAGAAATATCTACTTGAATGGAATCCGATATAATTGCTGAAAGTTTCAAAGTATTGATATGCACTGACTGAAGTATGTAAACCTGATATGTGACGGCGACAGGCTTTTGACCGCAAAACCTTATGGACCACAACAACTATTTCGCCAAATGCACAAACCATCTGCCGAGAAACTATCTCAGAATTGCATCAAATGGCAAAAAGTCGTTTAAGTTCGACAAAAAATAAGGTTTACCTGTGTAGCTGCGGAAAAGTTTGAAATCTAATATAGAGCGAATGAGAATAGCTATAAAGAATGCCCTAAATTTCAGGAGAACAAAGGATGTTTCGTTTGATGAACAATTGGCAGGATTATCTAGAGACACTGAAAATTGCCCAAGGCAATGTATTTGGTGATCATAAAAATTGTGAAAATTACTTTTGCACAGAACCAAAACCAAACGAAGAGAACTTCATTTCTGATATGGACGAATGTGGTTTGCTTGGCGATTAACTGGCATGCTCTAAAAGATTAGTGCAAAATGTTCGTAACCTTTTATTAAACAGACTAGCAACGCAACAGGGACAAATAAAAATTGCCAAAAGGAACCCCCCGAAAATTTACAAAAAAAAAATATGAGCCATATTCCTAAGCGGAAACGAGATAAAGCTTGTAGAAAACTATTCGCAGATGATCAACCACAAAAAAAGGAAAACAAGTCTGATGGTCCCGATTCAGATCATGGCCAAGTCAACAGTGAATTTGATGAAGAAGATGTCATCGATGATGACTATAAAGAGCAGCAAATGGGAGAACTGCTTTCAAAAACTTCAACAGGACTTGATGAAATAGAAAAAGATAGCATAGGTCAATCTGCTAATCTGAGGTGGTTCCAAGAACGATCATACAGATTAACTGCTTCCAATGTTGGTCGTGTTGTATTTCGCCGGAATCCCAATACCTATGACATTCTTGCTAAAAGTTTTTTCATTCTCCCTTCAAAGGCAATAAATATATGTGTTTGGGCAATGATAATCAAGATTTGGCAAAAAAATTTTGAAACTTTTACTGGATTTAAAATTAAAAACTGTGGTTTATTTGTGCACTGCAATCACCAAAATATATTAACAGTAATTGTCATTTGTCTACATTACTTTACTGATTTTGAGTTTAAATTTTAACCGGCTTCTCTCTTTATGTATATAAAAATCGGCGATTAGTATTATTAATAGTAAAAATTCACGTTTCTGAGTTTTTCAAATATATTCACAAACAAAATCTATCTTGATTGTATTTTATAAT
Organism: Rhyzopertha dominica; assembly: GCA_025024175.1. Taxonomy (NCBI): domain Eukaryota; kingdom Metazoa; phylum Arthropoda; class Insecta; order Coleoptera; family Bostrichidae; genus Rhyzopertha; species Rhyzopertha dominica. The sequence continues at coordinate 7,072,828 of QCXZ01000138.1, forward strand.
AAAACATACTATTACTTAATTTACTTTTTTAATTTTTGATAAAAGTATTTTTTCGTCAAGTACAAGTCAGAGTTGTAAGAATGTAATAAATTTACTTGGTGTAAAATTAATTACACGTAATTCAATTGAATTAAAAAAAGAGTTTCACCAGAAAAAGTAACTTTTGCCCAAATGGTAAATTACCGTGCTCATAAACGATCGGTATGTGTGCAATATGCTGTCAATACTAGAGTGACAGGTTAGGGTCATAACTTATCTTGCAGACCAATAGAGCAGCTGCAATATAGTGACAGGCTTTCTCACGTCTACGTGGACTAATTATGTTTCCGCCCTGAAAATTTTACTTGGCCCAAAACGTATGAACAGCACTAACAGGAAAACTATCTTCCCTTTTCTTGTTACGGACAAAATACCAGGGAATTGGGAAATAATAAAAAACCAAACTACGCGCGTTAGGGAACTTGCTCTGAGCGAACCACACATGTTTTGTGCTTCAAGCGAACCAAGTGCAGGTAGTCGTATCGCACCCGTGTTCTGGGCGAACCAAATAATTAAAGAGATATGAATTCCGAATGGCATGCTAAATGCGATTCTTTAATAGGACGTATTAATAAAATTGATGTAAATTTACCGAAGTGCATTAAAAAGACTACCACGGATTTATATAAAAAAACTAGTTATGTACATGACAAACAGTACCTAAACAACATAACACAATTAAAAATAGTGACCCATAAGACACGATAAATCCGTCTATAGTTCCCACATGAAATCGAAAATTTAGGAATTAGTTTTGAAGTTGTCTTCCCGTTCTAATTTGTATGTTATTAATCAAATAATATTATAAAAAGCACAACGATATTTTTACTAATTTATGATCAAGTATTCGTGCAAAAGGTGACTTCAAAAATCAAATTTAAATACGTGTCTACACATATTTTGAAAGTTTGCTTTGTGTCATTCTATGTGAAGTTACTCATTACTATATTTGTGATGATTGAGGGATATACTTATATAACCAACAAAATGATGAATTTTAAAATTAATGCATTCGGTGGTTCTAGAAAGTTTGGGGGGGGGACAAAGAATATAAAGTTTTGTCGTTTTCAACCCATTCGACCTATCATAAGGTGGTACCTTCTATGAGCTGCAAGCAAACCATGGATAGATTTCAATCTCTCGGCTCAGAAAATCCCCAAGAGCAAAATTTCATGTCGATATGAGCATTTATTATGAAATAAAGAAGAAAAAACTAAGATAATATTTTGCATTTAACACCCTGTATCTCTGCGAGTATCAACTTTTGGACTAAGATGAGTTTGTCTAAATCGCAATATTTTTACGTTAGGAATCTAGTCATGAATTTTGGCCCATTACATCGCGCCCACCTTGTATAATTATAATGTTCGACTGTTTTACGAATGAGATCTGAAAATTAAATAATGTCAACGATCAACTCAAGTGGTAAAATGAAGACTATTAGAAAAATATATGTTTTTCTAATGTTACTACGAGTACCAGTATTTCCACTGACCATCATGATCCTAATTCTTTCAACGTTATGGTATTTACGCCAATCGCAACAATCCTAAATCAAATTCTAAACCGTACACCAGTAAATTGTTTTGCTACGAACTCTCCAACTCGAAGTAAAGTCTTAAACAATGTACGTAATGTAATAGAGAAGTTACGGATTTCTCCCGTCCACCAGTCCTGCTGATGATCATCGACCTCGTGTCGAAAAAAGACGTGCCGAACTCCAGACATAAATTTCTATTGTCCGCGAATCCTTTGCGGCTATCCTCACGCCCGTTAGTCCTGCAAGGTGATTAATCTTGTGAAGGATATGGGGGAGTCTCTATGGCGTTTTAATGAACTCTTTCGGGGCTTGAACTTCAAGGACGAAGACGTTTACTGCGCGAATTTCTCAAGGAAAATTCTACTTGCATATCCTTCGGCAGTAATGTTGTGTCGTTAAATACGTCATTTTTGTCAAGATATTTCAGCAGTTAGAACGCATATGCTGTTGCAGGGCTTTTATCCTGTTAGGTTAATAAATCGGACTTGGCGTAATTCTCCTTTCCACTGGAGGAACAGAACGAAATCTGGAGGACTCGTGTCAGGGCTGCACGGGGAATGTGGGACAGTTTGACAGCAGTTCTTTTCGCAAACTCTTTTGACTGACACTGCTTTATGCGATTAAACGTTATCGTGCAAGAGGATTACGCCGCTGTCTTTCATATCTCGTCTACGCCTTTGAAATCAAGCATTTAATTTCTACAAAGAAGACGAATACATTTGTCTATTGCTTGTTTGTCCGTGCGGTCTTCTTCCATTATTGTAGCCACAATAGCAACAAAAGTGTTGTTGGTAGCAGTATGAGGTCTCCAACTTCTGTGGTCGTCTTCAACACTAGTCCAACGCTCTGGAACGCTTACTCCATCAAGTTACCCTTGAACTATCTAAAGACGACTCCTGACAAGCTTCTTGTAAGGCACCGTGAATTTCGGTAACCGTTTTTTCGCGCAGTGTTTGAATTTTGATACGCGCACATTAATCCGCTACAGTGACGCGTTCTATTGCATCAACTATCCCGATCTCGCATTTGCGCTTTATCAATAATAGATACATACATGTATGTATTTATTCTGGATAGACTATTGAAGTAAACCGCAGAAAACTCCAATCAGATCTCTATTGTCTTAAGCCAGCCTTTAACACCTTCATCAACACGATGGATAGACGCAAAACCACCAGGCCATTCTGTACGGGGGCATCTGTTGTCCATATGTCCAATTGTTTGGAAGGGATCTCCACATTCACAAGAAGGGTTGATAGATGAATCCCATTTATTAAGAAAAAACTTGCATTTCCCATGACCAGTGCGAAGGCGATGCAGAGTGACCCAAGACCTTCTTGGGAGGTCAGTTCCTGCTACCTCTTCCGTAGGATCGTCTATAAGCTGCAGATTGAATATATCATGTTTCTTAAGTTGCCAAACAGAACACCATCCATCTTCAATGGTATAAGGAGTACGCAGGAAATCTTCTGTCCACAGAGGTTTTTTAGAAGTTAGCCGAGTTGTAGGTAGCTCTTGCAGATCTCGGGAAATCAGAAACTCATTAGGAGCTGATTGATATTTTTGCAAAGCTTTATATGTAGCAAACTGTCTGCGAATGTCCGGAGGAGCAATGTTTGAAAGAATGGGAAGCCAAGGTAATGGAGTTGACTTAATTGTTCCAGTGATTAGTCCCATTGCAGTATTTAACTGAGTGTCAATTTTTCCTGTGTGATGACTATTTTTCCAAACAGGACAGCAGTACTCAGCAGTGCTATAAAGCAAGGCAGTTGCAGAAGTACGGAGTACATCTGCATTTGCACTACAACTTGTACCAGCAAGCTTATGTAGAATGTTATTTCTAGTCTGTAATTTTTTACTGACTTTTTCTAGATGTTTCTTGTACGTTAGAGACGTAGGGTCACTCCAAGGTATTTTGGCGAGAAGTTATGTTTAAGAATTATGTTATTCGACATAACTTAAAGCTGTTTTCTCTTTTGGTGATTGTTGAGATGAAAGCAAGTTACTTCTGTCTTCAATGGATTGGGGCACAAGCGCCAGGTTTAAAAATAGCAATTCATAATCTCGATGTCTCTTGAAAGGTTTTGTTCAAGTACAGAAAAGTCTTTACTTTGCAAAGCCAATGCCATGTCGTCTGCATACACAAATTTTCTCGATTGAGTTACTGGAAGATCACTTATGTAAAGGATGAAAAGAATAGGCGACAGAACCGATCCTTGTGGAAGACCATTATTCAGAATCCTGAATTTGCTATTTTTCTCTCCCAAAAACACTGAATTGACGTTGGGATAGCATTCGTTCGATAAGCTTCACAGTCTTTCCACATTTCAGAGTATTAAATAGTTCGAGAATCAATCCATCTTTCCACACAGTATCGTAGGCCGCCGATAAGTCTATGAACACTACTCCAGTTTTCAATCGTTTCTGGAAACCAACTTCAGCATATGTTGTTAGAGCCAAGACTTCGTCACAGCAACTTCTGTTATTCCTAAAACCTGCTTGTTTCTTCGGGAGTGAGTCTTGAATAATAGGTCCTATTCTCCGGTAGAGTAGTTTCTCTAGTAACTTGTAGCAGACACTCAGGAGGGCAATGGGTCGGTAACTTCCTGCTTCATTTGGAGGTTTCCCAGGTTTTAAGACAGCAATCACCTCTTATCGTTGAATGATTTTTTTTTCTTTCAACGCTCTTATAAAAGTCGACTGTAGTTGCATGAAATTAAAAGTACTGTGATTTTCATAAGATAACTACCCCGATTTGAGAATTTTTTTTCACATAAACTGAGTGAACAATACGTACTCTATATATAGCTAAGTGATGTCCCGTGGTAGACTTTTATAATTTGACAGCACTTGTTTTTTCAGCATCGCCAGTTCATATGCGCAGGAATTATGACACGACCCTCGTAGATTTGAAACATTTATTTGTTAGCTCTGGCCGGAAATGAATCAGGGACCTCTGGGTTTACGCCCCTACACCACTAAAGCCATAGTTAGATTCACGGTCAAATCAGTAGCGAGCAATATATTTAACGTTGGTGAAACGCCATTTGACGCTTCTCTGGCTCTATACCTGCTATCCTGCACCTCCTTGAAACAACTTCCTTATTGATTACTTCTGGGTATATCGTTGCATCCTGCCACTAAAAATACAATCGGCCCCCCTACTACCCTGCTTATTTTATGGATCCTATGCTGTTCCTGGCACGCACAAAGATCTCCAGTCTTCTAACAATGCCCACCACACTTGTAACGATGGCGCAATAAAAGACGAAACAAAAAAAGGGGGGTGAGCAGTAGTCGCTTGCGGATTTGTGTTGGTGGAGTATACCTCCACGTGAATGCGGTCCGTGCGCTAATGGACGGGGACAATAGGGGCGCCAAGGATATTGTTTTTGTTCACGACCATCGCCTGGGGCTCAGCGGCAAACGTTCGTGTTGCCCTAATGTGATGGGGGGTTGTTTCGAAGCGGGTGGTGCTTGGGCACAAGCTTTTGTAAGTAAAACAGTGTTCACCCTGAACGTATTACACAAACATTTTGTTCTATCTGCTAGACGTCAGTTTCAGGTGAAAAATGCTTCAAGCTGCGTAGTTTAAGTTTCGATACTGGGATTGACTTACGTTTATTTACCAAGTCATACATTAAAGGGTATAGCCGCATATTATATGGGAAATTTGCCCCCGTGGTTTTTTTTGTTTCGACTTGGGGGATAGTTTTGGTGCTAAATAAAAAATATACAGTCAAATTTTCAGTTCTTAATATCAAGCAGTTTACAAGTTTAAAAAAAAACTTTTTTTTCCGGTTTTATAATTTTTTTTATCCGTAATATCAAAAATGAGTGAATGACTATTTTTTTATGAATTCTTACGAGTAAAAGGCACGAAAAAATATTTTTTATGAGTTCTAGATAAACAGCCGATTTTTAGGGAAAGAAATAAAATTCAAATCTTTTGTTTGAACACCTTTTTAAAAAGTGTCGGTCACCAAATTTTCTGAAAAAATATCTTTTATACTCCTCTGTACTCAGGATTTTTTAAGACTTTTTTTGAAGTGGTGGAACAATATGAAAAAAATTAAAAAGTATTTATATAATCATGCGTATATATACACATTCACTAGATAAGAAACAGAAAATTAAGACATACCTTACATAAAATAGTTAAGAATATCAAAAATGTTTAAAGAGACAATAAATAAATCTTGTTTTTTTCATACTATTGGCAATTTTTTTTCAGTTTTAGTATCATAAAAACAAAAAGTTCGATTACAAAAGATATATTGTAATACCGATATTGTGTTGAACAAAATTATTGTAAACTATTGACATTGGTAAGTGTAATAATTTCAAACGAAATAGATCGAACACTGCTGTGAGTACCGTTAGTCTTCGTCACTATCTTCATTCACTGCAACATTAACCTTTTGATCAATAAACAAACAACTCAATATTTCAGCAGGTTTTACTATTTTTGCCAAGTATCGAGCGTGATAATAATATATGATAGCTGCAATGTGTGAGCATTAATTCAAAAGCATATCGTTGTTTTGTTGACTATCGACCAAATAAGAATAACAACTCTGGAATTAGTCGATATTGTTGTAATTGTGCTAATGGTAGCCGCACTGTCGGATGCTGCTCACATATTGCAGCTATCATATCTGTCTCACGCTAGATACTTGGCAAAAATAGTAAAACATGATGAAATATTGAGTCTGTTTATTGCTCAAAAGTTTAATGTTGTAATGAGGCCAGTGACGAAGATTAACGTTACTCAGAGAAGTCTTCAATCTATTTTGTTTGAAATTATTACATTTACCAATGTCAATAATTTACAATCATTTTGTTCAACAATATCAGTATTATAATATAATATTTTTTACAATCTAACTTTTTGTTTTTATGTTACTAAAACTGAAAAAAATGCTAATAGTATGAACAAACAAGATTTATTTATTGCCACTTTAAACATTTTTCAAACTATTAACTATTTTAAGCAAGGTATGTCTTAATTTTTTGTTTCTTTTCTAGTGAAGATTTATTTTCTGTAAAAAAATAATTTTTATAAATTTTTTAACATAAAAAATATAAGCGCAAGATTACTTTCTAATTTTTTTCGTATTGTTCCACCACTTTAAAAAATCAAAAAAMTTCCTGAATATAGAAGAGTATAAAAGACATTTTTTGACAAAATTTGGTGAGTGACACTTTTCAAAAAGGTTTTCCAACAAAATATTTAAATTTTATTTCTCTCGCTAAAAATCGGCTGTTAATATAGAAATCATAAAAAAAATTTCGTGCCTTTTACTAGTAAAAATTTATTAAAAAAATCGCCATTCACTAATTTTCAATTATAAGATAAAAAATAATATGAAACCGAAAATTCTGAAAAACTTGGAAACTGTTTGAGAGAGAGCTGAAAATTTGACTGAATAATTTTTATTTGGCACCGAAAGGATCCCCCAAGTTCCAATAAAAAAACCGCGGGGGCAGATTTACCATATACAGGGTCCGCCACCTAAAACTCCCCAGGCTCGTATTTTCTATATTTTTTACGTACAACCTTAAGTTATATGTCAAATTTTTTTGCAGATTATCATATTTTGTATTTAAAGTTAATTTTTGTATATTTTTTTAACCTTACCTCGTATAATAAATATTGCTTCACAGTTGAATGCCGACTTTTGTCTTCTTCAATTTATGTCATTGCCATGTATGCGTAATTTTTACTTCTTCCTAGTGAAAAACAAGAAAAACTAGTCGCCACCATTTTCTTTAAATACGGTTGTTCAGAATTTTTAAGTGTTAGTTTAGTAGCTTATTACGGTACATGTTGTGTCTACATACCCATCGCTGCACAAAAATCACCAAAATTTTAAGTAACTTTTGAATAAATCAAGTACAAAGTTTGTTCTAAAGAGAGAGAGGCTAGGAAATGAAACCATGTAACGAGGCTAGTACGCGATGTAGAAAACCAAGCTAGCCTCATCGCACGGTTTCGCTTTCTAGCGTCTCTCTCTTTAGGACGAATTTTGTACTTGATTTATTTAAAAGTTATTCAAAATTTTGGGGTTTTATGTACAGCAATGGATATGTAGGCATAATTTGTACCATAATAAGCTACTAAATTAACACTTAAAAAATTGTGAACGGCCCTATAACAGAACATGGCGGCGACTAGTTTTTCTTGTTTTTCACTAAGAAGGAGTAAAAATTACGCATACACGGTAAGGACACAAATTGAAGAAGACAAAAATCGGCATCCAACTATGAAGCAATATTTATTATACGGGGTAAGGTGAAAAAGTATTTACAAAAATTAATTTTATTAGCAAAATATCACAATCTGCAAAAAAAATTGGACCCTCACTATGCTATTTTAAAAGAGTTCAGAAAGACCTACAATTTGATATATAACTTGAGGTTGTACCTAATAAAACAAAGAAAATACGAGCCTGGGGAGTTTTAGGTGGCGGACCCTGTATATATCCGGCWATATCCTTTCGTAGAATTTGGTGAAGAAGTAGATTAAGTCCTGTCTTGACAAGAGGGCAGTAAAATATTATTAGGAATAGTTCATTTACTTTGTCAGCATGAAACTTCCTAACATTATGCTTAAAATTCGACTTACTAACGAAGGATGGCTCAAAATTTGCATTGTTTATTCCGTCCATAATTATTTTTCGTAGACCTAATGCGCGCACTATATTATTCTTTTCGACCATGTGGTCCTAAACGCAAATCTTTAACTCTGCAAGGTCAGTACCTGTTCCTTGCTTACTTACAAGTATTATAATGTAATAAATGACCAGTATTACGTCGAGTAAACAAAAGATTTTAAAATTTAAATTTTTGTCTGAATGTTGCTCTGTGTTATCTTTGTACAGATCTAAACAGTTGAAGGACAAGTCGTCAGATGTGTGATGTCAGTACCAAGATACTGACATATAATTATTAAGGCCATTGTTGCTAGAATTCTCATACAAATACTTCTTCAGCATTATCTGTTAATAAACTGTTTTGTTGAGAAACAGGCAACAAACTGGTTGACACACAAGAAGATGATTGTTTCTAAATTTGACACAGCACAAGAAGGGACGCAATAACGTGCTTAAACAATCAAAACCGTATTCACGGAATATTTCTGGTGGTCGGTTTAAGTATGGTTAATAATCAGAAATAGCATGGCGGTACAAAAAACGTCCCGTGGGATCGCCGTCCACTTCTTTTCCCGTTCTAAGAACTTCGCCTGTAAAACTTTCCTAAACAATCCCTCAGAATTTGTGCCGAGTGGTGTAATTACAAAAGTTTTAATATAAAATTGTACACGTGCCGCCGTTTCGTTAAATGTAAGAACTGAAACTCCCATAAACAAAAGTGGTTCCGCTGAAAACTCCTGTCCTTTCGAAACGTATAAGGGACACGATTCAGCCGCTTCGTATATACATAGTAAATATGATACCCTTTACGAAACATTGCTGACAAATTACATGAGAAAACATCAAAGAAAACCGCTGCTGGGGGAGCGTACGGCAAAAAAGACGCCGCCAAGATGAATTTCAGCATCGCTGAAACATGTCCTGTACCCGGTGTAGCTTGTATAATTTACTCGAGCTACAGCAATTTGTTCGAAGGTATTTATATTCGTGCAAAAGAGCTATAAATAGTGAGAGCGTTGACTAATAGACAACGAATTTCTAGCCTCTCTTTCTGTCTTATGCAAAGAACACTGCATTCTTCCAAAACGGTTGTTCTCGTCTTTCTAGACTCTCGAATAATTGAATTGGCTATTGGGAAGTCGACAACTGAGTTCGAAGTGAATGAGGATATCAGTTACGCTCTCTTAAGCAGAGAACGACCACAAAACTCGGTTCGGTTGCGGAGATTCCACAGATTCAGGCGATTGGTAATTTCCTACGGTTCCCTTACCTTTTTAAATCAACTGGCTTTTAATAACACTCTCCATCGTCCAACTGTTCGGACTTACAATGCATTCTGGGTCCTATACTTTTTGCTTTAATATGCGTTTGTTCTTGCTGGTGTCATTCGACATGGTTAGTGCCATTCTTATGCTGATGATACTAAAGTTATTTATTATTCCGATAGAAATACTATTTTGGATACCAAGCAAAAACTTGAGGCGGATCTAAGCAACTTATATCGTACTTGAATGGACCATTCTTTGTCCTTAAATCCGTCTAAGTCTAAAGTAATCGTATTTTGTATGTCTCCTACCTTCCCCTGGTACACTGAATTAGTTACGAACTTACATGTTAAGGTAGACGGTCAGAATTTGGAAATTGTTAGATGTGCTAAAAGTTTGGGTTTATGGATCGATAGTAGATTGCGTTTTAGTATGCATGTAAATTCTCTTATTAGTAAGGCATTATGGAATCTTAGAACTATTTATAATATCCGTCACCTACTAAATTTACAACAAAAAGTATATCTGTCTGATGTTATGGTCCTTTCTTTGTTTGACTTTGCTGATAGTGTCTATGGACCTTGCTTGGATTATGCCGATTGCAGGAGGATTCAAGTCGTACAAAATTCTTGTTTACGCTTAATTTTTGGGCTAACGAGAGTACACCAGGTTAATCATAAACTCAAGCTAGTACCTTGCTTGGATATGAGATCACGTAGAAAACTACATTCTGATTGTTTATTCCATAAAGTGATTTTAAATAAATCTCCCGCCTATTTAAATGAAAAAATAAAGATATTCTGTTGATTCCAACTCATTAACACAGCTTTTTTCGTCGTTCTTTTTCTTATTGTGTGTCCAATAGATATAATTCTGTCCCTACAGATCTAAAATCTCAAAGTTTATATTCTTTTAAGCGCGAATACAGGAAGTTTTTGTTATCGAGCCCATAATATTACTGTTTTTTTAAATCTTGGTTTACAATATTTTTTTTTCTGAAATTCGGCCAGATTTCATTTGCCTTTGAATAACATTTTTTTATTGTTTTATAGTATCCATATTTATAATTTTACAGCTAATAAGGATTTCATATTATTTTATTTCGCTTTCGGTTAAGTGGAAGAACAGCTGCCATTCTCTGTTAAATGGCCGCTGAACTTCGCCGTTTCGCAAGTGTTAGCACCACTGCAACTGTATTATGCTTTAAATTATGAAAATTGCAAATGCTTGCGAACAAAGACGCATTATTATCTCAACAATTTTGGTAAGGTTTTGTAATGATGCCACTTTTTTATTTAATACGTTTTTTGACCCAATCTGTCAGTTTATCAAATGAAGTACGTGGCTTCACCTTTATATACAGAATATTCCACGACGAGCTAGCAATAGAAGAACATTGCGAACCAATCTTGAAGTTCTAATTGTCTGACTGCGTAAGAAACACTATCAGACCAAATGACTATTGCGCCTGTTGAATATACCATTTGTTTTAATTTGCTGCGTCTGTCTATATGAACTGCATAGCGAAATGATCATTTTCTTGTGATTTTAACAAAAACCATTTGCAGAATTCGGTTCATTTTTCAAAGTCTGTTTCTCTTAAGTGTTAAACCGGTTGAGCTTGTGCCATTTGTTCTTCTGCAGTATTCTGTGAATGCTTGTTATAGATAGGTACACCTAAATCACTTTCTGCGTCTTGGATGGAGTTAGATGGATATCTATTGAAGTATGCTATAACTGTTATTTCTGTATCTACACCGCCTGCCACGGGTTTAGTTCATGTCGTTTTTGGTGAAAACGATTCAAAATTAATGTAATTCTTCTCATGACATCTCCATTTGGTCTAGGGCGATTTGGATATTTTTCCGCATAAGCTCGGCAAGTTCACCATATGTGATGATAATTGAATTCAAAAAATCTTCATTCGAATATCCAGAGAGTGACATTTGCACCAATTATATGAGCTGAAGTTAACAATAAACGTTTCTAATATACCAATGTACTTCATATTTTAGTTTATTAGTGAGGAATAAGTACAGAACAGCAACGAAATTTTGCAAAAACGTGAGGTGTTGTAAGTTAGTAGTGTAGAAAATTTCATGGAGAATTGCATTTTTCAAACCGCACCTCGTTAGGATAATCGCAAAATGATAATGACATTCAACGAGGATTGTAAAAATTTCATAATATGTGATTATCTAGTTTGAATTCCTAATAATTATAGTGTGTACCTACAGTGACGGTCCAAACTCAAGCAAATGCCCTACGATCTACACAACAATCGGAATAACCACATACAAGCCCAGTCCCATTTCAGTTCGTTGCAATTTTTAAAATTTTTTGTATTTAATGGACAGGAGTTGTAATGCTATTATGAAGCATATATTTAATCATTTTCACCACAACTTTTGAAACATTTCCCACTTAATCAATTATTAATTTGTCTAATTCAAACATTCTACTGAACAACCGAGTTGAAGCAAATCATGAGAAAACCTGAGTTACAAACTTCCGCAAACAATATGCATAGAAATCAAGGTTCGGCCTAGTTGGTATTTTTTTTACTATACAAACAGTTCAGTTGTGCGTAAAAATTAATAGACTATAATTTAGAGAAACTATTTATAATAAAAACAAACTACGAAAAGCGATTTTGTTTAAAATTTTTAAGAAATTTTAATTATCCTGTTGATGGGCCAACTGAAATGGGACAGGGCTGTTATACCATTACCCCATTGAAATATCATCTGCCCTGGTTAGTTCGCTCTCAACCTACGACTAGTTTCGCCCTGGTGGGGCTCGTCAGGTAGGCGTAGAGAGCAAACTGACCACGGCAGACCGTCGCCTAAATCCGCGGCGGGGGATTTTTGCTTCACGGAGTAGGATCGCTAGGAACCGGCACTAGGTCTATCACAGTTATAGGCCGCCTAATTCGCAGAGTTCTGCTTAGATGGCACTGAGGGCATCTGTCTTCCTATTCTCCCATTACCCCATTGTTTACTATTTAAAAATTACAGGTATTTTTGTAGATTTTAGTGTAAAAACTCCAACGTTTTATGCTAATTAGAATAAGAGTACAGTTCTACCTTTCTCCAAGAAATCCCATCTTTGTGTTTAGATTGTTCCTTAGTTTTAGGTCATAGTGATGGATTCATCTTTTGTCCATAGTGACAATGCGATCCAAGTTTGATGAATCTTCACAACGACAGCACATTTTTTCACCCTGAGTAAAGCTAAACATCATTTGTTTTTCTTTCAGCCCCATCCGAAGATGCTCCCCGTCCCCACGTCGGCCGCCCCTCCTCCTGCTATGAGCTAGTGCGCCTTCCCCACCAGATGACGCTGCGTCTACATCGTGGCGGCCCAAGGCGTGCGGCCGTCTTCGCCGTGTTAGTCCTCTGTATCACGGCGATCCTTCTGCGGTTGGGTCTGATATGTTTCTGGGAGGATGGGCAGCAGCAGGGCCCAGCCATGGTGCCGCAGGAGAGGTACATGGTCGGAAGCGACCAGAAGCTCTACGAGTATAACAGGGAAATGCCGTTGATCTTCATCGGTGGTGTGCCTAGGTCGGGTACCACCCTGATGAGGGCTATGCTCGATGCCCACCCCGACGTGAGGTGAGTTGATGATTTTATATTTCCTTTTTGTCATAGTTAGTACTCAAACCTACCACCTTCTCGGCGTTTTATTTAAATATTGTATGAGTATTCTAAAAACTCCTTGGGTTAATTTACACCGATTTAGGTGAATTTACCTTAGTACCATCTTGCTTCTTGTGAAGAAAGATTTTTAATTCCGTTTTTTTAATAAAACAAACTGGTAGATATTAAAAAGAAGCACGGAATCTGATTTGCTCATATTGAAAAATTTTCTACGTGAAGTTTATTTATTTATTTAGTTGGCATTGATCGTTACAACAGGACGAACCCAAAAACATACAGACCCAATAATTAAGTTATAAAATTTATACTATTATATAGTTAATTATTACAATCAAATATTAAATAAAGTTTACAAACCACCCAAGACTAAAATAAAAAAAAATTAAAGAGAAAAACTGATCAGCATTGGAATATAGAATAGAAGTATTGGTAAACTTTCTTTCGGAATTTGAGATGACTGTTAGAAAAAATGTCTATATTAAGTAACTGTGAAAGTTCATTGTAAGTAGTTTTAATTCTATGTGACGGTGAATGTAAATAATAGTTTGTGTTAGATCTATCGATATGAAATAAATTCACATGGCGAGTTAGGTATGAGGGAACTATAAGTTTAATACTGTCAATAATTTCACTAGAGTTGATTCTATTATTAATAATTTTAAATAGGAACATAATATAACTTTCCTTACACTTTCAAGCTGCAATATATTTAATTTACAATAAATAATGCGCCGTTCATTGTGGGGAAGTATTTTTTGTTAACATTTTCTATTTGTTCAAGATAGGTATTATAGCAKAGTTTCGTATTGTGTTAGGACAACTCCGACAAAGGAAACCCAACATTCTATTAGCTTTTATCGTAATACTGTTAATGTGCTGGTCAAAAAGTAATTTCGWGTCAAGAGTAACACCCAAGTCACGCACTTGCTTAACAGTTCGCAGGACGCCGCTCGATAGGGAAAATGCTGTTGGTATTACAATATTGTTTCTAGTAAATTTGAATTTTTGTTATATCATCCTGACAAGTAATGCTGTGATAGATTTTCAAATCAACGGCGTACATTATATAATATGAGAACTGAAAGCTTTTAGAGATATCATTAATGTATATATCGAACAATAAAGGCCCCAGATGTGATCCCTGCGGCACACCAGATGTTATTAATGCAGCTTCGGATGTGGTAGATCCGAGCGAGACTATTTGACTTCGACCACGAATATAAGACTCAAACCAGTCCAAAAGGTGACCGTGCACCCGATACCAGCAAGCTCTTTTGTAATAGAATACAGTGGTCAACTTTGTCGAAAGCTTTGCTGAAATCGGTATACACTGAATCAACCTGGCATCTGTTATTTAAATTTTGTAATAGATATTCGACATAAAGGAAGAGATTCGTTTCAGGTAATCAAATATTATACTCTCGAATAGTTTTCAAAAAATACATAGTTTTGAGATCGGTCTATAATTTTCAACAAGATGAGTATTTCCAGATTTAAAAACGGGTGTAATAAAGGCAGTTTTCCAAATAGAAGGAAAACAACCCTCTTTTAATGATTTGTTAAATATTATGTGTAGTGGTTTAATCGGAGAGTTTTTGCAGTTAATGCAAAGCCAGCCCCTTTATTGGCAAGTTTATCTAGCTTGTGTTTATTATCATTCTGAGAAATAATATTGATCAAAGTAAGAAGCTGAATTATTTGTATCAATCGTATTCAAAGTGGTGTTAGACGATAACTCAAAAGCAGAAGAAAAATAATTGGCAAATGTTTCACAAATAGCTTACATATTGTATGCCTCATGGCCGTTATATTTAATGTTATTTGAAAAACAGTGGAATGTTTTTTATTCCGAATAAATTGCCAAATGTATTTTGAATTATATTAATATTAATAATTTGAATGTTAATATTGTTAGGATATTTTTTCCAGCGAGTGTGGAACTTTCTTTTTTCAAGAATTACTTTAATTGTAACATAAGAATATCATAATAGGAATTTTTGATTACATTTGGTGCCCCGCGGAACATGTGAATCGATCGTATTATTGATGATTGAATAAAATTTACGTACGGCAGTTTCTGTGCTGGAATTAAGTAAATCATTATCCGAATTTACATTACTAAGTACATTATTGACAGCATCATAATTTGTACGACGAAAATTAAATGTATTTAGTTTCATAGTGTTTCCACGAAAATTATGAGTCACATCAATAATAAATTTGATGGTATTATGATGATTATCCTCTGGGACCAAGGGAGACTGACTAATACTTAAATCTTTAATCTTGAAATTATTATTAAAAACCAAATCTAGAGTGTTACTGGATATGTTAACATTACAATTGTATTGTCTTAATCCTGCGAAGGAAACGGAATCAAACAGTAAGTTAGAACGCAGGTCTGTAATATTAGTAGGTCTATAATATTTATTAATGGGTTCATAAGTCCAACAAATACCTGGTAAGTTGAAATCTCCACATACTATGAAAGTGTCATTTGGGTGATCAGTAACAATATCAAACAGCTTAGAACAAAACAAGTGCAGTGATGTGGTAATCCCGGAGGAATGTAAACACAGCCAAGTTTGAGTGAAATGCTACAGATATATCAGAAATCTAACTAGAAAGGCAGATTAGAACAAGTGTAAACTGGTATTTAATGTTTTTCGGAAAGACCGCTGTCACTGTAACACCATTGTATCCTGCTCAAAAAGCTACGTAACTTTGGATTGTGTGAGAGTCTCATTGCTTTGATTTACTCCGCGATGAAGGAAAGAGTGCAGTATGTTGAGTAGCATGGGGTCAGATCCTACTCTTACCGAGTGAGCAGTGTTGTAATTCAGGGCTCAAATTTGGGTCCCTTATTGTTTATATTTTTTTACAATGACGTAATTTCCCAGCTAGCAATGCCTACATGTATGCGGTCGATCTCAAGATCTGTACTGTTGTGCGGAGTACTGATGATTGTTTAGCACTGCAGGGGGACATAGATTTTTTGGTAGGCTGGTGTGGTCTTAACGGTTTACAGCTTAATGTGAGTAAATCCAAGAAGATAACCTTCTCCAGGGGTATCCATCACATTCGATATTTTTACAACATTAAAGGCACTCCCTTAGAAGATTGTCATCAAGTCTCTGATTTGGGTTTGATATTGGATACTGGTCTGACCTTTGTTCCTCATATAGTGCATATCTGTGATGTCGCTATGCGACTGCTGGGATTTCTGTTTCGCAATACCAAAGATTTCACAAACGTCGAATGTATAAAGCTTTTTACTCACTAATAAGATCTAGACTTGAATATTGCGCAATTGTTTGGAAACCTAACCACCAGATTTACATTAACCTGCTTGAAAATGTCCTCAGAAAGTTCGCTAAATATATATACCTGAAGAAATTCAATTCATATCCTGTAAAACATTGTAGTCAAAAAATCCTTCTTAACGCTGTTGGTGAGAACTCGCTCAATGCTCGCAGAGCTGTATCCAGTCTGATATGTTTGCAAAAACTCATTTTACTATTCTGTACCCCATACACACCACCATTTTAATTCCGCTTTGCTGTCTTGTTTTCGTTTACATAATAATTCTATTGCTGATTTGATCTATTTAGTGTAAACTTTTGTCATGCCAAAGTTAAATAAGAAATGATAATGAAATTTGATGCAGAATTTTTATAATATGACTTTATTTTAGTGGTTGTAGTTAAACCCGTCTCTATAATGAATACTATTCTGTGTTCCACTTATGTATTTTAAACTTGATTTCTTATCTATGTTAATTATTGCCATATTGTTTTAAATTTAGTGTTGTATCATTGGGTATGCTTCCACTATGGACCGCCCTGGTCCGCTGGAAATAAACTTTATTATTATTATTATTATTAAAAAGAAGACACACTCACAAAAATGATTAATCGTCTGACACAAATTCAAACAAAATTTTGAAAGTAAATTGAAAAATTAAAATCACGAAGGTGAATGCTTTTAGCGTTCAGAATGTTAGATAAAGTCATGCTGCCTAAACAAAGAGAAGTGAAGCAATTATGGTGCACATGTTTGTGGTTTCATAATATATAAAAATAACAAGAAGTAAAGTGATGAAGCAGCTGCAAACCAGAGCAGAGGAGAACTTGAATTAGGTGCAATGTGATCAGTGAWAGTTGTTACAATATCACAGAAACGGACATATTATAAACATAGAACACCAGACGCAATCAGGCCAAAWGCACTCCAGGAAATGTCCCGCCATATCTTCTCCGGATTATCACGTTACATATTGCAAACGCAGAGCGAGATATGTCGACAAGTGAGGCAGGGGTCTGGTTATCTGAAATTGTTCGGCAAATTTGGATAAACGAGCGAGATAAGGAAATTATACCACGTTCCGCAAACAGCGATATTGCGTTAGCGGGGGGAAGGTGCCTAACATGCTGTGGTGGTGAGGGAACATCCCGTCGGAACACGGGGATGGCTCAGATAAAGGGAGCCGTGACGTGGGGGTTATTGTGGTGCAGATCCAGCATGCATGCATTGTGGTAATGGTGATTTATTGCGGAAGTTTATCGTGTACGGGGTTGTTAAATTTTACGCAGGACCTTGATAGTGTTGTGTTTCTTAGGAAAAACGATATTTATGATCGTTTTGTTGGAGGGAAATGAAGTCTTAGGGCAGGTATTCTGGACCAACTGTAAAATGTAAATTATTTTCATCAGAAGCCAAAATGAAGCAATCCAACACTGAAGGTGTAACACATCACTTGAAGATAATAATGCTTCTTCAAACACTATTGTCTTTCAAGATTTACGTACAGGTATTTTTTTCACAAGGAATAATTTTTGGCAAATATTATCATTGCTTAAGATAAAATATTTTCGGAAAGATAGCTGTCTCTTGAAAACACTGACAAAAAATTATAAGTCTGACGTTTCGATTACACCTGTAATCTTTGTCAAAGACGAAAAACCTCAAAATTTGCCTGACACAAGTTCAAACAAAATTTTGAGTCAGATTTATAGTGATCTTTCCGAAAATATATTATCTTATATTATGGACGCTGAAAGCATTCACCCACGTATTATCATTGCTTTCCTTATATTATAAACTTCGGTGTCCAAAACACTTCAGACTTATCAAAACATCATTTTTTAAGACAAAGACAAGTTCAAAGTCAGTGCATCGAAGTTCAAGGAGACTATGTCGAAAAATAAACATATAATTATTTTCATGTTTTGCGTCTTTCTATGTCAGGGATCTTCACTCGTACTAAAATATATAGTATAGTAATGCAACTCTCATACCGTTATTACAAACCTGCAATAAAATTTATCTTCCATCTCGAACTGCAAATAACCGGATTACCATAAATTTAGGTCCGATTTTCGGAAGATGGTTAAGCAGGGTCGGATTATTTAAAGTTCACTACCGGTCAAACCAAAACTAGCATTCAGTCTTAGTATTTCTGTGCGCGAGACAAGAGAAACGAAAAATGTTTCGTCCTTGGGAAAAAGCTGCTCCAAGTACCGCTCAGAATGAAATTGCTGACGCTGACATGGAAGTGCAAATTGAAGAAAACAAGAGGAATCGTCGTTACCTTACCCAAGATGCCAAAGAAATCATAAAAATGCATACAATTGTTTGATAAAAAAAGAGTGCAGTGCTCCGTTAAAAGTGACAAGTGAAATGGTTGGTGTCCCCTACACGACTGTGAGAGATATTTTAAAAATAAAAGCAATTCAAGAAAATCACGCAATTCGAAGAAATTTCGAAATATATTAAAAGAGCTTGGGATAGAAATTAAATAAGTGATTTACCAAATGTATAAAGAAAATAAAGTTCCCAACTACGGCAAGTCTGAAATTAAAGCTTATGGAATTAGGCTGTGACATAAGTTATTGCGAAGAGTGGTTCAGAAAATACTTGAGAAGCATCGGTTTTAATTATAGTAGTTTGTCCATAATGGAATCAGCGCGACTCAGCCCGACTAAAAAGAATTAGATGGGGTTATATACACGAAATCAGAGGGTACCGCCAAGAAAATCGTAATATCGTATATTTGGATGGAATGTGGTACGACGCTCACGACTTGATAAAAAAATGTCTGACAGAATAACTGCGTTCTGCAAGCACCACCTTCGAGAGGAAAAAGAATTATAATTCTTCATGCGGGAGGAAGTAATGGATGGGTGGAAAATGGCTTATTACTGTCAGCGAAATAGATCCAAAATTGTTCTGCTGACTATCTTTGCGACATGGACTCTGCACTTTTTGAAACTTGGTTTCAGCAGCATTTACTGCCAGAGCTACCACCAGGATCTATTATAGTCATGGATAACGCGAGTTATCATTCAAAATTAATGAACAAGGCGCCAATATCAGCTACAAAAAAATTGAAATAGTTGATTACATGAAAAAGAATAAAATTACAATTCCGGATGGGAAAGCTACCAAGAAAGATCTGTTGACAATAATAAAAAATCTCAACATACCTAAACAATWTCGAGTTGAWGAACTAGCGAAAGGACATGGACATATAGTTAAGCGTTTGCYACCGTATTATTGCGTCCTAAACCCAATTGAATTAGTGTGGAGAACGCTTAAAAAGGAATACGAAGAAACAATACATGTTCTCGTTTAAGTTCGGGAGTTGTAGAGTTAGTGCGTAGAGAGGTAAGTAGTACAACGAAAGAACTGTGGAGAAGCTGTATTAAGCATGTTATTGAAATTGAAAATAGCTATGTATTCCCAAATTTTCAAAATTCTATAATACATGTTAATGATGATGCTAGCAGTGATTCATTTAAGTTATGTCGGTGTAAACTTGTTAGACTTTTTTGTAAAAATATAATAGATGTATGGAATTATTTTTTGTATTTAGAGCTTTAGATAAAAAATGTATATTTTTATTATTTTCTTTTAAAATACTTGTCTTTTATTTACATATTTAGTAATGCTAACCGTTAACTGCATGTTTCCTATAGTCAAAAGATTGTAATAATATTAAAATGTATTGTTTATAATTTTCGGCTAGCACAACATTCAACATATTCACAGGATATAAATACTACAGGAATGTTAAAAATCAAAATAGAAATATTTAGGAATGCGAGATTTTTCTTTGCATATTAAAACATGCTCAGATGTGCATGTTATCTAGTTAGATGACAAATTTCATTATAACTAGATATACTTTGCTTGTGCAAAATAATGTTGCTACTCATCTAAAACTACGTACAATTCATTTTGAGACGTAAATAAAAACGATCGATGTAAAACCTGTTATTAACCGAATGATTAAAAATTACTTATAATAATATACACTACACAAACAAAAAACGATTTTTAAAACGGCTTAAAGACGGCACTGGAAATTTGCAAAATCACAAAGAGAGGGTTTTATTTATGAGGGGTCGCGTGCCGTTCCAACTGTGCCTGTAAATGAAACGTAAATAGTATTGCAGGGTTGTAAAAACTGTAAGATAGTTGCACTGCTATAACCTAAATACATCGTAAGACAAGTAAGACATCTTTGCATTCACAAATATATCGAATTCAATGTTCCTTATATATTGTTTTTGTGCGTTTCCAATATCTGTTTCTATCTTTGTTCTAAGGCGTTTGAAAGTCAACTAGAACCTGAATATCATGACGATTTGAGTATAGTGTACGAAGTCTCGATTTTTTTAATATCCTTGATAAAATTGCCATTAAACCAAGGAGGATATTTTTTTTATGTTTGCTGTTTTTGTTACCTATCAAAACCAGTTTTCTTGAAGCCGTCTTTCCAACCCCCCACCAGCCTTGTCCCCGGTACAGATTACGTACGTCCCTTCTAACCCCATTAGGTGTAATCCCATCATCCTGGGATCACACCACGGTCGATGCAGATACGTGCCGTGTCGTGCACTAAAGCTGGCGATTTTTCTTCACAAATGCCAGAATCACCGGGAGATAATGCGTGATTTACGTGTTAGTGGTTTTTCTCCATCCTTATCTCGCAATTTGGACTGTGGTGATAAAAAAGTTAAATTGGAGGGTATTTAAACAGTATCAATATTCAGTTCAGAAAAACATTCGAAACTTGTAAATCAATATTTACGTTCCACTGGGAATTCGAATTCACTCAAACTCGTTCTTTCCGCGTCGATAATGCATGAATCCTGGAAGGTATGACGCAAATTTGAATACTAAAGTACCCAAGGGAACTGCTGCTCCAATAAAGAACGGGTTGCTTTTAGTCTGTTGCAGCGATTTCACGATAAAAAAATTGAGAGCTGCCAGACTCTCGATCAAGCGGTATCTGAATGTAAATCAGCCGGGGGTAGATTGAGTTTTTAACAGAATTATTAAAAATGCGATGGAAGCTGGAATTCACGCCCTTGACGACTTGGATGTGTCCGTCTTGCCTGTCAAGGAAGTGGGAACATCACTCAAGTGGTATATCCCTTAATCCTGGGATGCATCTGCGCTAGGTATTGTTGGAGTCCGCTGAGCTACGGTAAAACATAGCGATGATATTTCCAATTTTCAGCGAGATTGTACCCTTCACTGAAATTACCATTGTGATAAAATAATTGTGGTTAAAAATGAGAAGAATTGATACATTCTTACCATCTTATCTGTTAGACACTCCTTATTAGAGGATTTATTGGTATTAGAGGCGGGAGTGGAAAAAAAACTCAAGGAAAATGCCGTATTGCATTAAACAGAAATGCTTATTCAACTACCTTGTAACAGTGCTTCAGTAAATATATATTATATTTGCCGCAGAAGGGTCAATAAAAAACAAAGAGGAACAGACAATTAAAAAATGTTAATAGAAAAAAATAAATTATAATAATAATTGTTGCAATGTTATATTACATGCAGTGGTAATTACGAAAGAAAAAAATTTTATAAACAGAGTAGGCATGTAAATTTTAGTTAAATTAAGTATGTCACCTTTTTGTTAATGCTGTTTGTTTATTAATGCGTACCACTTCTAGAAAGTCGTTTTTTTAATTTATTTCCTTATATAAAAACGTTGGTTCTTCAGAACTTAAATGTTGATCACATAACTATTGGACTTAGTCGAACTACATTTGAAAACCTTAATAAATAAATTAATTAAAAACGCCTTTAACTTCGAAACACCAACCATTTGGCGATAACCAAAAAACTATCTCGATTGATTATTATTTCCGTAGTGCCCTAAAAGGAATAAGAATGAAGCTTAATGACAAGTTCATCTGATTCTTTGATAATCTAAAAATATATCTGAAACCTGTAAAGAACCAAGCTAATCAGAAAATGATACTGATTTTAACATGTTTTTCACAAAGAGAGAATCTTTCTAAACAAGCTTCAGAATTGTTGGCGTCAAGACTCAAAGAGTCAATTGAAATGTAGCTTAAACTGAACTACTACTACTCAATAAATTAGAAAATTCGTTGCTATGTTATGTGTGGTGTATAAGTGTACTAATTTACTAATAACTTCAAAACAAGAAAAGTTTTTGGTAAATAAAGGTAAATATAGCATAGTTAAAAATTGCACATCGTTCTCTTTATTTTTTCCCGGAAACAAAGGAGAATATTTTTTTATAATTTTGTGTGTTGTGTATACTATTTGGGCTATAATTGCAAAACGAGAAAGGCTATCATCATTAGCAATTTTTTAAAATAATAGCTTCTAAAACAAAGTTAAAAAAGTACGTCGTCCTATTTAGTTTTTTTTTTTAGAAATCAAAAAGAAGATTCCTTTTTTTATTCTGTGCCTTGTGTGTATGTTTTGGCAGTAAAAACATTACTAACGTCCGATTATCACCGCTCAATTTGTATATAAATTAATTCATCTGATGTAATATTCGCCCTTATTTACATTATATTTACATATATTGTCAATATTCATTACTTGTATTCTCTGTTGTATCAAGTTTGTATTCTGTTGGGTTGAGTAGAATAGCTGTGCTGGACTCGGCCCATTTTTTCTGTTTCTATTTTCTATTTTAAGCTAAAATCAACCCTGTATTTAAAATCTAGTCCAATCACATCTCTTGCTTTAAGGTGTTGTTATGGTTACTGGGTTGATTTTACCGAAAAATAACTTTAACAAAAAGAGGAGAAACCGACACTATGTTTTTATTAAAAAAAAATCCAAGCGATAACATGAAGGTTTCTCAAGATAAATCTGCTCTGTACCCTTAATGAATTGGTGAAATGATTAAATCATTAACGGAACCTGCAGTTCCGCCTTTACCTTGAAAAAATTCGGACCACTGAAGGTTTCCGTATTGTTCCAGATGCGGCCAAGAAACCCGCGTCATCCCCCGTCTCCTCCAGCTGCGTTTCCACTGGCTCAAGTCCGCCAAAGAATCCATGCGTCTGGAGCAGGCCGGAATCACGAAGCCGGTCCTGGATTCCGCCATAGCAGCCTTCACCTTGGAGATCATAGCGAAACACGGCGAACCCGCTCCTAGGCTGTGCAACAAGGACCCCCTGACCATCAAGATGGGCACCTACGTCGTCGAGCTGTTCCCGAACGCGAAGTTCATCTTCATGGTTCGCGACGGTCGCGCCACCGCACACTCGATCATTTCGCGGAAGGTGACCATAACCGGGTTCGATCTGACTAGCTACCGGCAGTGCTTGAAGAAGTGGAACAGTGCGGTCGAGGCCATGAACAATCAGTGCAAAGAGCTCGGGCCGAAGAAGTGTCTGAGGGTGCCCTACGAACAGCTGGTGTTGCATCCGAAGACGTGGATGGAGAAGGTGTTGAAGTTCCTCGATTTGCCATGGAACGACTCGGTGTTGCACCACGAGGACTTTATCAACAAGGGGATCAGCCTCAGCAAGTGAGTTTTTCTTTAGATTCGACACGTTTTTTCATACTTGTCTCATGACTGGATGGCCGGACTGAAACCATAGATTCTAGAGACAATTCTAGGTCAATTGGACAAGAGTTATCTGTATTCAAATTTGCTTCCTAAGGGAGCTACTGTCCCTTAAAGATGTACTCCCAAAGACAGATTTTATTTGAATTCTTTGAAAGTTCTGGGTATAATTAAATGCAATTACGTAGGTATATTTACCAAACTTTATGTGATAAATAAGATGGTCTAAGAATAATTTCAAAMTTTTATTTATAAACAGGTTAAAACCGCGGGGTGTATCACGGGCCAAATTTTGTACACTAAAAATTCCTGTACTTAGAAAATTCCGTGGAATTACATGAAATTCCATGGAGTTAACGGAATTATATCGCAGTTCCTATGAAATTCTAAGTAGTTCTTGCAATTCCTAGGAATTACATCAAAATTTTTTAGTAAATCCTGAAATTTTAAGTAATTTATCTAGTATGTGTAGATGTGCGCGTGTTTGTTTAGAGATAATTTTCGAAAACGTACACAAGTGCAGTCGCACATCAAAAAGGTCTAAGCACTATTATGGAAGAAAAAATTGAACTTTATGATGCAAAAGTCAGATTTGAGGTAACAACAGCAGTATTGCTATTACTGAAATATAAATAGCAACCCTCGCATTGTTTTGAGTCCAGTTGAGTTTTAGTTTAATAATATAATTTAAAAAAAAAACAAAGAAGATTAAAAGTAAAACACATGCAAATTTCTATAATAACAAAAAAGATAAATAAAACAAACTACCCACAACAGCCAAAGAAAAAGAAGAACAATTTTGTTAAGTTAAGTTAAGATAAAATTTGGAACAAAATTCTTAACTTGGTTATGTATATGTATAAACAAAAAACAAATATCGATCAGTTCGAGCTTTTAAAAAAATAAATTATTGATTTTGGTTCTCACTTTTGCACAATTTGTTGATCTTTATGTAAAGAGACCTTCTGATCTGGAATAGTTCAGATCAGATCGCAATATGTGCATTAGTATTGGGAATGCTATTTACTAAAGGTAAAACAAATCCTAGAACTTTATTTGTCACTGGATCATATTCAATTCTTTCAGTAATTTTAGAGGCATCTTCTGACAACCATATTTTTTTGGCAAGTTTCGCTGTTCCCGAAAGCCACTGAGACCTTTGAAGTTAAATTTATAGAGCTTTATTTTGTAAACAATTTTTTTTTGTTGAAGTTTTTTAGTTTTAAAGTAGGCTATGGACT
Organism: Rhyzopertha dominica; assembly: GCA_025024175.1. NCBI lineage: Eukaryota > Metazoa > Arthropoda > Insecta > Coleoptera > Bostrichidae > Rhyzopertha > Rhyzopertha dominica. The sequence goes on from QCXZ01000138.1 coordinate 7,098,098, forward strand.
TTAAACTTCTTTTTATCAGAATGCAGACCATAAAATTTTGAACAATTTTTGTAAAGAGCATTTTATAAGTACACAGGTACTGAGATACGCATTATTATACTAAGGGACAAGCACGTTGATTGGTGTACCAGGTGATATGCATGTCTCAACATTTTTGCAGTCAGAAGCCAGGCCACACTGGCTACAGCGCCTGCTGTTTGCAGCCCCCACCCCTATGGCAGTAAATAACGTGAATCTCATCCACTTTCGCGAAAAAAAAATAAAGTCGCTCATTACTATTGACACATTTGATAACTCGTGGCAAAAATCGATTCACTAACATCAAAGCTATTGACTCGGAGTGACTATTTACGTTATTCACTGATTTATACTCCCACAATTAACGCCCTCTCACTGCAATTCCTTAAAATTTCTATCGTAATTCCAAGTAATTTTTAGTAATTCCGCCGAGGGGGAAATCACCCACTCAAAATTGTACAAACTCATCCATTTTCTCAAACACATCCACATACATTCATGGACAGTCGTGTACATACATCCATCCACATCTACCCATATCCGTATATATCCACCCACATCCATTACACCTCCTACCAAATTAAGACTTATTCACGCATTTTGCACATGTAAAATAATAATAGATCATAGACAAAGGAAATACACACACATTTTTTACAAAATATATGTCTAATATGCCAAAAAAAGAAATCCTAAACGTACATAACATAATAAAAAATGTAAAGAAAAATAATGTTTCAATAGTTCTAAAAAGCTTTGTCTTCGAAGAATGTATATCTAAAAGAATACTCTATTTCGGTTCTCAAAAGATTTATATTTTTTATACTTTGCTTATCTGCCGTTTTCAAACAAAAAGGTTGCAAGCTTCGTGAAATTACTGGAACATAAAGAATGAATTTTTTATTTATTTCTTTACTGTAGTTTTCCGAACTACACTTCTTCGATTTACATTTCTAACCCAAATACCAGCGGTCATCAAACTAGGCTGTAATAGTTTTCAAGCATAATACTAGCACTATTATTATTATCTTCATCCAATGACAAATTTTCGGTATCTTTGTCTTCTGCATAAGACAGTTCCGTCTTCATCTTCACTTGTTTCCAAACTAGTTTCAAATTTAAGAGTATTTTCTGTCACAACAGCTTTACTGATCCTTCCAAGTTGTTTGAATGAATTAAGATTATTTCATTGTACAAGTTTCTAGGTACAACAATCTGAGAATCATTTATTTTTTTTCAAGAATAGTGCACACGTATCTTTTTATGTGAACACTTTTGTCTTTAGGGAGAGTAAAAAAATCAATAACTTCATAAAATTTTCCCAAGCATTCCAGACCTTTGTTGTAACTTTTGCTGTTTTAAGTGAATATTGTCAATGTTTGCTTTCTTCTTTAATATATTTGAAGGAATACGCTCTCCATTAAAGTACTATTTTTATTTGGCGCCTCGTAACTTATATCAAAAATATACCCATACATGGTTATTAGAAATTTGAGTAATTTTTACACGGTTCAGTGTGTCACTGCTTCAATTTTCATTAAAAAGCCAGCAAACGTAGAATGCGAAGTGAAATGCGTGGTTTTAGGTCAGGTTTTAGCAGTTGAGAGGTTTTTTATGGGCTATGCACATGCGCGCATGCCCAAATTTACAAATCACATCCATCCACATCCAGACACATCCATTCAACAGACCCAAACACATCCAGGCCACATCCGAGCAGTTGTACAAACACATCCACGGTGATTACACCCTCGAATTCCACGCAATTCTTTGTAATTCCATATACTTCCAAGTAATTCCTGTAAATCTGTGCAATTCTTTCCTTAGTGATACACCCCTCGGTTAAAACGATTTCAAATTTTCTTCAAAAAATTAAATACCTTATCATTATTTACACAAAAAATGTGCTTCTGTCAGATTTCGATAGAATGCAGCATTTTCGAGTGCAATCGATCAGAAAGTGTGAGTGCACGCATTTTTACTATGGTCGGATAAGGATAGTATAAAAGAATCGATATCAGGGTGTGCCATGACTTAACGAGCATGTAGACTCATTAGTCCAATGTGCTTTTTTTAACCAATAATTGAAAAAAATTAAACCTAAGTTGTATACATTATTTTCTCGCCCTATCTGCAACTGAAAACGTTGCTCAGAATGGTATTGTGATCAGCTCTGAGTGAGGTAGCTGATTCCATAATTTTACGAATCAATTCATCTCTAATTTGAGATATCTTAGCTTATACTAAACTTAACATGCACCCCCAAATAAAAAAAAAAGTCAGGAGGAGTCAGGTCAGGTGACCTTGGTGGGGAGCAAACCGACACTTATTAGTGAACGTATCATTTAAATATCTTGTGACATTTCTACCAAAATGAGGAGGAGCACCATCTAACTGAGACCACATGTTTGCCCTTCCTCAAGTGGAACTCCTTCCAACAGTCCTGGCAAATCGTTTCGTAAAAATAATAGAAAGCTAAACTTCTCTCTTGGCCATTCTGTTTTTGTTGTGGATTTGTAGAAAAACAAAGATTCATTTTTCGATATTCCCTCGAAGGAACTCTGTTGTGGGTCCTTGAAGAGGTAGTAAATGAAATAAGTTAAACTCGTTTTTCTACAGCTACCATCGAATTTCATCCAATATTTCAATTTGCAGTATGATATGTTTAAAAAATCATCTCTTTTAGAAGCATTTTTCGTTATTAGCTATCGTAATACAGTTTTTTAAACGGCCTCTCGCTTTTTTTAACCCTTGCCCCTCATGAATATTTTGATTGGTAGACTCTAACCTCGTTATTTAACAGCACAGAGGTTTCTCCACTAACAAAAGCCCGCATTTCTGCCATTCATTATACCATCAGTTCCTGTTCATTAAACCGCTGCAAAAAAGACAGGAACGGTTTTTTTTTTGTTTTTACAAAGCAGCTTTGTTAAAATAGCCTGTAATTACCGGTGGTAGTTAGGAGGGCATCTTTTCTAGGAAACACAACTGGAAAGTTTTTCGTTTATAAATAGTCAAGCGTTCCATTTGGACCTTCCGTTTGCATTAGCTAAAGTTTATTTGATAATTAAATATTAAACAATTTTATTGCAGTAGTGATAGTAATGACAACTGGCTTGCAAATTTAAGGGCGATAATTATTTATTATTATTTTTTCTTATTCTCAGAACAACAATATGGCTTGCATTTTAACCTAAACTGATTAAGATTTTATCGCTCTCTTTTCGGTACGTGTATTACGTAACCAGTCTTTTCACGGTAAATCGAAAGATTAATTGTCATCTTAGTAGTGCCTTTCCAACGGCATTTACTGCCAACATCATTGTAGCAAAGCTGCCTCTTTACGCAAGCATATAAATACCAATTTGTGTTAACTAATTTCGACTACGATTAACAGAGCTTTCTAGATCTCAAATATAACAGTTCTATCAACCTTTAAGACCAGGTTCTATTTCGTTCATTTATAGGCACTTTGTATTGAAGAGAAAAATTATTATAAACGAATCATTTTGTGGTAATATACATTTTGAGGACTATTTCACTTTATTCGGAAAAAGGAAGTTGCCAAATAATCCGTCTTTGATCTTGGACGCGAATTTACTTCTGTCAGTTTCAATCCTTGGCCTCCCACGTATTTTCTTTGGGCTTTCTCTCCCATCCCCCTGCCGTTATCCATGTATCATTACCCCTTTTGTGGCGCCTCTCGCCTACTGCTCTAAATTTCCCCGTCCAAACACGGCTCATTACCGTCGCTAAAGTACCGAGATGAAACAAATTGTTTTCGGAGAGACGAAGATTAGCATTCTTACAAATGGGACGACTGGAATGGGTATACGAGGCTGGTTGTAAATAATGGAGTAAATAACCCTGCCAGAATATGAGTTTCTTCCGCCTGTTTTATACACTTTACTGGTAATGGAATATTAGGTAGTTGAAGTACACACGTGAGAGATGAGGTATGTCATAATCTTTGATTACATAAGACTGAGATAATTTAGGTTTGTTTAGATATTTAAGTTATGTTCTAGGAAAATTAACCAATAACAATTACACTGGCCTATAAAATTATCTCTTTTTCTTGTTATACAAAAAAATATTCTAAATTCTAAAAAAATAAAAAAAACCGCTGCAAATTGAACTTCCACATCCAATTGTCAAAACGACATTTACGTTTTTATTTCTTATACTATACGATTAGTAATCAGGTTTTGAGCATTTTTTTCTTTTTTGGAAATATTTCGTAAAAGTTAAAATTTTGAATAACTTTTCTGAGACACTTTTTGTGAGACATTTTATTTCCTGTCTGATGGTATTTTCATTTTTTTGAATATATTAAATGTATTTGGAGATATTTAGGAAAAACAGTTTTCTTTAAGTGACGCTTTTTTGCTAATATCTTCTAAACAGTTTGCTGCACCGAAAATTTATAATAACGAATAATACTCGCAGTTATACTACTAATCGCATAGTAAAACGCTAAAAAAATAAAAATTTGCAAAAAGAGTAGTTACCCCCCCCCCATTTCGCTCCCTTCCTGATACCCTACTTACCTAACAAACAATAGGTCGCTTTGGGTAGTTGAGATTTATACGTTTGCCAAATTTCAAGTTCAGATATTAAGTCTTTCGAAAGTTATCGTGTCCACAAAAATACCACAGACACACAGACAATAATTTTTTTTTGCTCAAATTTTGTTTCTTTTTTGCGTTTTCGACTATTCTAAAGTGAATGAGCAAATAAAAATTTTTGAAAATTTTTTTCGCTATACAATACTTCCCATCCGTTGGATGTGGAAGTAATTATCTCTTTTTATTGTTATACAAAAAATTATTCTTAATTCTAAAAAAATCGTTGTTACAAGATAAAAATAACGTCACATTTATCCCATCACCCAACACTTTTTTGACACGCAACATTTTTTCAAGGGGTTGTTTATTAAATCAAATATAACTTTAAACATTGAGCAAGGAATTTCGAATAAATGTTTTATATTTTTCTTGAGAATTTTGCATCCTGAAGTCCCTTTTAGTATCCAACAATAATCAGCTATTTTGGTTTGAAGGCTTCCGTGGTTGTTGTCGATGACATGTTGTTTTCCGGGCTGGTTCCCACGTTGGTTATTAGACCTTGACGTTTCGACACTCATGTCGGTGTCTTCCTCTGAAGTAGCAGAAGTAGAAGTTTCAGAGCTACTTCTGAGGAAGACACCGACATGAGTGTCGAAACGTCAAGGTCTAATAACCAACGTGGGAACCAGCCCGGAAAACAACATGTCAATAATCAGCTAGCATATAACATACTTCCACTTGCCTTGATACCGATTCTCCATATTTAAAAACGTTCACTGACTGTCGCTGGGTTTCTTGGGAAGAAATCCAAAAAAATAATGAAGTGTTTTTTTAATGACTGCCTGACTTTTATTGAAAGTTTTTAAACTAGATTGCTGTAGTCTTTAGCAATGTGGTTGCCCAAAAATCCTTTGGCCACGAGTTATCTTCTTTTATTAACTCTTTCTTTGAGGGCCCACAAATAATCCGTCTTTTATTTTTGCATCACTGATCTTAGGAAACCATTCTTTTATGTATACGAATCGTTTGTTATTTCTATCAAGTGATTTTACAAAGTTTTTCATAAGTAAAAAAAATTGCAACAACTTTTAACTCTGCACATATTTTCCATGAATGTTTGTCAAAATGAAACTTTTCTAAAAGCAGTTTCATATTGTAGTAGGACTCTTTCATGTTAGCAGCATGACGTTTGCGAAAAAGCGTTACTTTTGTAATTTCGTGCAGCATATTGCAACCCTTCAATCGGGATCCTAAAAGTTCGGATTGCTGTTTTTTTTTTAAGTTTAATCGCATCTCCTTGAGTAAGTAAATGTGGGGTTACCTTGAGAATCGGTTGTTTCTGAAGGTGGATCGTTACTAGAGTCACCTTGAATAGGTTAACAAAATTGAAAATCTTCGGTATCCATATTTCTTGTCTTCATAATTCCTGGAGGTGTTGGCATTAACTTCTGTAAACACAAAAAAAGAAAGACAGTGCGATTTTATAAAATGTATCAGTCACAGAAAAACTGTGGGTGATAGAACAAAACTTCCTCATCGTCTCGCTACATCAGTAACACCTGGAGCAATATCTTCTCTCTGAACAAGCTTTTGTCTTCATGCGAAAGGAATTGAAAGTGGAAAATTATTTGGAACGTTGCAGATGTGTACTAGATAATCGCGATTTTACCATAAATCCAATTTCATCGGTTAAATAAGCCCTGCAACATTATAGTATCAAAAACTACAGTCTCTGTTGAAACACAAACTACCACGGTTGAATACTTGCGGCGTAATTTGCGGTTGTCGATTGATTGTAATGTGTACACTGTTCTGCAGTTTGCGTTTAAACTGAGTGAAACGGACCGACGTTTCAGCTACTCTTGTTTATTTTGGCGCCACACAGACCCAGACTGAAAGGCAATTGTATATGTGATGAAACAGTGTAAATTCCGTGGACAATCGGCAACCGTTGCAATACTCTTGTCAGTTGGTAATATATAAAGGTATGCCGATGGATGAAACGTTCCATGTGCTGGATTAAAAACGAAAAATACGTGTTTTGCCTTTGTTTTTAAACGTAATCCCTTTCAGAGCTTTTCGTGTCAGTTGGTTGATAAAATACAGCTGGACCAATAAATCGACAGGGAAAAACCGTAGAGTAAATAAATTGTGTGAGGCAGCAGTAAAAACCTTTCTTTCAGTTACTATTACATCTGTTACCCTTTTCAAGCGATTTTTTTTAATTATCTCTGTGGATCAAATCGTAAAACAAAATTGTAGCTAATGTCCATGTAAAACTATCTTTTGAAATAAACTACAAACTAATAGTATCTTTCGGGGGGGGGGGGGGAATTAAGTATCCAAAATTAAGGAATAAATAAACACAAAATGAAATAATAAATAACAAAGCTTATAGTATTATTGTATTATTGTATCGCGAAAAAAATGTTCAAAAATTTTTATTTGCTTTAAAATGGTCGAAAACGCAAAAAAATTCTTTTCTGTGTGTGGTGTGCCATCAGATAGGAAATAAAATTTCTTACAAAAAGTGTCTTAGAAAATTTATTCCAAATTTTGACATTTTCGAAATATTTCCAAAAACCTATTTTGAACCCTGCTCGTACGATTTTTTTCAAATTTTGATATTATATAGAAAATCAATTTCTGATCAGAAAGCACTGTTGTATTTTTTTTTGTTAAGTTAATAATTTTCGAGTTATTTGGAAAAACAGATTTTAAAATTTATATATTTTTGCTAATATCACGGGAACTGTTTGTCTTAGAAAAAATGTGTAGAGAGAAAAAATGCTCCAAACCTGATTACTAATCGTATAGTATAAGAAATGAAAACGTAAATGTCATTTTGACAATTGGATGTGGAAGTATTGATTCAATTTGCAGCGGTTTTTATTCATACACTCCCGGAATGAGCGATGATATGCAGATATCTCTGTATTTTTTATGATAATTAAACTACCAGCTTTTGGCTAGATATTAAATAGGAAGATTTACAATAAGCTTTACCAGTGGTGTTTTTTTAAGAAACTGTACTAGTGGAATTCGGGGATTTTTTTACAGAATGGCGATATAACATTCACAATAAGAGTTATTTGCAAAAATTTGATTGATCGCTGAAAGAACTAATTGAAGATTTAAAAAGAGATTTATTTTACGATCATGATAATACAGTGCAACCTCTTTAATCAGGCCAATTAAATGCATGGGGTGTGTCCGAATTAGCGATTTGTCCGGATTACTGGATATTGTTCAAATTCCCTGAAATCGCGCAAAAAACAATAATTAACAATACATATGATGGTGATATTATTATTATTATTAACAAATATAAATACATATTAAGTACAAATAAACAAAACTACAACATTCTAGAGAAATAATGGATGATATTTTTCCACACACATTTGTTTACTTTTAGCGCGGGGCAAAAGAATCAGTGAGATGTTTTTGCTTATTACAGTTAATTTCTGCGCTTATCGCTTGATTGCACAAATCATTTAGCAATATAATTTGATGTGATGGTACATTATTTTCTGACGCCCATTGTAAACATGTGTTGAATGAAGAAACGGCGTCATTATGCTTAATTGTATTTAATGAGACATTTATCTTCACTAGAACTGGATTCTTCTTCGCCAGAAGCTTTCTATAATTCTTCAATGGTAGTATCATCTGGTAGATATTCCTCAGTTTCATTAACCCCAAATGCCCTATTCTCAATCTCTTCGTTTGTAAGCTGCACGTTATGATCGATTCTTGCACTTAATTCTTTTAATTCATCTATCTCATACTGAAGTTCTTTATTTGAATTCTTGATTTTTTTCTGCCAGAAGTGACAAAGGTATATTATCTTCTTCATCATCATCGTCATCTGATAATGCTTGTTGAATATGTGGTAATAACTCTCTCCATTACTTTTTTATAAGTTCGTTGCTAAGTTTTTGCCATGCCTCATCTAAGGTAAAAACAACATCTTTTAAATTAATATTTTTTAGTATTGTAGGGATGTCAATTTGAGAGTTTACAATTTTCTTTAATAACTGTTTTCGGTAGGAAAGCTTAACAGCTTGGATCACATGTTGATCCATTGGTTGAGTTAGTAGAGTACAATTTGGTGGCATATACATGACCCATATTTGGTTATCATCACTGACTAAATTCTCAGGATGTCCGGGGGCATTGTCTAATATTAAGATTGCCTTTTGAGGCAAATTTATTTCCCCGAGTTTTTGCCTCACTGGTGGTACAAACTCAGTATGAAACCATTCTCGAAAAATTTCTTTTGTAACCCATCCTTTTTTCTGTCCTTTATAACATACCGGAATGAATTAATTTGCAAATGCTCTAGGTTTTTTGCTTTTCCCAGAACAAGTAGTCTCAGTTTGTGACTTCCAGCAGCATTAGCGCATGGCATAAAGGTTACCCTTTCTTTGCTGATTTTGCTGTCAGGAGCGTATTTCTCACCAGAGTGAGCCAATGTTTTGTTAGGAAAAATTCTCCATTCCAATTCAGCATTATAAATTTACTCTAATTGTAAGCCCTTTTCGTTTATTTTTGATAAGAGTTTTTTTTTGAAAGGCTGAACAACATTTACATTACTAGATAGTATTTCCCCAGAAATACTGAGTTGCCTTATACCACATCTTTCTTTAAATTTTTGAAGCCAGCCAGAGCTTGCTTTAAAATTGTCGGCACCAGTTAATTGTTGATAAAAAATTTAGCTTTTTCGCACATTATATCGCCTGACAATGGGGTGCCTAATAAGAATAAAAAATGTGAAGGTAAATGTTGTTTACACAAAATTAATAATAACACCTACCTCTAGCCCTTTCCTGGAGAAACCAGGTATATACAGCTTTTTCCATTTCAGGGTTTACACTGACTTTCAAAGTTTTTCGTGCTCCTGGTCCAGAATATGATAAAACAACATACTCCAAAATTTTTACTTAATTTTTATGTATATCACTAACTGTAGATTTTCCGACGCCGTATTATAATGCAAGGGATCACGTACTTTCACCCGCGTCAACTCTTTTTTTATAATGTCAATCTTCTGTTGCAGTTTTAAAGTATTATGCTTTCTTTTCGACATTTTTTAAAGACACACAAAGCACTGTAACTGACACGTGAATTGCTACCGGAATATGAACACCATTACGAATTGTTCGCTGTTGTCGTTCGATCGCGATCGCGATGTTAGCGACAAGCTCGTGCATGTAGTGTCCGGATTATCGCGCGTCCGTCCGGATTATGAGTAAACAAACCGGGTATCCGGATTACTGGATGGCCGGATTAAAGTGTGTCAGGATTAAAGAGGTTACACTGTATTAAGTAAAACATGGATGGACACCAGAAAGAAATGTTAAAACGAAAGTTGTCCGTCAGGCGGTTTCTTATTTAATAAATTTTACTTTTCTTCTAGACTTTATTGCTCATGCTATTTGGTAGCACATCTTGAGATTGTAACGCGAGCAACTTGAATAGAGACCAACCCCTATCTCTTTCTTTTCAGGGTGGAGCGTTCCTCAGACCAAGTAATCAAACCTATCAACATGGAGGCGCTGACCAAATGGGTCGGCAAGATACCCGAAGACGTCGTCCGCGACATGGCCGACATAGCGCCGATGCTGTCGGTGCTCGGCTACGACCCTTACGCCAACCCCCCTAACTACGGAAAACCCGACGACCTCGTCGCCGACAATACGAGGGACGTCAAGAAGCACGAGGACGAATGGGAGAAGAAGGCGAAGCAGATGTTCGACGTCGGTTTGGGCGACGGCGGCGACACGGCGCTGGACCGCGAGCCCAGCGACAACCCCGCGAACGGGACGTGATACGTGTTGACGGTCAAGTGTTTCGGACTGAGCTGCGAGTGGGACGAAGAGTAAGGTGAATTTTGTTGATTTTGTTGTCCGGCGTCGAGATTTGGGCTTTGGGAGTGCAGGGAGACGACTTGAGCATTGGAGATTGCGCTAGTGCCCGATAGATGGCGCTAGCGATTGTCAAAGTGGTCGATTTTGGGTTTCTAGCCGTTAGTCTTCGATGAACGATCAAAATCCTTGTCGTGTGATGCTTTAGTATCATTACTATCACTAAAAGATTACGTCAGCCAAACTGTTTTGGTTGATTATTGTACGTAACATGKTTTGTCAACTATATTTTAGATGTAATGCATTTCTTAAGGACTCCAAATAACTTACGAATTCGAAAATGCAGTATTTAACGTCATTATCAAAATCTAAAGATGGTTGCTGTAGAACTATAATGATGGGTAATTTATTGACTTAAAGAAAGATTACTCACTCTTCGATTGTCTAAATCATAATCAAGCACAGCTCAGTCAAAATAGCTCTGCCCAAGTCAATCTTGATGGTATTCTGGCAGGAATTTATGTTCTATATCAAACATTAAAACTAGTTAGTTTTTTATGTTATAGTATAAATTTGACTCGTAGGTTGAGCCACTGCTTTTCAGATGGCGCTACCGATCGCTCTTTTAAACAAATCTTGCGTTAGTTCGCTCAAGTGTTTTCCGACTTTACTTTTGATGTTCTTACTAGCATCGTTTGCGCTTTTATCGCATCATTTTTAATAAGTTGTCTCCTTGCACTATGATAAAGTCCAAGCGCGACCAAAGCAACTAAAAAAAAATTTGCGAAAGACTTGGTAAGGGATCAGTGCAACTAATCTAGGAACAATCACGTGTGAATACTGTTGTATTTGTTATTTTATCAACTTTGTTGTGTAGGAGTGTGTAAAGAGGTTTCTAAAACCTTCAAGTCTCAGGACTGACGTGTAGACAGAAATCAAACAATTCCACCCAAGTGGAAGGTGTTCACAGGCCAGTTGTACGCTTCTTTCGATTGTAAGAATCAAAAGTGAACAAACCTTTTTAATATTACATTTTCGAGAAGTATTATTATTGGGTTAGATAGCTAATTTATCAAATATCAAGGATCATATCCTGTGTCGTGTTTGTGAGAGGTTTGTTGGACGATGGGATCAGATTTAAATGACGTATGTTTGTGGATGAGATTATTAATTATTTAATGAAAAAAAAATAAATATTTTTCGTAAAATGTGTGGGTGAATTTTTTTTCCGGCCAACCGGTAGTTGCACGTTCCTTGCTTTTTGCTAAATATAATTAGGTTTTTTGCTTTGCTTCACTTTACAGGACATAAACAGGCTTTGCTGAGGTAGCTTAACTTGCATGATGCTGATTGCTCGCTTTTTCTTTTAGTAGCAAGTGAACCCTTCCTACAATTGTAAGTACAAGCTTTCTTTTTATGTACTTGGCGTTAAACTTATTCATATCGTTTTATCAGGATGAACGTATATCTTCCAGAACTTTAAAACACAAAAGATTGCACAGCGTATTCTCAACTCCTAGTGTTTTCTTTAATGCTTTCCAGGATTGCCTATAAAAAAAATGAGTTGCTTGCGAGAGCTTAATTTTTATCATCCAATTCAGGTTAATGTCTTACAAGCCTTATTTGAAGAACTTAATACCCAAATGTGTGTTTAAACTAGTTCGATCAAGACTGTTCAAGAGCATGGCCACCTTTAAAAAGGCCGCGGCCTCATCAATTTGGCAACAGCGCTCTTAAGGCCGATTTTGTTTAAATCGAATGGATTGATACATGACGTACTCCTTGCACTAGTACAGTGTTCAGACCTATAATTTGGAATCTAGATTAGGCTGTTACCGGCAAATGGTAGGCAGAAATTTTGGTTTAATCGCTAATGAAATTTTCGAGTCAGAACCAAAACTGCGGATTAATAATAATAAAATATACTTGCATTACAAACTACTCAGTGCTGAATTTACAACTTTCCACTTCGTGCTTTAAGAAAGTCTGTGAAGTACTTTCAAAAGGCCAATCATTGTTTTGTCAAATTCAGAAGACACTGCATCAGCTGGTATTTTTGTGACATTTAATTACAACTACCTAGACGTTTGACGAATCAAGTATATTTTATATTAGCGATACTGTTGCATTCAAACTTAGACGAAAACGTAATTGCTTTTGAATTCATTTAATGAGTGCGTTAAATTTAAATTAATAAAAGGTAATGATCATTGACCAGGTGCTTATTACAATTTAATAAATGGTGGAGTGCCATATAAAATTGTTGTTGAATGTGTGCGCGATGCAGATGTGAATATCTGAAAAATTTGAGAGATTGTTTATGTCGGCAAGTACCTACAAACATAAGGTTATTTCAAATGTTTTAAGTGAACGAATCGCAATTTCTTTTTTGAGAATCAACTATATTGCTACTTATGCAATAATGGTGTAAAATATAAAATAAAATCTCTCATGTCAGTTGTTAGTAATGCTTTGTTAAATAATTATTTCAAGGTACGTGCAAATAAACTGTAGCCTCAGATTTAAATATAAGAAATATAAATACTTTGTTTTTAGAAATACTTATCTAAATATATTTATAGCTCCTCCCTTGTTACGTATATACATGTCTTAACATCTCAGGAAATCTTACCAAACTGCTTGGCATATCATATAGCATATACACTGTATATTTATCTTATCTCTTGTGAACTACACGTGTTCACCATATTATTTGTGGAATATTTAGTTTATTTTTTGTTACAACTTGGAAGTATTTATTTTATATTTATCACACCAAGTAAATTGTTTCATTAAAAATAATGTATATAGAATTTTCTTTGTAACGTACGTCGAGAACCCATTAAGGCAATGCTTGTTAAATAATCCCTTTGTTTCAATAAGTTGGATGACTTATCAACATTTCAAGAAGTTAATTATTACAATAAAGCATATCTCAATATAACGAGGAGTAAAATTAAAAATTTACAGTTAAGTAACATATTTTTTTCCTGTTTGAGTTATCGCGACATGTTTTTTGTACAACTTTGCCGCCGACAATGTTTCTAATAAAAAAAAATACTCATAATGCCTCGATATCTAAACATAACACTACCTACTTCAGTTTGACTTAGCTCATTTTCTAGCGAATTCAAAGTAAATGTTTCAAATGGCTTGGATTTTTAATGCAGGTGTCACTTTCTACGAGATTTAAGGAATATTTTGGAAAAAAATATGTTTAAATTGCTACTAATAATGGAGATATAGCATTATATATATTAAGGGCCCGGCTTACGGATAACGGCGAATCGGCCTGGTGCTCGCGCCATTGCGCTGTTGCCATTTACTACGGCCGCGGCCTTATTGAAGGTGGCCATGTCAAGAGCTATAAGAAAGTAATTTCAAAGGATTTTAGGATACTCCGTAGAGTGTGGCAAGCAAAAATTTTTCTAACAGCTATATAGAGTTATGGAAGAATTACGTACATCCTTAGTCCGTTTTTACAAAGCTAATAAAGCCAGTGCGTTATCCAAATGTTGGTGCTACGTAGAGAGAAAAGTTACCTAACTTAGAGCTTGACTCACTTCTTGTTTTTAACGCCATAGCAAACTCTCCATCTTGCTTCACCTTCCCCTTTGCTTTTTGTAGATTGCACGCTTTGATCCCAAAACGCACTCGTAGAGAAAATTGTAGCTGACTTTCAGGAGCTGCGACGAGTCACCAGCTTATTCTTCTGACCGAGAGGGTGAGTAGCTTTAATTTGATTATCGCAATAAGATATGTCGTTTCGTCGCGATGCTGCTGCGAATTAGCGTTTCGAAGAAGCGCTGTTCCATTTAGAGCGCTCTGGATTGGGTTACACGGATATTATACAGAATTCCGTACGGGTAAATTGTCTGGTGCAATTTGGAACAGCTCCAGTTCCTTTGCCTTTAATTGCATTGCAGGAAATTGGTTTGTCCAGGGAAAGATAGTGCAAGCGTCGAGGTATATTCACATTATTAAAACGAACTGAATCTCAAATTCGATTTATGAAATCGTGGTAATCAAACTAAGTCGCCACCGGTTACACTACATTTTCCTAGGTCCGTCGCTCCAATATTAAGTACTAGATTGGTTTCAAATTGCTGAAAGCGGTATTGTATGACATTTTCAATTATTATAGTTACGGAACTGTTTCAGTTTCAGCTGCATGTGCAGCATTTGTCAAAGTGGTTCAGAGAAATTGCCTGGCATAACTCTCTCAGTCTGTTTAGTAGCACGTAACTTTGTTAGGATGGAAAAGCGTCGTTACATAGGTTCAGTTGCTTCTGGTGGAGGTTCACAAACTATTTAGTCGGCTCTGCGCAATTTAAACGTACTAACAAAGTCGGATCTGAACTACCTTCTAATCTGTTAAATAGCAATTCCATTAATGCATATTTTTCACAGTATTTTCAATCAAATAATATCATCTCTAATCATAGAATGTAATGTTATGAGAATGCTCGATTCCCATCCCTACGAGAATTTTCCTTGAGAATGGCTATTTTAGAAGTGGTACACTACGCACTCTTTAACGCAAAAGTGGCACAGACGTTGAAAATGTTGCGCTTATGTAGTCCTATTATTGATTTATACCTATTACACATCTTCAATTGTTGTATCGAAAAAGCTTATTTCCCCACAATGTGGAAGAAAGCCATTGCAATACCTCTACCTAAAAAGTCTAACCCTGAAAACTTGTCGTATTTTCATCTGATTAGCATCTTACCTGCAGCTTCAAAACTGTTTGAATGTCTAATCTACGAACAGATATCTGATTTTGTCTTTTCTAGAAAAATCATTCCCGATGCTCAGTGCACTAGCTTCATGGATGATCTCATTTCAGCTTATGATAAAGGTTTAGTCAGTGCTTTGGTATTGATCGATTTTTCAAAAGCGTTCAATACTATTAATCATGGTCTGTTATGCGCCAAAGTAAAGTCGTACGGTTTTAGCAGTTTGTCGGTACAGTTTATTAGATATTATTTGACCGATAGAACTCGAGTAGTAAAATATAAAGATAGTGTCTACTCTGAATTGTCGGTTAGATCTGGTGTTCCGCAAGGCTCCATATTAGGACCTCTGCTTTTCATAATATATACGTGTGGTATAGTGAACTCAGTTAGTAATTGTAGAATAATAGCTTACGCCGATTATACATAGTTGTATTTTAGTTTCGATAATTATGATTTCGCAAGGGCTGGCAAAATTCTGAATGAAGAACTTGAAAACTTCAGACAATTGTCTGCTGAACACGGCCTTGAATTGAATTCGTCTAAGTCGCAGCTGATGGTCTTTGGTAATATAAGTAGCACAACATTTCTTAAACAGTCTTTCAATGTTTGTATAGATGGTACAAGGTTAAATTTTGTTTATCGTGCCAGAAATTTGGGTCTCATTATGGACACTCAGTTCCAATTTAAGCTGCACATTCGGCCACATTCGTAGAGCTACAAACAGTATTAAAAAAAAACGTATACTTTAAATAATAAACTCCTCCTGAACCAGTGTCCAGGGACAACTTTAAATACTCAGCTATTTCTGGAAGCATTTTCCCAACTTAATGGATACCAGCCTGCTGTTCATAGCACAGTTATGTTTATGACAGCGTATGTACAGACGTAATTTTATGAAATTAAACGAGACGATATTTGTTGAAAGCAATTATAGTTTCGTATTTGTCCCTAATTCTGCAGATCAATATTCTTAGGGAGCGAACAAAAAAAATCGGCCCTATTTTCTTGTTTACCAGTTCGTCTTTATAATTCGTCGAGAGGTTCCATTATTTTTTTGCTCGACCTAATAACTGCCAGAAACAAAACAGGGTTTGGAGAAATGAATGTGACAGAAAAAAACTGAAGCGGGGCTGCCAGATTGCACTGAGGCTAAGAGAMTGTCATTTACAGCAAAGTAGGATAGATAGCGTTCACTCTGAGTTATAAACTAGTATAATATGGAACGTAATGGTATTTTTATCTCTGCGATAAGATAAAGCAGTTGTATTAAAGGATTCCACATAAAAGTAAACATAAAAATGAGCAGGATTTCCAGTTCTATACAGAAATGATCCCACCATAAATAAGAGGACTTTTATACAGAAAATAAAAGTTTTAGACGTTCAAAACTTCTAGTTAACAATTTTTTCTTTACCTGTTCAGATTATATTGCTATTAATCAATATGAAACTCCATTACTACAGCTAGAAATCAAACCTAAAGTTAATTTTTAAATGCAAGAGCAACAATAAGAAAAGTTGACCCTTCAAGGATAGCAGTACGAAAATATTGAAAACAGAAACGAGCTTTCATACTATGGCAAACTGATTTAATATTAAGTATGAGTGCTCGTTCTTTCATATCAATGATGCCAGATTTATAGACGAAATAAACGCCTTTTTTATAATTACTCCAACTGTTACTTCCAACCAATCCATGCGCATTCCGAACAAGTAAATACTTCAAGCTCGCTTTTCCCAATCTGACAACCTCCATTTTCATCTGTCTACGGCTGGAACGAGCAAAGAAACAAAAAGCTGCCGGGTTAATATATGCCTCACGACTTTTCCCTCTCGAAAAAGGTCGCGCCCCTTCACGACCGAGGGAAACTTTTTAATTGACCCGTTAAATTTAATTCGGCGCTGTAGTTTTTTCGACGGAGACGAAACTTTTGCATCAGAGCAGGGACAAGTTGGTTCTGCCTCGTGAGAGACGATTATTTACTTATTTGCTGGTGGCCCGGGGACCAGATTAAATGGATCTCGAATTTGGAAAGAATATTTTGTGGGGTGGTTTGTCAAAAGAAAATTGTAAACTAGAATGCCATCTCAAGTAAATGTTATATTCACTATTTTTTATTATAGCTAATGTAAGGGCCTTCCAATGGATTCAGAGAATCCAAAGGACAGAAGAGCACTAAGCAACATTATATAAATGAAGTAATTAGTGGCGAGAGGAGTTGTGATAAGTCACACCTGTAAAGCTATCTTTTAACAATTTAGCAGTTACAGTTTTGTTAGGTTCTTTTTAACTCTCTTACCATTATTACAACCCTGCAATAAAATTTATCTTTCATCTCGAACAGCAGGTGGCCCCTCACAAGTTACCGCAAATAACCGGATTACCATAAATTTAGGTCAGTTTTTCGGAAGATGGTTAAGCAGGGTCGGATTATTTAAAATTCACTACCGGTCAAACCAAAACTAGCATTCAGTCTTAGTATTTCTGTGCGAGAGACAGGAGCGAAAAATGTTCCTTTCTTGGGAAAAAGCTGCTCCAAGTACCGCTCAGAATGAAGTTGCTGATGCTGACATGGACGTGCAAATTGAAGAAAACAAGAGGAATCGTCGTTACCTTACCCAAGATGCCAAAGAAATCATAAAAAATGTATATAATTTTTTGATAAAAAAAAGAGTGCAGTGCTCCGTTAAAAGTGACAAGTGAAATGGTTGGTGTCCCCTACACGACTGTGAGATATATTATTGAAAATAAAGGCAATTCAAGAAAACCACGCAATTCGGAAAAATTTCTAAATATATCAGAAGAGCTTGGGATAGAAATTAGAAAAGTGATTTACCAAATGTAGAAGGAAAATAAAGTTCCAACTACGGCAAGTCTGAAATTAAAACTTTTGGAATTAGGATATGACATAAGTTATTGCGAAGAGTGGTTCAGAAATTACTTGAGGAGCACCGGTTTTAATTATAGTACATTAAACCAACGTTTGTCCATAATGAAATCAACCCGACTAAAAAGAATGAGATGGGATTATAGAATTAATGTCTAAGGAATAACAACAAAATATATTTTTGCAGTGGGAACACCACTAAAATGATTAGATGACTTAATAGTGCAGTCAAATATAGTCAAATATATACACTACCAAAACTTGGGAGTTTTGACCTTGGAGAAACAAATTATGTGGACTCTATTATAAATAAAACACCTGCTCATTATATTATCATTATATTGATAACCTTTGGAGTTAATTGAAACGAGCGTTTGTTGACAATCTTAAATGACTTCACCTACGCCTTTTATATAAAAAAAATACAATTCTATTTCTACCGCGAAAACCTCTTAAACTAAAAACATGTTACATCGGAATGCAAAAATCACGATAGTGTGCTTGTCATTGAATTACGACTTTTTGATTCTCCCTTGTATGCACTAATCGTTCAAGTAAGTATACAAATAATATTATTATCGCCGCTGTTATAACCTTGACTTTAAATATAAATATTCCGCGTTAAAATCAACGCGCTCGTGTTCACATTCTTCTGATGAGTTTTTTGTCGGTATCCTAGCGACGGGTGCTGTGAAATGATTGGTCGCTTTTTGCGTAGCCACGGAAAAACAGGACCAGTCCACTTTTGCTACGGGTGAGGTGTCATTCATTACAGCGTTGTTTTGTTAGTATCGCCGGTGTCGTTATAGTGTGTGCGCGTGCGGGTGATAAAACTTGTGTTTTCAAAATAACTTTTGAGTGTTGGTGATTGGGAATTAGTGAAGGAACACAAACCACTTTGTGCTACGTTTGAGAAATAATGTAAGTGATATTATGCAGTACTAAACTTGAACGCTGCAACAAACTGTTTGTTTTGTTTGTGAGATTTACTCATACTTAGGCACCAAACAATGTAATATATTGCTATAGAACGTTATAAACGCCACTAACTGGTTATCCTAAACACGTAGGTTACTATTTATATATCGAGAATAGGAACAAAAACAAATATTTAAGCCGTGAATATATTTTTGCTGGTTTTCAATGTACTTTAAACGATGATCGATACACTTTTGCATACGCTTAAACCAATTTTTAAAGTATTTATTCCATTCCAAATGAGTATTTTCAAAACATCATTTTTGAACGCTTCAATATAGCTTCTTCGGGTGATGAAAATCGCTGACTACACAGCGAACAAAAAGAAATCATTTTTTCTCATTCATGAATGAAAAGTATGACTTTTCCGAGTATCATTGTAGTTTGAAAACTGCCAGATTAACGTATGCAATGCGAAAACAACTTGACAGATTAACGCTAAAATCATTTTTTTATTATTTTAACTTTATTTGCACATATTTATAACACTTAATTTAAGCCTAAGTAACTGTTGCCGAAGGGCAATGCGTTGAAGAATTATATTCAAATTCATCGGACTCTGGAGTGATACTCGAAGGATTATTTTTGACATAACCAGCAGAAACACTGTTTCATTATTATAACTTTGCCCACCTTAGTGTTTTTACATATATTTTCATTCATCTTCTTATCGATTTCATCGAGTGAAGACGTATTAAATCTTGTTTCACTCATTTTTAGTAAAGTTTGATGACAGACGTCAACCCAACAATCTTTGTTGCCATGCAAAACTTACTTTAAATTATTAATAATAATAATGATTTATTTTCCACCCACAAATAATATGAATATAAAAAAATAAATACAAAGTATAAATATGGGTAGAAGTTCAGAAGTCTGAGAACTCAGCAGTGAGTACTCGGCCCCCTGTACCACTTCCTCCTTCTTAAACCAAACTAATACTTATGATTATATAAAACATTTCAAATATTATAGTTATATATTAAAGGATCATAAATATAAATATATACATAAATAAAGATAATTATTTCACTTAATAATAAAGAAAGCCAATTCCAATAATGCACACGCATACAGGAACAACTAGGATGCAACAACCGGCAGTAATGCTTCTATAATGCAATCTTGCTGCTGCAGTTCAGGAGACCGTCACCGTTTCAGCTGTGCCACAAATAAATAACTGAAAAGTTTTACTTTAAAGTTTTGTTGTTGTGACGCAACTTTATATATCATGTGTTAAGCTATCATACAGTTTTGCAATGCTGTATGAAAATGACCTTTAAAATAGAGATGTTCGGTGAACTGGTKGCGTAATAGTGCCTTTAAAACGAATATTAATGTTATGCACATCACAACGAAATTTTATTTTTCTATACAGGTAAGGTGGCTGCCTGCTAACCATGMTCCGATGATAAGTTACTMCACAAGCTGCAAGAAAGCGATTGTACATGTTTAGCTAGCGATTACATAGAAGTTTACGAGATATACGTTCAAACTTTCGTACTCCATAAATACTTTCTGAATGGCATTCCTGGTGGCGGCATCAAGTGCAGGCGCATACACCCCAGCATAGTACGAAAATTGAGATAATACTAATGAGTCACATAAAATAGATTTTGTTTTCTGGTCCAAGTACGAGCGGTGCGGATACAACATCTTCAAATTAATAAAAGCTTTACGAGTACAATTTGCAATATGTTTTTTTATATCGAAATGTGTTGTCCATTGTAAGCCCCAAATTTTAACTTCCTGTACAAAAGGCACCTCTTTTCCATCAATAGCCAGGGTGACGTTGTTCATATTCAACTGTTTTCTGGGTGGTCCAAAAACAATGGCCTTAGATTTGCCGGGATTTAGTAATAGACAATGCTCTAATGCTATGTTAATAACTTCTTCGAGATCACTGTTTACCAAACCAGATGCTAGGCTACCGTCTCTGGCTTTAAAAGAGTAATAAATTTGAATATCATCGGTATACATGTGTATTTTACAAGTTTTAATACATGAGGCAAAATGACGATTATAATTCGAAAACAAAAGAGGACCCAATACAGAACCCTGAGGCACCCCACGCACTACATCTAATGCTTGCGAAAGCGAATTTCGCAATTTAACGACTTGATTTCGTCCTGACAAGTAATTACTAATCAGCAAACTGCCCCATTACCAAACCCAATGTAATGAAGAATAGAGAGTAACAATTTATGATGGAGGGTGTCAAACGCTTTGCTAAAGTCTAATAAAACCGTTATGGTAAACATATTCAAATCAGTCGCCCTTAGTATATCATCAGTAACATCTAACAATGTAGTAGCACAGCTGTGACTGACACTCTGGGAGAAGATTGTATTTTGTCAAATGACTGGATATTTGATTATGTATAATTTTCTCATAAACTTTCCATAACGTAGGCAATATGCTGATCGGTCTTAGATTTTAAACTCTTTTAGTGACGTATATTTAGGAATGGGTGTAATGAGAGAACTTTTCCACAAAGCAGGAGTTTTGCCAGTGAGTATACCGCAATTTATGATGTGTGTTATGTAGGAACTATCAATGGACAACAAAAGTTAATCATAGACATTTATACCATCGGCACCGCAAGACTTAGACCGAATAGACCTAAGAGCCCGTTACCTCATCAGTAATCAATCTAAATTCAAAAATATCCACGTTATCTAACACATGCGTGTCATAGAAATCTATTTTGCTTTGGGGAGCATTAATTCTGGGAACACCATGTACAAAAAAGTTGTTAATGTCATCAGGCTTACGAAGAACATCGGGTAGAACTTTGACATTATTTACTATCTGGAGCGATTTCATTTCCTTCCCCAATGATCTGTAATTGCTATCGCCCACCTTCCAACGAAAATACGCTCTCTTTTCATTGTCAATAGCTACCATTACTATCTTTTCTGAAAACGATGTATACTTGAATACCAATCATTGCATCGGTCACTGCAGGAGCAAGCCAACTCTCCGTCACTGCAAACACAGCAAACCTTTCTGCAAGAACAATCTCTCTTATTAATTCAATTTTGGGCAAAAGTGATCGTACATTAATATGACCCACACGCATGCCAGACACTTCTACCCCCAACGTATGTATGCCAATTTATTTACACAAAAATACAAATTAAGACAGTACACAAAAAAAAGAAAGCCGCAATTATATAACCGTGCAATCCAACCCTACCCGAATGCGGTATAAATTAACTTAAGCAAAAATTAAAATTAAAATAGAATAGGTATATCATGTAAGCAAATGTTTGCCTGCGATCTTTTTATTCTAGAAGCTGCCTGATATCCTCTTGCGTAGCTCTATGTACTCGATCTCCTTCCTTCCACATGATGTCACCATCTCTTGTCCATACACTTTTGAGCCCATATTTTGCAATAGCAGCTCTGCAGGCTGTATACCGCAACTTTGTTAAGTCCATGCGAGAATTTGCTCTTGTGAAAATACCTACTATAATTGTGTTTAAGTTCGTTCAAAATTACATAATTGATCGAAATTGATTTATTTGATTGATTTTTAGAAACGTCAAAAAATAACCGAAAGAACTATCCAAGTAGCCTACGGCCTTGAGTTAACACAATTTAATTCCTCGTCAAGAAAAGTATTTTTTCTATTATTTCCTCCTCATTTTTGGCAACATGAAATGGAAATGGCATCGAATTGTATTCACTATATGCCACACAATTACTGGAAATTTCTCGACCTGACATATTCAGATATGTCTGACATTCAGCTTTCTTCTCGAGTAGACGCAGAACAGAAGACAAAGCTTCTCGACGTCACGCTTCCTTTTGGGGCGAAAATAACGAACCGTATTTGTCTTGTGTAACATACGGAGGAATTCGCTCATGCAACTTTGCAAGCGTGTTCGAAATTACCTGTTTGACAGACAGGCGCGTCTAATTAAGGATCATTTTAATTAAGGCACTTTAGGCAACCTCCCGGAAACTAATTCCCTCCGATTAATTAGTCTTCCATTCTCGCGAAAAATTCTTCAATTAAAAGTTATGCTGGCACTAAGAAGTTCGATAGGGGGCACAATGGACGGGCTATTGTCGTGGTGCAGCCAGTGGCGTGCTTGTTATACACCGCTGGGGAGATATTGAACTCAAATACTGCGAAATAATTATGTGGGAGGGCAGGGCCGGGCCCATAGGGGGGAAGGGGGGTAGCCTACCCTCCAATGCCCTGACAGTTGGTTAAAAACTGCCGCAGTTGGCTCCAAAATAGGTTAGTCAGATTGGTTAAAAAAACAATACATAATTAAAGTTAAATCAAGAAAGTGGTGTAGAAATAATGTTAGTTTCCCCACGGCATTCGCGAATATGCAATAATTTCTCAAGTAGTATCAGTCGTTACTTGTTAGTCGCAGTTTTCACAACCTCGCGTCTTCTCATCAGATGATGATGATCGACTGTGATTCGGCAGGCACCATTATTGCCAGCCTAGTACACATTATTTTAAAATCTAGTACACTTCTTAAAATAATTTTTTATGGGTATCCTAAGAAATTAGCAACAATTTTCAACAATGAATATAAGCGCATGATTCATAATGTATTTCAAAATTTTGCCAATGTTAATAACATGACAACATGCAAAACATCTGTTGGTAGCCCAACGAATGCCCCACTATATTGTGTGGTCTAAGTTACACCGTTTTTGGTTGCATCTTACAGAAAGTTGCATTTTACTGAGGAGCATAATTTTATGTTGTCCACAAAGTTGTTTTTTATTTGTTTGTACTTATTGTGTTTGATTTCATATAAAAACAAGCTTTAAAAAATTCATGTTTGTTTTACGATATTCGCGTCAGGTAGGAGTCCACAATCTAGTACATATATTACAGATATCTAGTACATTTTTCATAACTATCTTGTACATCGAGGAAAATGTGACAAAACTGTAAAAATATGTTGCGGACTACTATGGAAAATAATCGATTTGATTCTCTCATATATAAGTATTAAAACTGAACAGGATATAACAGATCAAATAAATTTTTCCCATTTCATTAATAATTGATTTATTTTATTATATTTAGAGCTTTCTTAACTTTATTTGTTAATTTTGTATTATGTTTATTCATATTATTTTGACACTCACAAGCTTAGCTACACTCTGTGGCAATTAGCAATTACCAAAGTAGAAGTATAAGGTATTTTAGTTTAATTTTTATTAGGTGTTGTTAATACTTGTACAGGGTGTGTCACCACGAGTTCCTATAAGACGATTATGGGGAAGTGGCCAGAAGAGAATTATGAAATTCTGCAGTATTGAAATGCATGTCTATGCTGTGCTGTCTACACCTCAACCAACTGCAGATAGTTATGGCAGCTAGGTGGCTTTGTCATCATGTCAGTGTAATGCTGACAGATGGCATTGCCATCCTAAATTCTTACTTTCTGCAGTATTGAGTTTTGGATTGTGATCTTTTTAATGAAAATGAAGGCAGCTTAAAATTACTTCCGATTATATCGGAAGTAGACGCCAACTTTGTTATTTTTAATAGAATCATATAATTTTTTGCGGTTTTGGATTCTCTGTAAAATTCTAGTGAGGCTTTCTGTAACACATGATATACTTAAATGTCAAAATTTTCGAGATATAAGAGTTTAAAAATTTGAGAGCTACAGGATCCCGTTCGACGCCTACCACACAAACAAATGCGAATCGAATGTCGATAATGTGAATGACAAAGGTCCAAAATACACCTTGGTCCAATCAAAATTTGAAAATGATGTATTCAGCAGTTACAGGATGACGTCATAGTTATGTATCTAAAAATAAGCAAAACTCAAAAAAAATGGAATTTCCTCTTTTTATGCCGCTTTTAGTTCTAAGGAAAATTTTAGTTGGGGTTTGTGTAAAACATTATGAGGCTACAAGTATGTAACAGATTTTTAGATATTTAACATTTTATGAGAAAAACTGTTGAAATCGTGTTTTATGCATCAGTTATCAAATAAAAATACTTGCTCGTGAAAGAAAGGAATGTCTAATAATTATTTATGAAATAATAAACAAATAATTATTTAATTTGATAATTTACGTTGTCATTTTGACAATTTACTTTACACATTTTCAAATGCCTATTGTATGCAAAGACGAAGGCTAATAAAGCAAGACCAAATAAAAGAATTGTTTTAGATTCAACACCACCGACAAAAACAAAACACKAACAATTTTTATTATKTTTAACATTTTTGTATAAACAGACGAAAACTTTAATAGCGAGAAATTTATCAAACCCTGTAGCTGTCAATTTTTTTTATAAACTCTTATCTCGAAAATTTTAACATTTAGGCATATCATGTGTTACATAAAGCCGCACTTGAATTATTTTCATTAAAAAGATCACATTCAAAAACTTGATAATGCAGAATTTCATAATCCTACTCTGGCCGCTTCCCTATAAACGTCTAATAGGAACTGGTCGTGATACATCCTGTATGTATTCTAGAAAATACATTTGTTTTGAGCTACTTAAATACATAATATATTCATTATTTTTTTCCTTTTTACAATGTCTGTGCGCTATTCGGTATTCTAGTGGTCTAAAGTAACTATTTCCTTTTGTTTTTGAGTTGGCTTTTTCCCACTTCCTACCCCCTCCCCAAAGTAATAGGTTTCGGTACGGCCCTGTGCGCACACAAAAACACAGTTTGCAAGACAAACGTATATATTTTTTGTCAAGACGTTTCAGCAGCTAGAACGCATGTGCTGTTGCAGGGCTTTTATCCTTCCAAGTCAATAAATCGGACTTCACGAAATTCTTGTCTTGTCTTGTCCATGCGGTTTTCTTCCATTTTTGAGAATTTTTCACGCATAAACTGTCCCATTGATAGACTTTTAAGTGCAGGAATTATGACATGATGTTCGTAGTTAGAAAAGTGTGCAAAAAAATACAATGAGCGACAACCCAGAATTTGTGATCAACAAACAGATTAAATGCGTCGTCTACGACGACAAAGAACAGCATGGGCCCCAACTAGGATTCCTGTGGCACCGTAAATGTAGATAGAATCTATTAGAGAATATTCATAACTTTAGCAATTTGTCTCTTATTTGTTATATAAACCTTTAACCAAGGTAGCATCAAAAGGCCTATTCAAATTTAAGAGCACCAAGTTTTCAACTTGACAACTGACGGAGACTCGTTTTTATCAAAATTGGGCGTTTTCTCATACATGCCTTTCTAAAAAATTCGCCGTTTAGTCATAGCTGAACTTCTAGATGACAAATTTTGAAAGCTTATTTATAAAACATCCTAGTTGATACCATAGTAATCAAACTAATTTTGTTTATTGGAGAGCGTCCAAAATACTAAACTTTAATGTTTCCTCGAACTTCATAACGCAGAAGTTTCTCCACGTCACTGTCTGGACCCAATTATGAACCGACCCGTTCAGAGGCGACCAGCTGCCCAAAGATAAGGTGCTCCTGTGCAGTCAAGAGCTGGAAAGCGTTTTAAGCCAAACGGAATATTTTTCGAAGGCGTCGTCCCGGAAGAGTCAGTCATGAGAAATGAGCGCACTGAGCACAGCTTGCGTTCCCTACGGGACGATTTGTTACACGGGCTCGTAATTATGTGTTTGCTAAAGCTCTTGAGGATAGATTTGGTGCGAATGACCCGCACTATAAATTATTAGCGTGGACTGTTCCTGGTAGAGGTCGCTTTGATCCACTTCGGAATTTTCAATCGCTGGGACATACTTGAGAAGTTGGAGCTTTATTGCGTTCGGAACTTTTAGAGTAATGAGCTTCGTGTTGAAATGGCACTTCAATCGGTGGAAGCGACAAATTATTTCAGGTATTTCCTGAGTAATCAGATTTTGAACGAACAAATAAAGACAGACCAGTTTTATTGTTTTCCAGACTCACTAGCGCCACTGCTGGCTGGGATCATATCATTAAACCAAATACTTTTTTTCATGGCAGATACTTTGATCTATTGTCCATTCAAATCAAAAGCTCCAGAAACATTTTAAACCTAAGGATAGAAAAAAATAATATTTAACATCAAGGGTAGATGAACGAATTCATTTTTTATTTTAATTTCTTCTAGCACCCGTTTGGGATTCAGTTAGTGTTTAGCCTATATAGGAAGGAAAAGCTGAAACATCCCTAAATTTCAGTCCAGTTTTCTATATTTATAGTATCAAGCAACGATCTATGAGACTGACTTATGCAGAGGGTTTTACAGCTTGATGGTCGGTCGTCGTAAACTATTATATTGTAACTAATGGTTTTTGCAACCTTATGGTCGGCCGTCCTAAGCTATTGGGATTAGTGACAAGCTTCAAAATTTCCTAAATGGGCCGTATTCAAAAAAATCTTGTTGGCTAAAATCTTAACTTTTTTGAAATTTGTTAGTTGAGATAATTTAGCAATCAATAAAACGTAGAAGCTTTTATAACAAATTTTCTTAATGCTGACCTGATGCTAACTGGCGCGACCCGCGATCTATTTTTATGTGATAATTTATTGAGTTTAAATTTTCCGATGTGTAAAATAAAAGCCTTTGCATGTTATAACGAATTTATACAAATTTAATATAAAAACATGCAAATTAGTAAGTAGAAAATTATTTACATTTTTTAGAAAAAATTTACAATAGTGCACAATAAAATTTATACGCCGTATCGATTATGTTCATTACAGATTGTTAATAAGCACATTACAAAAGTCACAAACTAAAAAAAATTACTCACTATCACTTTCACTGGTAAAATCACGATTAACTTCTATTATTAATTCTTGTACATGATTCGCTCTGTACCGATTTTAAATGTCCAGTACATGCCGCACTGAATTTCTCCATGCATCGACACTTGTTATTTCAGCTTCGTGACTAGTTTTCAGCAGCATTACATTGCCAAATTTTCCATCGGTGTTACCTCTCTAATTCTTTGTTTCAACTGCCCCCATATCATTTCAATGGGGTTGAAAATGCAATTATATGGGGGTTTTCGTAGAATGGTGTGTCCGCATTCAGAAGCGAGAATGTCAATTTTAAATTTCTTCGAAAATTTTTTGTGCCAGCACTTCCAACAATTGTTTTATCGTGTAGTCCCCTTCGAAATAAAAATATTTTCTTAAAAACTCTTGAATGGTTACCATATTTGGAATTTTATCCAGTTGCTCCGAATGGTAAATAGCATTGTCCATTACTATGACGCTGTTTGGTGGCAATTTGGGCAATAAAATGTTTATGAACCAATTTTCATATCAGAATGATAATCGGCGCTTACTTCTTTTAAGTTTTTACATCCAAGATACAGGGCTCCAGGAACGAAACCATTTTCATATACAGGTAGAAAC
This sequence comes from Rhyzopertha dominica, assembly GCA_025024175.1. Taxonomy (NCBI): domain Eukaryota; kingdom Metazoa; phylum Arthropoda; class Insecta; order Coleoptera; family Bostrichidae; genus Rhyzopertha; species Rhyzopertha dominica. Next base: position 7,126,503 of record QCXZ01000138.1, read on the forward strand.
TACGTTTATGACCCTCCGGATTAAAAGAAAATTTTAACCTGTGAAGAAACAGGACAGAGGACGATTGCACACCGCGATTAAAAATTAGAAAGTATAATCTGCCGCAATGAAATTGGAATGTTTACCATTCATGGTTATCTACTCATTAAATTAGGAAAGTATACGATTTAGTCATACATTAAAAGCTATTAGATTATAAATATTTGTAGTTCAAATAATAATATCAAATAATGCTCATTGATTTATGTGTACGGAAAAAAATTCTAAAAAAGCCTAAACACAATTTTTGGATACGGTTCACTCCGCTGCAAAACAGTGAGACGTGCCGAACCCGTCTGTTATTTTCGACAGCTTCAGGTAATACTTGTAAACCATTGTGAGCGGTAATCGGCTGTTTGTATAATGAGACTCATAGATCGTTGCTTGATACTTTAATGTATGCCATTTTGTATTTACCTCCTAATTTTTAATTCAGATCGGCTTTAATTTTTATATTATTTAAATACAAATTTTAATCGTCTTATATTTGAACTGATTTAGTAGCGTCACAGTGCATTGTTATAAGTTGAGCAATTATATTCGATAAACGTCTTTGGTATATTTCGAGCTTTACAATATGGTCTAAAATATTTTTGACTGCTCCTCTGAACAGGTAAAACGCATTTACATAATTGACAGGACGTTCCATTTTAGAATTGGTTACAGTCCCCCTTGTAATATCCTGAAAGAACGCTTGTCTGTCGAGGAAACCTCGTTACCTTGCAGTGCTATTTCAGTTCCCCTGGGGCTGTCATATAAAAAAGACATTTGCAGGTACTTTGTCTTATTAAAAGTGAAACGTCGATGCATGTTTTTTTATTGTATAATGTTCTCTGTTTCTCTTTTTTGCGTAAGCATTTAGGTATTATGTATAAATTTATTGGGGCTCTATACTAGGCATCTTAAAGAAATACTCATTCTGTAGGAGGGCTAAAAATTATTGATAAAATGGTTTCCATTCTAATAATAGTTCACATTAAAGAATTTGAAAAAGAACTGCAAAGGAACATATCTGTAGCAATGACATTGAAAGCTAAAAAAATAAAATAAAGCTGAAACGGGTAACTTAAGATTTAATAGAGATTTATTTTGAGACCATTGAAACAAAGCAATCTCTTACTATGACGAAGATATGACGCCATTTTTAAATGAAACTATATGAATTGCTTTGACTTAAAAAAAAACACTGAAAATGAGCACAATTGGAAATGAACGTTCAGATAAATTACATGGAAAAAGAAGTTAAGCAAATTTTCAAAATGTGATCGGTCCATTTAAAACCTAATTCTCACCCCCCCCCCAATACTTAGCATTCCCAGACAGCTAATCCCTCAGCTGGATTCATTACCTCAACTAACGACCTTGTCAGAACTTGGAAGCCGCCCGGAAATTAAATACTCAAAAATGGATCCACGCACAATGGACCAGACGTCGTTTATCCCCAGATGCCCTAATTGCTGCGCGGATGTGGATAAGTACATTCGAATTGCAAATTTCAAGAGAATGGCCCTAGGGGATGAACCGACCAAAGGAGCGAAGCTTCTGCCATGGCATGCAACTGCGATTTCAATGTAACGATGCTCGTCGGCTTTTAAAACCCACTCGCAGCGTTTCAATATATACATATATATGTAACGCAGGGAAAACAGATGATGTTATTTATACGGGATATGCTGGTGCTCCCTTTTTTCTGTTTGCTTTAGAGCTATTGGCTCGGGTTCAAGTCTAAATTACGAGATGTATTGCGAAAAGAGGGAGTGGGATAGATATGTGGTCTGGAATAATAGAAGTAGTTTGACATTGGGAGTGTAACAGCTAATTAGCATTGTTTTGATGTCATGAATTGGACGCGAGTTTGATGATTTGCTTGTTTCTGTTGGGAATTCCTTGATATGCCTGAATTCTTCGTGCATTATTCAGAAAGCTTGCCTGCGGTCCTGACAACATAAATCCAGAGATGCTTCTTATGTGCTGTCCAACTATTTTACCAGTACTGACACACTTAATAAACACTTGTTTATTGGAGAACATCTTTCTCAGCGCATGGAAAATTGCAAAAGATTTGCCGGGGCACGTTTTGATGAACTGTGTCCAATTTCGCTTTTGCCGGTAATGTCGAAAAATCTGGGAAAAGATTTTGGTGCGACAAATAGAAGGCCACCTAGATAAATACGATATCTTACCTCTCAGAGAATCAGGATTTCGACAAAGATATAGTTGTCTGCACTTCTTGATTTGATTGATGATATCATTCGTGAAGCTGATGTTGGAAATAGTAGCGCACTTGTTCCGTTGGGCTTTTCCAAGGCTTTCTACAAAATTAATCATAAATTATTGTTTTCAATTCTGGGGTATGTCGGATTTTCGCAGAATTTAGTTAGTCTTATCGAATGTTATTTTACTAACCGTAAACAATATACGGTGACGGATGCTTTTGGCCTGGGGGGGGGGGGATCAAGAACGTCCTGTAGAGTATAATTCAACATAAATAGAAATTATAAATGTTTAKAAGATATAGGTAAGCAAGTAATTAATGAAGTTCTATGCCGTGCAGTCTGTACTAGACCTAAACTGCACTGATGAGCTATAATGATAGCGAAATAGATCAATCTGCAGTTGGTTGCGGTGCAGACAACACAGCATAGACATGCATTTTAATTAATGAAGTATTTATTCCATGAATAATCTTCGTGCTGTGGATTTTTTGCAAGGCCACAACATCTTCTGTGAAATAAATACCCAAATTATTTATATGTTTTCTATGAACACTGATCATACAAAGCCCCTTTATTATTAATTCCGTTATTGATAAACTCAGTTAGATGAGGCGCATTCAGTTGCATTGCTCTCGTGTTTAACAAAAAAAGAGTTGATACATTTTATTTGGGAGAAGAAAGATCCGTGATCCACATAATGTATAATGACATCATACGAAGTACGAAAGGAACATAAATTTCACCTTGAAGGTTCTACTAAGAAGAGCACGATTTCTGATTCAGAATTCACACATAACATGCATTAACCGATGCGCTTTTAGTACAGTTTCAACTTCTCACACCAAAAGCTTTAGAAATTTAAGCTGGGAGTTCATATATATAGGTCCTAAAAATACAATTGTATTAATTTTGACTCCCCAGGGAAAGAGACTCGATGGATAACTAACATTATTAAAACTCAGAATGACAAATGCCTCAGCATTATGCGTCAAGCCAACCTTTTTAGATCGCCAGTGTATTGCTCTCCAAAAATTAACCGACTACTTAATATTTTAACCAAATTAAGCTTCATTTAAATGAAATGAAATACATTTAATTGCATTTTTAACAACACACCGGGTTTTAATTCGTGCTGTTAATGCTTTTACGGGATTCCTAAAACTTATATTAAATAAACTGACTGTCATAAACGTGAGTTCGGATGATTTTTAGTTTTTTTTGTTCTTTGTATTAATTGTTAAAATGTAATGTGAATTTAGACATTTGGTACAAAAGTTAGAGTTATCACCGAATATATGACAGATTCTGATGTGATTCCATATAACAGTAGTTAGTTGAACAATCTTTATAGGAAAAGGTAGAAGAGCTGAACTAAGCAGAAATCGTGTTATGACTCATCCTGACCAAGGTAGTCTTTTAAAGCTATATCCGCCCTAAGACAACGATTCGTAACAACAAGAATGTTACAGTTACAGCTACAAAACGCACATGGCATCGATTAAGCTTGGAAACCTTTTGACAACGACTTATTGGAGAAGGTCATTTGCAAGGGTCAAATATGAGTTCTGGATGAAAATTATGAAATATACTTGCCTATAAATTTTACTGTATTTGCAATTTTGTAAATAAGACCTTCGGTACGCCCATGAGCACGACTTTGATATGCGTGACGTTACGAAAGGCACGTGTTTATCAAATATTGCCAAAATGTTAGTTGCAATAAATTCTAGTTTATCATCAATATTGTCCATATAGAAAATGATGTCCCAATTTACTTTGCGTAGATCACTACAACAGTTCTCATATGAAAATTGCCTATAATTACGATATTGAATATATTTTATTTTTTTATATATATAGTTATATAGTTGGAGTATGTATATTCACAAATACTAACCTATGATCAGAAACAAAATCAGCATATAACGTGTCTCCCTTCAGTACTAAATCAGTATTATTAACATAAATAACATCAATCAATGTTTCCGAGTTTTGAGTTATCCTAGTGGGTACATTTATGATTTGTGTGAATGAATATGAGCTAAAACATTTATTTATGGTTTTTTTCATGTAACTGGTCTATATTTATATCCCCAAGTATAATAATGTTATCGAACTGTGGAGTGATGAACGGTAAAAAATCGCCGACTTAAAAAAAAACATATGTTTATGTCACTTCTCAAATATGACAAAACGCATAAGAAACTGGAGTACACTACTTTATTAAGGGTAAAATTATCTACAACTTTTGTATTTACATTTTTTGTAACATAAAAAATAAACGAGCCAAAAGGATTTAAAGAAATACTAAAAAACCATACGTGCACTGTGTTAGGTCAACAAAACGGCAAATCTTTGTACATTTAACCTTCCTTCTAGCTCTGCTAGTTTTCGAGATCCCCATACTGGTTATCGAAAAAAAAACTCACCCTGTATATGCAAAAATTACAAATTTCGTCATATATTTGTTACTAAATACAAGACTTAAAGTATTTCCAGATATTTTCTTAAAAGAATTTAAATGCATAAGGCAATGTAATGTATATTTTCATAGTGGGTCTCCTATAACTGTATTATCTGTGTATTTGATTAATCAGTCTGAGATATATCCAAGGGTTGCAAGAATTTACCCCCAACATCAACGATGATTTCGTACCCACATACTGTATTAATTACAGCAGTGCAGCTTATGCCGTCATTATCTCCCCACAACAAAAGCACTGCCCCATCCCACGAATACGACATCGCCAAACTACACGACATTATCGGCGATGCCGTCAATTTACAAGACATTGAATGCCGGCAGAATTAGTTTCRTTAAGCGGCAGTACACATCCGGGATGATCATGGAAATATACGCGGACGCTCGATTACTACCCCCGTGAGCTCGGAGGAATCTATTTCGAATATGATCTCGCGCAACTAGACCGCAGCTCATTTATAACGAACCCAAATGCGACCATCTCCGTGCCATCCGCAATAAAAATACTAATCCCTCACTTTACCCAACTGCCGCAATATGTACGGTGGTTGTCTAGAAATGGCGGAGCGCAAGATAAAGCGCCAGTTTTAACGTCTGTCATAAACGAACGCGGTCGAGACGAATTGCAGAGAATGACGCTTTTGATGGTCAGAAAAACGCGAGTTTTCTCCAGCGGACACGGACGCGCAACTCACGTTAGGGGATTGGTTTGCCAGCTGGAGAAAAACGCATGCAGTCTTGAGATTTCGTTGTGGTACTGCTCTTGTTTTTGCTCGACTGTAAGGAACGATTATCAAGCTGCTAGAGGTCCAACAAAATTGGATTTTCAATCCTTGAAAATTACATTGATATCACTACTCAGTTGCCAACAACGTAACCGTAGTGCACTAGGTCTATCGCAAAGCCCCCCACACAGATCGCTACTTAATGCGTTTTCTGATCACCATACTGTCCCAAATTCTCTTGTTAACCGTGCCATATTAATTTCTATACCGGACAAATTCGAAGTGAACTGCAACACTTACGCATCAGTTTGGCCAACAATGGCTATAATAACCGTGAGATACAATTTGCAATTAATTGTCATTTTTACCCCAAATACAACCCCCAAATTATAAATCGACTGCTTTACATCCCTATGTTCAAGGTGTCGCAGACAGAATTGACAAAACTCTTAAGAAACAACTTATCCGTACTATCTTGTCTGTGTCACAGATTCTTCCATCTCCGAAAAACGAAATAAATTCTCTATCTTCTATATTTACCTATTTACAGCATCCCTTAGACAAATTAGCGAGTTATTATTAATCAACTGTTGATTTGCAGCACTCCATAAACACTTAATTTCCCTTATAGCAAGAATGTAACAACTTGACATCACTGTTGTCATTTGAGTTGACCATGTAGGTCAACCGGTGCTAAAGATCTAAGGTAATTATTTGAAATTGTGATTTGATTCTAATGAAAAAATTGTTGTAAGATAGTACTTTCTCGGAAAGATCGCTGTCTTTTTAAAACACTTACAAAAAGTTATTAGTCTGACGTTTCGATTACACCTGTAATCTTTGTCAAAGACGAAGAACCTCAAAATTCGTCTGACACAAGATCAAACAAAATTTTGAAAGTAAATAAACCAATCACCAAGCAAGCGAGACGTCATAGAAATAACGTGCCAATTTGATCAAATATGAACCTAACGACGACAAAGGAACTACCTACCTACTAGATATACACGAACTACTTGATAAAAGATAACTACAAAATAACCTTCCTAACTAAAAATTTCCCATTCCTACAAATTTCTATAGCTTCTTTTATTAGAGGTTTATAATAATATTTTTCTCTATGTAAAATTTTTGTTTTATTAAAGTCAATCATGTGTTTAATTAAATATGAGTGTTCAGCTACAGAAGATTTTCCGAGAAAATTTTATTTTATATTACATACGCTGAAAGCATTCACTCTCGTAAATTGTTGTAAGGTTTATCAAAGACATTGTTTATTATTCATGGCCCTTTTTTTCGATAAATTAAGTGCTCATTCTCAGAAAAAACCAGAAGAGTAATATAGAGGAGCCTACAGAAAAACGAATGAAATCTGAGAATATTTGGTAAAAAGGGGTGATAATGATTTAGAGGAATCATTGAATCTTTAGTTGCGGTTTTTTTTATAAACTCAAAAAAGACTTTGACTATTTCTAATTAAAAGAAGATGAAATGCCATTTTCATATATGAAATCAAAGAAACTCATCCAGTTCTTGTTCAGAACCACCAAAACCCGCCATCGACGTATTTGTACCAAAAAAGATGATACTTTGAAAATTTGATATTCGATATTCTCCAAATTATTCATAAAGCATTCTGCTAAATAGCGGGTATGCTCGACGCCATAGCCAAACTTTTATTATTTAACTGACAAAAAACTGTGTTAATCTGCAATTTCAGTGATTGAGACAGCCTTACCATTTATAGATCACAACACAATTTCTACAGTCCAACTGTAATGTATTTCCGTTTTTGAATATGAAAAATGAAAAGATACATCAATTCTTTACAATATCTTTATTTGACTGCTTTTACATTTCCTGTTCCCCTACTCTTAAGTCCCCCACCTGTAGTTGGTATCACTATACATCACACTTCTCCCCTCTTAMAGAATAATTTAAMCAATACAGGTAAATAGAGGTACGTAGTACACATAGATGAAATTAACAAAATCATTGATTAATTGTAACACAAACGATCGACAGGTTTAATCATTCGTTTTGGTCTTGTTTCATTATGATTTACGTTTCCTTCTGTTCCATCCTCTACCGTTTCTTTATCTTCATTTATGACGGGGGATTGAACAGAATCAACGATTGCTGACGCTTTCATTGCTGCCGCCATTCCTTGATGTCTTCTGATCTAATTTAGATGACGTTTCCGGGTTACGTCGTTCAACTCCGGTATTTTAACTAAATAAGTTTGTTTACCAATTCTTTTAAAAATAATGGCTTTAATCCATAAAGTTTTATTAACGATTCTGTAATCTTTTACCAATACAGCTTCTGCCATTAAAAATTCATCGCGCCTTTGACCATTAAAATTGCTTTGGTGTTTTAATCGGACTTGTTCCATATAATTTTTAACCTTGCTATTTGTATAATTGCTCATTAAGAGCACTGCTCTCTTTTTTGTATGAAACTAGCGCATATTAATGTCAGGTCTTTGCTGAATAAATTTGATGTGTTTCAGGAGATAATAACGATCGTGGATATGGGCGTGGAGGGGGTGTCTGCTTTTATGTTCACGGCTCAGTAAAATATTCACACTTTAACATAAATGCTAAATTTAAAACATTTGAATTCGACATAATAAAGGTGAGTACGGGGGATCGTGTATTGCTTGCATGCGTTGTGTATAGGAGTCCTTCTCAGAGTATTTCAAATCAATTTTTATTAGAAATTGAACGACTGTATACTCGTTTGCTTTTGGAGGACGGAATTATTGTTATCCTGGGTGATTTTAATGTAGATCTGCTAAATTTGGGTTCAACCATAACTCAACAATACCTTGAACTTTTAGAATGTTATAATTTACACCAATTAGTACAACAACCTACTAGAATTGCGGCAGCATCAGCGACTCTCATTGATCACATTGTTTTGTCTGATAGTTCCATAGTAAAAAGTGTTAATGTCAATTATAATTATAATTTTTTGGACCATGCGATTGTATAAGTTGAGTTGACATTCAAGAAGTATACTAAACAGTCGAAAATTGTCACTTTCCGTAATTTTAAAGTTTCCAATCATGATGATTTTTTACACGATCTGGCTCAGGTGGAGTGGGGCTGCTTGTATGATATGCAAAACGTTGATGAAAAAATTGAATTTTTCAATAATACTTTAATAGATCTGTTTAACATTCATGCTCCTCTTACATGCTCCAGAGTTACAAAGAAAAGGCCACCTTGGCTCACAGAAAATCTGTGGATCATGATGAAATTGAGAGATCGCGCTTTACAAAGATCTAAAAGACTACGTACAGAGGGTAGTTGGGAATATTATAAAACCTTGCGAAATATGGTTAATTCTGCCATTATACGAGAAAAAAAAGCATACCTAACGCACGAACTCTCATGCTCAGCGAACATATACGGTGGGTTGCGTAAACTGGGTGTCACATTTAGGTCCAAAAATGTCATACCGGATGGTTTCTGTACAGCAGATGAATTAAATCATTTTTATCTTAATAACCTTTTGAAGGATGTCAGACCCTCGAGTGAACTTATTGCCAGCTATTCTAACACTAGAGTATCGGGTGTCTGTGATTCCCTAGAGTTTATGCTTGTTACTGAAAATCAAATAAAAGATACCATTCTAAAMYTTAAAAGTAATGCTGGTGGTCACGATCAAATAACTCTAACCATGCTTAAATATTCTCTTTCAGTAACTCTTCCCATCATTACGCACATTGTAAATACTTGTCTTGGCAACAACGTATTTCCTAACTCCTGGAAAATCTCAGTTGTTGTGCCATTAGCCAAATTGTGTAATCCTAAAGAGCTTAAAGATATTAGGCCTATCAGTTTATTGCCAGTTCTTTCAAAGGTTTGTGAAAAAGTTATTGCGGAACAACTGAATATTTATCTTGACAAATATACTATTTTGCCTACCAATCAGTCTGGACTCAGAAAAAAATACAGCTGTGCTACGGCTTTATTCGGTGTAACGGATGACATATTTAGTGCTTTGGATAGTAATAAACTGCTGATTTTGATATTATTGGATTTCTCAAAGGCAGTCGATACAGTTAATTATGACCTTCTTTTTGCTATTCTTAAACATATTGGTATAGGGATTTCAGCTTTAAAATTATTTAAAAGTTATTTTTCAAACAGAACTCAATTTGTGGCACTTCATGGAGATTATTCTACCCATGGATATTTAACTTGTGGTGTCCCTCAGGGATCTATATTGGGTCCGATTCTGTTCACCATATACACGTCTGTAATTATTAAGAACATTCAGTTTTGCAAATCGCACTTCTACGCAGATGACAGTCAACTATATCATTCATTCTTGGAGGCCGACCTTGCGACCGCAGTTGATCAAATAAATTCTGACTTACAATCCTTCTCTAGTGCTTCAAGGGATCATGCATTGATCGTAAACCCACAAAAAACCAAAATGATGCTATTCGGCAAAATGTTTAATCCTGTTTTAAGAGACAAAATAAAGAGTCTGATTGATATTCGTGTTGATGATGACAGGCTTGAATTCGTTGACTCCGCCAAAAGTCTTGGACTAATAATTGACTATAAATTACGTTTTGCTGAGCATGTAAGTAGGAGTATCCAGAAAGCATTCGCATCTCTAAAAACCATATATAGTATTAGAAAAATTCTCAATTACAAATGCAAGATCATTATGTGTGATTCGCTGGTGCTGTCGCATTTTAATTACGCGGATTGTATCTATGGACCCTGCTTAGACTTCATTACTAGACGAAAAGTGCAGCTCGTTCAGAATTGCTGTATGAGGCTTATATTTGGCATTAAAAAACGGCAGCGCATTACTTGCAAGCTAAAAGTAATCCCTTGGTTAAGCATGGAAGGCAGACGTCACCTTCATGCAGCCTGTACATTCCATAAAATTATATATAATAAATGCCCGCCATACCTTTTGAACAAAGTTAGATTTAGGACTGACGTTCATAACATTAATATACGACGCAAAGATATTATTACTGTGCCAGTTCATGCACACAATTTCTTTACCCGTAGTTACTCATATTATATTTGTAAAGTATATAATTCAATTCCTTCAGAGTTTAAACAGATGACACCTGCAAAATTTAAAAATAAATTTTGTCGTTACTTGTCAGAAGCTTAGATATTAAGCGGGCTTGCTATTCCTATTATTATCCCTTGCGTTTTATAGTAATTTGGTTTTGACTTTGCATATTTCATTTTTCAGCATATCTAATTTTATTTTATTATTAATTTATCTTTACTTTTTTTTACGGTTAAGTGGAAGAGCAGGGGCAGTGCTGCCTTTCTCGAGGCACCACATGCCACTGAACTTCGCCGTTTCGGCCCGCTACGGCGCTGTAGTCTTGCTCTTATTTCTAATATATTATATGTATGATATGTAGTAAGGCCGAATAAAGACATTATTATTATTATCAAACCTAGTGCGTAATTTACGATTAAACATAATCTCCGCAGGGGAGCAATGCTTAGTAATCAAACAAAAAATTATCAGATAACTGAGATTTATAAAAGGCTTTTAAGAGCATTTTTAATGTTTTAACTGAATTTTCAGCTGCTCCATTTGAAGATGTATTGAAAGGCGGTGTTGTTATGTGTTTAATGTTATTTTGAAGTAAGAATTTTTGAAAAGTATTGGATGTAAAAGTAGTGCCATTATCACCAGCAAATGAGGCAAACCATACCTAGCGAATGTAGAACGTAACACTTCAACAGTCAATTTTGATGTAGTAGGCATCCAAAATGACTAAAAAATATTTATTCATAAACGGACCAGCAAAATCTAAATGCAATCTTGACCATATTTTGGTAGGAAAAGGCCACACTTCTAATTCTGCTTTACCTGGGGAAGGTTAAAACCTACAACTATTTTCACAGTTTTGCATAATTTGGTAATGTTTATATCCATACCTGGCCAGTATACATATGATCTGGCTAAATTCTTAGTTTTAACGATTCCTATATGGGACTTGTGCAACTCATTTAAGATTTCTTGAATTAAACATGTTGGAATTATCAGTCTGTTATTAAACAATAGACAATCTGCCTCCACTGACAGATCATTTCTAATTTTGTAGAAATTTGTAAGGGATTTTTCTACCTTTTTAGGCCAACCATTTATTACAAATTTAGTAACTTCACCTGTCTTTCAAGGTTTCCGACCTAATTTTTTCAAAATTTAGTTGAAAGTGTGGAATCTCCGAGAAATAAAATCTTGATGCAGTACGTCAGGAGTGAAATTATGCTATCTATCCCAAAGTCGCTGTGGAAAGTTTGGAGAAATCTGAAATTTGAGAATAAACGGATTAATTCACTTTACGTTATATGCCCACCATCGTTCCAAACATTTTCGATTCCAGAGCACCGGCACAAAAAGTAAATCTCCCGTTGCGAGTTTTATTATCAAACGAATACCTCCGCTTTTTCAGAATTTAATATCCCAGCTGAAAGACAAACGCAAGCCCGCCTGGGAAATCAACTTAACTGGCATTCAATTACTTTAATTCCGGATTGCCCTTGTCGATATCGTCCGGAATAATCTAGATCCGACGATTGCAACAATGAGACCCGACGTGTACCTTCCTGTTAAAAATGAATCGAACTATTGTTAACGCGGTGCTAAGGTACTGCTAAGCACGAATTTTTTAAGCGCAGTATTCTTGTTTGGCGTCTGTGCCGGAATTAATAGTTGGCATTAAGCTTTTGTTTACATTCTCCGCGTTTCACGCATTTAATTACTTAGTAATCCTCTTAAAGTCGCTCCGTCAGTGAGGATATTCTTGCTGAAAAATGGGACATTGAACGCAGGAATTGAAGAACAGTTGCTTGGTGTAGTTCGACTAACAAGTTGTATTTTAGGAGAAATTGATGTTTTATAAACTACAATTGTTTGGAAATAACAAAATTTCTAAAGCTGATGTGAATATTAGGGACATCTATATTTTTTATGTAGAATAGGTATTATTCGAGGAAAATTTGATACCAAGCTTGTATAGAATTTAACAGTATATGCTCCCATACTAGAGCTTTTCCTTAGAATTCTTAACGCGGTGGAGAACATTAATTTGCATGTCATATTTCATGAAAAGTGAATTGGCACAGTATGTATGAACAAATGGCTTCCAGAATCTCAAGATCTCATGCCGTTAGACTTCTTTCTGTGCGATATTTAAAGCACGCAGTTTATAATAACGGAAGATTTAGAAAACAATAGGATCTCTGCACAAATTTTCGGAACTGTAGTGTCTACAATCAAGAGATGTAAGATGTATGTTCGTTGAAACCTTTTACACTTTGAGCATAAAATACAGGATGGTTACGAATGATAATGACCCTGACGAAATTAAAAATGCAACCCAAAATACATTTGCAGAGTTAACATTGATAATTTTTCATCGTCTTAAAAGAGAACTGTATAAATTCGTAAATTTTGACATAAACTTCAATCATTTGCTTTAAGTAAATTCGGTATTGTAAAACAAATTTTATTTTTGAAAAATGTTTAGTCAATAACATTAATGTAATAAATGCTCAAAATGTCGCCCTCCGCTGTTTTCACAAGCTTGTATTCGTGCCCAAAACTATCTTTTAACATGCATTAACATTTCTGGAGTGATGGATCTATATGCATCAGGTATTTTGTTTTCTAAATGTACTACACTTTCAATTGGTATTTGGTATACTTGCTCTTTTACCATTCCCCACAGAAAAATTCCAAAGGAGTAAGGTCCGGGCTTCTCGGTGGCCAAGGATTTATTGAACCTCTTCATATCCATCGGTTAGCCAAAACCAAATCAAGATGATTTCGCACTAATCTATGATAATACGCAGGTGCCCCATCTTGTTGGAACCATAGATCTTGTTTTACTTGTAAATTTACATTTTGGAGAAGTACCGGTAAAATGTTTCTTAAAACATTTAGATAAGTATTGCCGCTTAAACTATCGCAAAAAATAAGGCCCAACAATTTGATTCCTCAATATTCGGCACCAGACATTCGTCGAGTAGATAGTTTGAAAATGTCCTTCTCAAATCCAACGTGGATTTTCTTGCGCATAATAATGCATTTTATGTTTGTTAACTCCACCATTATTAGAAAATCTTGCTTCATCTGGGAAGCTAATGTTGTCATAAAATTTCACATTCAAGTTTTGGTGTTCCCGAAAAAAGTTATAAAAAGCCAGTATTGTAGGATAATCTGTATCCTTTAAGGCCTGAACCAATTGCAAGTGATACGGATGAAATTGATTGCCTTTAATTACTCGGTGTACTGAAGACAGACTAATACCGGTTGCTCTTGAGACTACCCTTTGACTAATATGAGGATTTTCGTCAATCATTTCCAATACTCTAATTTCATTGTCAGGGCCTGTTGCCGTTCTTTCTCTTGACTTTTTCAGTGGTGGCCAGTTTGTCGTTAAAGCTAATTCAAGTCTCTTGAAAATTGTATCGGCAGGAGCTTTTCTATTTCGAAAACGTTGTCTGTATAAACGGGCAGCAGCGGAAGCATTTTTCGTGCATTCACCATAAATCAAAATCATATCTGTTTTTTTTCATTATTTGAATACATTTTGACTTAGTAAATACAGTGACAGGAACCATAGCGCATAGCCGTCATGAATTCTCAATTTATATTTAAAATAATACCATTATGTAAAATAACCACACTGACTATGAGAATGTATTTTGGGTTGCATTTTTAATTTCGTCAGGGTCATTATCATTCGTGAAACATTCTGTATATTGATTTTTTTACATCAACCATGTGTTCTCATTTTGTGTGATGATGTTATTATTCTATTGTTTTGTTTGCTATCCATAACCATAGAGCAGTTTTTGAATGCATACGTAGCTTTTTACGATGACGCGAATAATCCAGAAATCACGAAAATGTCACCTAGGTTTTTTTTTGCATGGGGGCTTCAATTAAATACTTTTAGGTATACTAGTGCTCGAACAGTGCTAGTGGCACAAACAAAACGGCACAGTCTAAGGGGTATGAAATTAATGAATATTTTTGCGAATTTTTTCAAGATGACAATGATTTGTCTAACGAATTGATTGAATTTTATCAAAATAATTATTTGAAATACATCTTAACTTTGATTTTGCCCTGGTGTCGATGGATGATGTTCATAGTGCTTCGTGTTCAATCACGTCTAAGGCATCTGTGGATGACGGCATGACTCTGGCTATGTTGAGATACTGCAGTCCTTACATTGATATCTACATTATGCATATAATTAAGTGTTGCATTGAGAAGTCCTATTTTCCACTTGCTTGGAAAACTGTAGGATTGCCGTTGCCTAAAAAACCAAACCATGCTAGTTTATCGGACCTGCGTATTATAAGCCGTTGTCTCTAAAATTTTCGAAAAGAATGTAGTATAAACAAATTTATGAATTTGCCCTTAATAATGACCTCATTCCCGATAATCAGTGTGGCTTTAGAAAGGGCTTCTCTACAGCTACAGCTTTAACTTGTGTTGTTGATGACATTATTAGAGCAACTGATGAGGGTCTAGCGTCGATTTTGGTACTGTTGGATTATTCTAAGGCTTTCGACACTATTAATCACAGATTGATGTGTGCTAAGTTAAGATACTGTGGATTTTCTTCATCGTCAGTTTCTTTGGTGTCATCTTATCTGAGCAATAGATGTCAAAAAATATTTTCCAGTAACCGTTATTCCAATACTTCAAAAATATTAACTGGAGTTCTTCAGGGGTCTATCCTAGGCCCATTATTGTTTATTATATATACTGCTGATATAATTAAATCTGCGAGTAGGTGTAAGGTTCAAGCATATGCTGATGACACCCAGATTTATCATAATTTCAGACTTGAGGACTGCTTAGCTTCATCTATACTTATTAATGAGGAACTAGATAGAATCAGAACTTTGTCTGAGAAGCATAACTTAAAATTAAACCCTTCTAAATCACTGGTTATGTGTTTTGGCAATAAAAATATGTATGCGATTCTATGTCGGTAACTCTAGCAGGTGTTAATGTTCCGTTTGTTGATCACATTCGAAATTTGGGTTTCATTATAGATAGTGCAACTTCGGTTTAGGGAACATGTCACAAAGCTAATACAACGGGCATTCTCTGCTTTAAAATTGTTATATTCGAGTAGATATTTTTTAAATTTCTTACTAAGGAAACAATTATGTGAAAGTCTTGTATTATCGCATTTTAACTATTGTGACTTTATTTATGGGTTTTGCTTGGATGCCAACGAGAAAAGTCGTGTGCAGAAAGTACAGAATGCATATTGCCGATATGTCTATGGTTTGCGTAGACGTGATCATATCACGTCGTTTATAAATGACAAATTGGTTGAACATGGATAATTGTAAGAAGTGTCATCTTAACTGTTATGTTCATAAAATACTTACCAATCCATCTCCTAACTCTAACTTGAAAGGTCAATTAACATACCACTCAGATATTCACTCTAGAAACACTCGATTTAGGGACAGTTTTGTTGTGCCCCGCCACCGTACATCTCTGCTTCGCAGAGGTTTCTCTTTCAATGTTACTAAATTGTACAATGCCTTACCACGTCAGGTCAGACTGTATAATATTAATAAGTTTAAATATAAATTAAAGGAGTACCTTTTTGTTACTCAAACTAGATGAAATCTGCTTATCAACCGGACTTTCTCTTCCTTCTAAGCCTTTTTTTCATCGTGTTTTCTTCTTGCATTTGTTGATTTATTTCCCTCTTTCCGCATTTACGCCCTCTTATAGCTTGGGATGCGTGGTTAAGTTGAATAGCATTTTGCTAGATTTCGCCATGCTTCCCAGTTTACAAAAAAGATTTTTTTTTTGGTTTGTATAATTGGGTAGATTAATACAGTATACATATTTTATATTTTTCTTTTCTTCTTTCTATTACGTTCAAAATAATAGTTTTGATTGTATTTAACCTACTGTGCCTAATAAAGTCGTTTATTATTATTATTATTATATTTTTTCATAAATTTCGTTTTGCTAAGACTAGTGCATACTGGAGTTTAAAATATGCTTTCCCCCGATCGCAAATCAAGTAATTACCCCACTCAATTCATTCTTTTAACAGACAAAGCCTTAATTTTATATTCTCGGTGCCAAGTCGACGAAAGGCGACATTCAAAGACCACCGCCATGGGAAATAAAGTTTCTTTTCTGAATTCCCGATAATGAAATTATCGCCCTTGGCAGCTGAATGTAGGCGTTCTGCTGACACATCATTAGTATTCGTTAGCCGCCGATTCAATTTTAGCGAGAGCTAATATAACCGCGGCTTTCGCATTTCCAATAAACGACTTTGCGGCTTATTGAAGGAGGAGAGATTTCTGTACAGTAATAAGGTTTATACTAAAGATTTATCGCGGGAAGAAGCTTTTCTGATCTTTAGAACTCTGGTTTCAGTATCGGGAAAACGAATTCGCAGATCGATAATCAAGAGAGCAACCAACGGATATAGTATATCACATTCTTTGCGAATGTATACAGTACGTCAGAACTTCAGCTTACGTTAGAAGCTTTTGAAAAGCTGTGAAATATAGCATTATCATCTTCATACTGAAGATAACAGTTATGTATAGATTTCATTTAACTAAGATATCATTAATAAATAAGAAAACAACTGAGGGCCAAGAGTCGATTCCTGACTTATTTACAGTTATTGTAACGGATTTAGTGACGTGTTTATCTCACATAAACAAGAGAAACGGAGGCTAATAGAAACCAACTTTTGTCACGAGATGTTTAGTGAAAGGATATGTGGCACACAATGACATATCTTTCAAAATGCAAGACATAAAAACATGTTTTTTTTTTAATCTATTGAACTGGTTATAACATAAAGCTGGAAAAAATGTGTAGAATATGCCATTAAACAAGAAGAAGAATGTGCCGGCTGGACAACATTGAAAGAACAAGTGTTTATTTTTATCCAGCATGCATTAGAAAACCAAATACAAGGACACATTACTTATAGAGTTTACACAAGGCTTTTCATAACCAGAACATTCTCCCTTTCCTCCTGCTAAGAAGTTGAAGTACATATAGCGGTCATCATATTTTTTTAAGGATCCTTGTTTTGTGATTCTGACCAATTATTTCTCCCAATGAGTAACTTTTTCCGAGACAGCCACTTCGTAGTAAGGAATGAGGTATTATTCTATAGGGAACGTTTGCACACTAGGTGAGCCACAAGTATGATAACCACTTAGATCTAGGATACGATTCCACTGAGAATGTCGCTAAAGCTCTCTGATGCATGGCGATATAAGTAAACATCAGCTCTGGTCAATCCATCCAGGGTGGGACCCTGGCATAGGTCTAAGTGGCTACTACAGCTGTGGATCACCTAGTGTGAATAGGTTCCATTCAGATTGCGCTGAGACCGTCTGCTCTCACTCACTATAATTTGTTTCTGACACCAGGTAATCTGCTACAGTCAATTTATTTCGCATTCCTACCTAAAGAGTACCAACAGGGACGAAACTAGTTGTAGTCTAAGTTGCTGTTCAGGATGAATGGGTGCGAACTTGACCCGAGACTTCTTATAAGAAGGTTATCTTTGTTGAAATACGACAACGCAATTCCTTGAGAAGCTTATGCGACATTCTAGTCGTCGTTTCCCGAATAAAGACGCGTCTTATCCGACAGGAATAAATATCCTCTACTCCCGATTCGTGCGTCTTCCCTGGGTTTCCCTTTGCCCTTTGAATGAAAACGGAGATGGCATTTGATCTCAATTAGTCTAGTGTGCTCTCTTACGGTAATTTCGTCTCGGAAAGGGTCGTACCGAGAATTTGTTATTGGACGAAAGGGAAAAGGATGATTCGATTTATTCTTGAGCGGTTGCTACACTGTCTGTTTTTTTAACAAATACGCAACATTTTTAAATTCCCATTAGCTTAAAAGGAAAACACAAAGTGACAGATGACGCCCGTCATCCTCTTGGATCTAATTAGAGTAGGAGGAAGTTCGCTCAGGGTTAACTGGCTCCGCTTTTAGTCTGCTGTTTTATTTTTGCGAGTCCTAGACACGTGGTGTTAATTACGCAGCTTCTTTTGATGGATGGTTTGTCGAAGGCTTTTAAATTGCAGACGCGGAGAAGCGTTATGGCGAAATTGATGTTTTACAGAGATAACGAAGCTTTCCAATAATTTAAAGCCATTTTGCTTCCACATTCAACGGATGGGAAGTATTGTATTTGCTCATTTGCTTTGAAATGGTCGAAAACGCAAAAAAAGAAAATTTGAACAAAAACACATTTCTTGACTGTGTGTCTGGTTTTGTTTATGGACACGATAACTTTCGAAAGACTTAATATATGAACTTGAAATTTGGCGAACGTATAAATCTGAACTACCCAAAGCGACCTATTGTTTGTGGGGTAAGTAGGGTATCGGGAAGGGGGCGAAATTAGGGGGTACGTACCCTTTTTGCAAATTTTTTTGTTTCATTTTTTTTCGTTTTAGTATGTGATTAGCAGTATAACTGCGAGTATTATTCGTTCTTATAAATTTTCGGTGCAGCAAATTGTTTAGAAGATATTAGCAAAAAAGCGTCACTTAAAATGATTTTTCCTAAATATCTCGGAATATATTTAATATATTCAAAAATGAAAATGTCATCAGATAGGAAATATAATTTCTCACAAAAAGTGTCTTAGAAAATTTATCCAAAATTTTGACATTTTCGAAATATTTCCAAAAAACCTATTATGTACCCTGCTCGTACGATTTTTTTCAAATTTTGATATTATATAGAAAATCAAAATTCTGATCAGAAAGAACTCTTGTAATGTTTTTGTTACGTTAAGAATTTTCGAGTTATTTAGAAAAATTTTTTAGAAATTTATATATTTTTGCTAATATCACGAGCACTGTTTGTCTTAGAAAAAATGTGTAGAGAGAAAAAATTCTCAAAACCTGCTTACCAATCGTATAGTATAAGAAATAAAAACGTAAACGTCATTTTGACAATTGGATGTGGAAGTATTGATTCAATTTGCAGCGGTTTTTTTATACAAAAGCCATTTAGAAGTATCCTTACCCAAGTATATCCTTTTGAAGATGGATGTTTTTTTTATTGATAATTTTTTTACTTGGTCAGCGATTTTCATATATTTTTTTTGGAAACCTCATTTTTAAATGGTGGCTCATCGATCTGTGGAAATAGGTCTTTCATACTTTTCTCGGGGAGCGAGGTGTTAACTACCTGTAGGAGTTTCCGGCTTAATTTTTTTAGATAGGTTATTTATTCCGTTTTGAAGTCACATTTTTGAATCTATAATTCATATGAAAAAGAAAATACATTCTTTTGTTATTTCTCAAAAAACGCGCGATTTACGAAAAAAACATTTAAAGTATGTACTGTTTTTTTTTTCGCTTTTACTTGCATCTAGTCGATTGCAGCAGTGATACGTGCACGAAACAGGCACAAAATGCAAAATAGTTTAATTGAAGGTGTTTACATCAGCTTCCTTTAGCACAAGTTAGTTTGAAGATATTGTGCGTTTTAGTATTAAGGCGATTCTTCGTGTTTTCCTCTTATGGGACTTTCAGTGTAAAACTCGATAGACAATATTTCCAAAAGTTATGAACATTTTTAGAACATTCTTTTTTTAAATGAAAGAAGGGAAAATGATTATGTTTTAAAGGATAACATTTAACATTTAATTTAAATAAGTTTAATTTAAAAATCAAAACATTTGATACAATGAAAACACGAAGGATGCCTCCATCATTCGATTTCTAAAGTTTGGTTTTACTCTATTAAAAATATAGCAGAAAAATTAAATCATAACTACGATTCGATGAGCGCTAACGAAGAAAGTTATCTCCCTCCCACACCAGTCGACCAAGTTGCACACCGGTTCCCAAATCCGAACCCATCAGTCATAAATAAAGCTTTACAAACTGAGGCCGAGCCATAAATACAATAAGTATTATGCAGATGTTACAAGGTATTTCAGTGAGGTTTTTTTCGTTCACAACGCATCAGTAACCAATTGATTGAAATTTATTTTTCCAAATTTCACAGCTACAGATATTTTTGTAACTTACATGGTGTGGATCCACTTTTTAATTTCTTTTCTACTATTTGCTTTTTTGCGAAACGACCTTCTCGTTTTGGAACCCATTTCAATGTCTTTCGCTAATCACTAATTTCTTGTCTTACACTCTAATCAGTAAAAAATTTAACTATAACTAAATAAAAATCAGAAGCCCAAAAACACAACACTAAAACACAAACGGTATAAACGCGTCGACAACAACACTCCAAAGAGTTGAAAAAAATGGGCTGAAATCATGAATAAGAACTAATTTTATAACTGGGTAGGTATATAGGGATGGAAGTACACATAATACACGAAAAATCTATCGAATTCCTTATCATCTGGTCTCGTTTGAGGGTTTTTCTCGTCCATTGTAATAAAATATTTAGGTAGCACACATACCGAAAACTGGTGTAACAACCCTTTTTCTATAAATTACGTATCTTTACTCAGGCCCTACTCGCAATACATTTAAATTTGTTTTTATTTTTATTTATTTTATTTTGCAGCGCAAAATGAAAAACCGATCCCATGAAGTAATGGCACAAGCTATAAAATAATTGATTTGTTATGTGTCGAACATCAATATACATACTAATAATTTTGCTGCAAATTACTAATTTTTGCTGAGACTGTAAATTCCAAAAAATGAGATTTTTCCTGATTTTATAAAAAAAATGGACATGGAAATGTAAGAAAATCTCACAAATTGTGTTGGTGAGTACGAGATGGCGACTTGCATTTCATTTTTTATTAAATTTGTTACCATATGTGCAACAGTTAATTTGTGCGATCTCGTATCAAAACACAAAAATCGGCTCTCATAGCAGATTACCATTACGGTTTATTGGAATAAAATTTGGAAACGGACCGCTGCACTAATACCTTTTGTGTTGTTTATGGGTGGGTTTACGGGCCCTGTCAATCATAGTTTCAACAAGGGATGTTTCACTTTATTTTTACCTACGTCAACCAGAAATTCTTGTATCTCACGCAATTGATGCCCAACTTTTAAGAGGAATAGCCTTAATGGAAGCAATAAAGTGTAAAATACACAAAGGGAATAATTTCATATTAAATTTATGTAACTTATTAAAAGTATAAAAAATCTTTATTATAGGCAGTTTTAAAGTAGATGCTCATAATCACCACCACCTTCCGCAATGATGGCTCCGCATAGAAGTCACCCTGTATACAGTTCGTTCCAGTTAAAACCAGCCACCTCCTATAATTCTGTAATTGTTATGTTGTCGGAAAAATCCAATAGTCACTCTTTACTAGTCCGCCACGTGTCAGAAAGTTTAACCATATCCAAATATTTGACATTCATGCAAATTATTCACAGAAAATCGAACTCTAATTTATTTGTGTTATAAATAAAATAACTCGAAACAAAGAGTAATAGGTAATTTCATTTTATTAAATGTCAAATATATGATATGGTTGAATAGAAAATAGACCTTCGCAATGAAGGGTCACTTCTTCCCGTTTGAACGGGATCCATAAAATTCTTGCAAAGATAGAAAAACTCTAAACACCAAGGAACCGAGAGCAATGAGAGAAACGAAATTTGCCAGAATTATACCATTCCAACAAGCTTTTTAGATTCCACTTTTCCACCATGTTCCTTATCGTTTTATGCCACAGCGATTACCCCTGCTCCCACCTAACACGATAACAATTGACGTWACTTCCGGCGTGCGGTTTTCCCTTGCACCCGCAGGTAATCTACTACAGAAATTGGGTTAACGAGCCTGAAAAATATCCCACCTCCAAAACGCGCAAAAGGGTTCGGCGGGGGACCAGCTGAGGGCTTAATTATTCGTGAAGTATTCGGATTATCCTTGGTGAGTTCTGGGGGATAACTGCCTCCGGAATTTATGGGGTGAGAACGCTAATGGAAGTCTGCGAAGTATGTTTCGTAATTGGAGCGGTGATCGACAAAATTCCGGGGTGAAAAGTTGTATATAAGGAGGGAAACGATGGTTCGTGGTATGCCGCGCGGAATGGTGATCGAGTCAAACAGGAAATGAGTTTCAAAATCAAATTAACTTAATTTGTGCAGTTATAATGTAATTAAAACTAGACATTAAATCTTTAGTTAATTTTTCGTCTAATGCCTTGATTTTTCATGTTGACCTGAGAAAGCCAAATTGCCGGCATAGATAAATATTCCTTGTGGTTGGTGGCAAATCACTTGCGTGTAAGTTGAAGAGTAATGGCGCTATTCAATATTTCAGATCTTCGGTTAGAAAGTATATGTCCAATGACGCGGCTGTATATAATTTATTAATTATCATGTTCCTCCAAACTGTATCATAATATCCAGTAAGGTCAAAAACACTAGTTTTTAAAGCAAGAATTTGGTCACAACAGCTCTTATTTGAACGAAACCCATACTGTTGATAGGAAGGACATCTTCAATGAGTGGTGATATTCGATTATACATCAATCTCTGTAGAAGATTGAAGTAGGTACTCAGCTTCAAAATAGCGATGACTTTTGCCTTTTAAAATTCGGATGGAACCTTACCTGATTCCATCAAAACCGGTAGCCTTTCGAATCCTTCAAGTTATTCTCAATTGTATTTGACATTATTGACAAGCCGAGAAGCAATAAAATTTAGAGAATGTTTTGGTATCTGACATGAAGGCTGTGCTGCAGTGCCAAGTTTCTGGAGCAAATTTTAACTACTTCGACTTAGATGTGTAGAGTTCATACTTTTCAAGTGTTTATTTCATTTTTCTTTTCTTGAAGCATTAAGTTGGTGCAAAAGTTCATCAGCAATAGCAGGTTCTGGAGAACATTTTATAAATCCCGTACAATGCATTAGATTCTTTCGATCAGCGGGAGAAAGTGTTCTTTTCGCTAATGCTTTAATAACTCCAAGAAACCTAGTTGTAGCTGTTACATATACATACTATGTTGACCGTGTAGAAAGGTCTGGATTTTAATCTGTTTGCCATCGAGCAGAGTGAAAGCTTTTTCCATCTTTAGCATCAAATATGAAGTGCAAATTTCCAATTCCATCGAGATTGCCAGAGAAATTCCGTTTTGGTCGTTGTCTTCACAACCCCGTAAATTATAATGACAGTGGAATTTACCTACAAATATTGATGGGTGTGGTAACTTAAGAATAAAATTCACAACAAAACCAGAAATTGGGCTATCCAAAATTGAAACCTTCTTATGACCCCTTGCTGTAAGCTTTTGTTATGTGACTGTAAAACTCCTTTAAGAGCTGAAGTTTCAGTATAGTAAGCTCTCAATACCATATCCTACCAATATTAGTAGTGTTCTGTACCTCGAAGCGTTGTCAGTTGATGAATCAATTAACTTAGCTACACTTTTATTCAGTGGAACGTTACAGAAAGCCACAATAATTGAGAACGTGTAAAGATGGTCTTCAGAAGATTCGCTAAGAATTTGGCGTTCTTATAAGTAGGTGAGTCTATAGTGCTGACAATGGACTTAAGTGGAATTTCGTTTTATGAATTTTCGGAAGTCGAAATTTTTAGGTATTGTCGTGTTCCCAGTTCCGAGAAATTTATCACGCCTTAACTTAGCTCGGAAATGATAAAAAAAAATTTGTGAACATACTTTTTTGACTGAGAGTCGAGTAACGTTAGCAGCAAAAATGCTGTTTTCTTGTTACGCAGAAAACATTCAGAAAAAATGCTCATTCTTTGAAGAAGTGTATCTCGACAATAATTTAACTCACAACATTTTTACTCGCTTTGCAGCAAATTTAATTTGTTTAAAAAAAGAAAAGTACTTTTTTTCAGAAAAAGCGAAAACTTCCTATCTTTGGACTACCACTAAGATAACACAAGGTTCTCAGGATAGCAAAAAACCGCTAGCAATCCATTTAATGTAGGTTAATCCCTATTTTGTGTAAAGTTTGATTGGTCTATTCCTATTTTCCACAATAATACCGTCAATCCAATAATTCTGAGAAAAAATCTCTATCCCACACCGATAAATTAAAATACCTAAAACCACGAGGGTTCAATTCGTTCTTGCTGAAAGAAAACACTTTTCCAACTTGACCGTTCTTCACCGGTTCATTTGCATTCGGTGCGCGCTACCGAAATGAATAATAGCAAGTAGGCGAGGAAATCCGTAGAAACCGCCCGGGACTTGTCTGTAAATCCTTACTATTCATATTAAGCGGAGGTCCGTAGGAGGCATCCTCTAGAGAGTAAACGTCAACTTCATCCCGAACGTGCCCCGGCACACGGCGGGAATGTATAAAATATTCCGCGGGCATATTAGGTTAAATCGGCGGGTTAAATGTAGCGGTTAAACTGGAACTGGTGCTGGATCGATGGGATGGCGTTTAAGAAGGAATTTGGAAGATGACGTTTGGGTATTTACATAAACTTGTTCGGTAAGGATCTGGTTGTGAGATATTGAAGCAAAAAGTTTACAAAAAAAATTGAATCTTGTGGAAACTAATTGTGACTCAAGGTGTTTATATATTTATTTATACAAGTCACCTATCAGTCATTTCTGGGCGTCAGAAAATCCACGTGAGAAGAAATAGTGAATTTCAACGGTCACGAAGTTTAAATACAGGGTGTCCTTGGGTGAAATTAGACCGATTTAGGTGAATTTACCTTAGATTCCTTAAGAAGTTATAGACTTGTAAAGATGGTTGTTATTCTTTTCATTAGTTGGCAACGTTCCGACTTTCACCAACAATTCAGAATCCGACAAGGGTATCAGGCTCTAAAAGCAGTTGTATTGATAATATATTTGTCAATTTCGATACATGTAAAGCACAAATACTAAAATCCTGTATCACCGATCATTATGGGCAACTTCTATCTTGGTCTAATAGAAAACTTCCAACAAGCCATAACAAAAAATTGACGAGATGAAACTTCTCTGATAATAATATACATAAAGTGGAGTTGCTGAAAATAGGAAACATGGACAAGTGTACTTCAGGAGGAATGTTGCTCAACTAAGCTACTCAACTTCTTAACTATAATGAAAACTAATAATTATGATCAGGCATTTCCCGTTCGGTTAATAAAGAAAAAACCTCAGCATGAGTTTTACGTTCACGATCCAGAGGTAATAGCAGCCAAAAACACATTGCTTTTTCTTCACTCTTTATAAAAGCTACAAAAAACAATATAATGACCTTCTAATTTTAAAACGGAAAAATTCGCTTGCCTACAAGTTAGAAAGTTCTTGCAACAAAGTCAAAATAAGATGGTGCCTTATAAACACTTGATCTAGACTCTAATGAATTATTAACGTTCTTTACAAACAATGCCGAAAATATTGTCACTAGCAAAATTAAGAACTTACCTGAAAACGTTTTTGATTATAGATCAATGTTAAACAAAAATTTTAAAACCACTGCTAACTGTTTCTTTTTAGCTCCTGTGTCTGAACAGGATCTACTATCAATTATTACAAAGATAAAAAATAAATTAACAATGGATTGTTTTGGCTTAAGTGCCTTTATCTTCAAAAAATGTAAAGATCAGATCGTTAAACGGTTGACAGATGTTATCAATAGCTGTTTATCGAAAGGAAAGTTTCCTGATATCTTAAAACACGCCATTATATCGCCTGTTTTCAAAAATAAAGGTTGTTCTAGTAGTCCTTCAAACTATAGGCCGATCGCTGTCCTACCTTATTCCTACCTTATTCGAATGTGTCATCTAAGTACTTGTCTAAGTTTAACATCTTATCCGCTAACCAATTTGGCTTTCGTAAGGGTCTCAGTACAGTAGACGCTGCCTAGAATCTACTGGACTATATACGCAGTGCTTTTGATGAGAAATTAAGTGTTCTTGGCATTTTCACAGATCTTTCCTCCGCTTTTGACTGTGTTTCACATGACATACTTCTGGATAAATTATACGTTTATGGTATTCGAGGTACCAGTTTAAATGTGCATGAATCATATTTAAAAAACAGGACGCAACAGGTACTTGACAGTAGGAAGCAAATAATTATTAGAGGGGTACCGCAAGGTTCTGTCCTCGGTCCACTTCTGTTTGTGATTTATATCAATGACTTGCCGAGTCATGTTGAACGACTTAATCTAAAACCTATATTATTTGCGGATGACTATAATTTTTCATCTAAACTTCCATCAAACAACGGACAACACGAGCATGACAGCTAAACTATAGTTTAGTGCAAACGAGTTGTTTATGAATAAAGAAAAAAATGCGAACATTATATTTAAAAGCACTAGCTGTCCTGCGGATATTGATACGAGTAAATATTGTTCCCAAAAGGTTAAATTTTTAGGAATTTACTTTGATGAGACTCTTACGCTTAGCACTCCCATTGACTACTTTTTTCGGAAACTGGCCTCTCAAACTTTCGCCGTTAGAAAGATATTTACTTTATTGGGCAGTGATAATGCAAAACTCACTTATTTCGCCATTTTTCATTCATGTATGTCTTACGGAATAACGATCTGGAGAAATGCAGCTGCCTGCCATTTGGATCATTTATTTTTAATGCAGAAAAGAGTTATAAGGGCCATCGTGGGAGCCTCTTCCGTTTACTCTGCTAGACCACTTTTTATTAATTCAAAATTCTAACGTTGTACGCACTTTTTGTGTTGGAAATATTGTGTCTTACAAAACAGGAACTAGAAAAGTATGGGCAGCATTGTGATCGTCACAAGCATGGTACCAGGAGAAATAAAGATTTAATAGATAAATATGATCGCATAGATAAATATAAAAATGTTGGTATCCAATATTTAAATTGCCTTCCCTCGCGTATACCCTCTTTGAATAAAATGTCATTTAGAAAAGAGCTGAAGGCATTTCTCTCAGTAAAGAAGAGTTACTTAATTGTGTAGATATGTCTTAATATTTACTTGTAGTATATGTGTATATGTTAAATGTTCAATTTTTTATCTTGACGTGTGTATAAACTGTAATGTTTCTAACACTAAATAAACGTTATTCTTTTCTATTCTATTCTAGTTTACTAATAACTGACTAATTTTAAAACTGCATTCAATTTGCTATAAAAAGTATACCTTATAAACATCGATAATAAATACAATTTTCGCATAAAATGCATTTTAAGCATTGGCTGCAAACAAAGAGCTGTCACATAATTATAACTTGAGTGTATTCAACCATATCAAAATGTTTGCCATTTATGCATATTATATCACCTCTGTTAAACCATATTGTTTATGTCTATATAGAGGAGTTCATATACGTAACGGAATTTGTACCACCTCGACATATTTTAATCAACTCGATTCACTAAAATTTTATCAGCAAAACATAACATCAATCGTAAATTAATTTTCTCGCAATAAAGCTAGCGGCATTGGCATTGTAAACGTGCACTGCGCCATTATGTGCGAACAAATACCAAACATTCAAATGCGCAGTGCACTTCAAATCGAAAACAATCATTTGACCATCCGAGAGGAGTGAATTTAATATCTGCACCGAGCTGTTGTTTGGACGAGGCGGAAATGCACGATATTTCTTTCCCATTTTAAAGGAGCTGTGCAAATTCATCTTTAGGGTTCGTTCGTTTTTGCTATTGAAAGATAGTGTTCTAATACCCGTTAATTAAAGAAGCCTGCAGCGCTTTTACCCTTGAAACTCCCATCGAAACTTAGGAATTATAAATCAGACAGCTTCCACAGCTGATGTTCGTGATTAAAAGGAACTGTAGTCTCCTGCTTCCAAGTTTGATGAGTTTTCTTATGGCCAAGGATAAATAGAGTGAACTGCGAGAGTTTACTTAGAAGTTTTAATAGGATTTTTGAATTGGAGAGCCTTATCTAGCTTAAATACTACGTCTGCAATACAATTTTAAGATGTTTTCGTGCATTTGTGTCACAGTTTCTGTATCCACGTAGCCAGGTTTTTATTTCAAAATGGGCAACTGAAAATTAGGGGAGGAAAGAACGAAAGATACTCTAAAACAAGCGTGACAGAACATTTATGACATTTTTTCAATCACAGTAACTTAGGTTTTGCCATAAAACTTTAATAGGATATTAGGATATGTAACTTTGAACATGCCTAGTGATAATTTAATACAAAAATAATTTAATTTCATACATAAACAGCAATTAAAATTACGCAAATAGCTATATAGCACTATCTCAGAGTTAACAACGAAATATTAAAAAAAAATTATTTAAATAAGCAACAGAAAGAAACAGCTGTTTAAGCCTCCCGTATGAAAGTTAGTACAGCAATTTTTTCAACCAACGCCAAAACGTCTTCAACTTTGTGAATTTCATATTTGATACATTAAAATTTGCACTTATTTGCAAAGAAAACATGAGAAAATAAGACGGCGGGGAACGCCATTACCAGCACACAGAGCTGATGCCGAAAAAGTACTTGTTGGCGAAACCTAAAAATCGACAACGCAATTTCTTGAAATCAAATGTCTTCAGCTTAAGTATAGTCAATCGTTCAGTTGTGTTATAAATATGTATAAATGAAGTTCTAATAATAAATTCAAATTTTAATTTTGACGTTATGTAATTTGTCACTAGTGCAAAATGCAAAGTTGTTTTCGCACTTCATTCGTTAAACGGGCACTTTTCAAATTAAAATGATAAGTTATACTTTTCATTCATAAATGGGATAAAGGATTTTCTTATACTGCAATTTTTAATTAATTTAAATTACTGGTTTGAAGGCTTCCATGGTTGCTGTCGATGACATGTTTTCCGGGCTGGTTCCCACGTTGGTTATTTGACCTTAACGTTTCGACACTCATGTCGGTGTCTTCCTCAGGAGTAGCTCTGAAACTGAAGTGTCGTAGTCCGCTAGGGTATTTATACTCGTCCGGGTAACTGACGCATGGGCGTTGTTACGCATGACCGGTTTCCAGGTTCCAGGTAGTTCGATGCCCCGGTCTCGGTTATAATTGTGCGGATTCTTTTGAATTTCGATGGCTTCCTTGTACAGTCTCGGCTAGAATCTCGCTTCCCTCGCCAGCATTTGTGCTTCCTCGAATTTGATGATGTGGCCAGTTTGCATCCGATGTTCTGCTACAGCGGACCTATCACCTTGCCGGTCTCTGGTATCCCTGATGTGCTCCTTGATTCTCGTGCTGATGTGCCTTCCGGTTTAGCCGATGTAAACCTTCCCACAGCTGCATGGGATGCTGTACACATTTTGTGTTTGTAGCTCCTCAACCGTCGAACGATATTTCGAAAAGGCGTTAGCTGTCTTTCCTGGGGCGGTGAAGATTGTGTTTATATGATGTCTTCTCAGCAGCCGTCCGATCTTATCTGTACATCCATTGACGTAAGGCTGGTATGCTGCAGCACATCACACAGAGGAGCACACGCGTCAGTGACCCGGACGAGTATAAATACCCGAGCGCACTAGGACACTACAGTTTCAGAGCTACTTCTGAGGAAGACACCGACATGAGTGTCGAAACGTCGAGGTCAAATAACCAACGTGGGAACCAGCCCGGAAAACAACATGTCAATTTAAATTAATGTTGGACAATCTTTTTGTCGTTAAAATTTTGTACAAAAAAATAATATTATATCTGAACAAAATAAGAATTTTCAGTTTAGCATTATGGAAGAATGCTGAGTGAAAATTAACGAAATTAAATTTACGTGTTCCGAACTAAACCTGTCTTCAGACAGCAGAGATATTAAAACAAAGTTCTTATATCGCAGCTGATATTGAACATTTAAAATCTGGAGATTTTTTTAACTTGATACAGTAAAATGTTAACTAAGCAGCAATCAAGTTTATAACAATCACATTTGAATTGTAGTGCGACATACTTCAAAAATCTTATTAGAACTTCCAAGTAGACTCTTGCAGTTCACTCTATTTATCCTTGGCCATACAACAGTTCGCTGCAGATATTAAATTGACTCCTCTCGCATGGTGAAATGATTGTTTTCAATTTGGAGTGCACTGCGCATTTGAATGTTTGGTGTTTGTTCGCACATTATGGCGCAATGCGCGTTTACAATGCCAATGCCGAGAGCTTTATTACGTGAAAATTGGTTTACGATTTATGCTTTGTTTTGCTGATAAAAATTTAATGAAATGAGTTGATTAAAATAAATAGACTTGATATTGTTGACAAATTTTCACTCGATTGAGAATTACCTGGTTTCCGTTATTCTAATGTAGCACCACTTATGCTGGTTATATTTTCTTGAAAACGAAAGAAATTAGAAAGCGGTCTTATAACTGCTTTCCGCAGGGGAGTAAATGAAAGAAAATAGCTCAAAATACGCAAACGATTTTTTGCATTATTCACATACGAACATAATGAAACCAGTTGATGCCTTCAAAAGCTTGCGATATTATGTTTTACGTGCTCAAGGCATTTAATTAAACCGTCTCGAATCACCCAGCGACATTGTATTGTTTCTCCCCTCTCTATATGGAATACATTCAATTGAACAGCGTCTCTCTTGTTTCGCCCTCAAATCAGAGCGTTACGACATGAAAACGCCTTTCACACCTAAGCGAAGATCACGGAACTCGTGTCTGTTCACCATTTCCACTCGTTCTACACGGATTTCCCTGATATAATTTTGAGTTTCGCCTCTAATTTACTCCGGGCAAGTTTTCGGTTGAACTTCAGCGCATCTGCGGTCGACAGTTCAAGCGTATGTTTGCCAACAAACTTAATTCCCTACGGCATGTATGTCCATTTAGAGGACCATGGTCGATCTGCGGAAAACCGACGACCAGTCCTTTGAACTGGCCCAACTTTGCAGAAGTCGCGCAGCTGTAAACAAACTAACGATGTTGCAATTCGCATCTAAAACGATGGAAGCGCAGAGATCATATGCGTAGAGCAAATGCGGGCTTCTACTTTTGTTTGCTTCAAGTGGCCAGCTATCTTTTTTTTTAATTTATTACATTTGCCGTAATCGGATATGTTTTTTATTTATTATTACTGTAGCGAAACCTGTTTATACTCGGTACTAGAGGATTATATTTTCTATTTTTCCAAATCTAGTTGTTTTCTGCCGACACTTTTTTGGCAGTATTCATTCGGTTGTCAGATTAGTGTGCTAAACGTGCTGAATTTTTTCTAACAGAAAAGCATTCAAACCTGTTCAGGTAGAGTAAACAACACATTCAGCATACTCTTTGACTTACGCTTTGTTCGTGTGTTTCATTTTACGTTTACATACACGGTAACTGACATTTAGAAACAAATCTAGTGTTGCAGTACCGTTCTTTCTTTCCATTGCATTGGCAGGAACCCTAAATCGTTTTGTAACAATTACTGTACTGAAAATCTCGATAATTTTGAATGGATACTAAGGAAATGTGTTTAGAAGGTATCATAACATTTATTTATTGGAAATCAATTACAAATCAAGAAAATAACAGATCGTTAATTTTCTTAAAGCAACAAAAGCTTTTACATTTAATTACCTATATTCTATAACTAGGTAACAGTGAAAATTTTTAAGTCTTCCCCTGACAACAAGAATAGAGAGAATGTAGAACCGATATCGTTAAACTACTAAAGAACAACTACAGGGGTGAAGCAGGCTGTAAAATTTTTTGAACCTATCATTAATAAAATACAAGGAGAAATTTTATCAATCAAAAAGGCATCATCAGAATACAACGTATACTTGCAAGCAACGATCTATCAGACTGACTTATGCAGAGGGTTTTACAGTTTGATGGTCGGCCGTCGAAAAATATTGTATTGTAAATGAGGGTTTTTACAGCCTTATAGACGGATTAGTGGCACGCTTCAAAGTTCCTATATGGGCCGTATTCAAAAAAATCTTGTTGGCTAAAATTTTAACTTTTCCACTATAAATTTTTGAAATTTATTAGTTGTGATAATTGAGCAATCAATAAAACATAGAAGATTTTATAACAAATTTTATTTAATGTAGTCCTGATGCTAACTGGCGCGACCCGCGACCTATTTTTATGTTATACTTTATTTGGTTTAAATTTTCTGATGTATAAAATAAAAGCCTTTGCACATCATAACGAATTTATACAAATTTAATATAAAAAATACAAATCAATAAGTAGAAAGCTATTTACATTTGTTAGAAAAAACTTAAAATAGTGCACAATAAAATTTATACACGGTATCGATTATGTTCATTACAGCTTGTTAGTAAGCACATTACAAGAAGGTCACAAACTAAAAAACTTACTCACTATCATTTTCACTGCTAATATCACGATTAACTTCTA
This sequence comes from Rhyzopertha dominica, assembly GCA_025024175.1. Taxonomy (NCBI): domain Eukaryota; kingdom Metazoa; phylum Arthropoda; class Insecta; order Coleoptera; family Bostrichidae; genus Rhyzopertha; species Rhyzopertha dominica. The sequence continues at coordinate 7,159,259 of QCXZ01000138.1, forward strand.
TTATTAATTCTTGTACATGATTCGCTCTGTACCGATTTTCAATGTCCATATTGCACTGAATTTCTCCATGCATCGACACTTGTTATTTCAGCTTCGTGTCTAATTTTTAGCAGCATTTCATTGCTGAATTTTCCACCGGTGTTTCCTTGTCGAATTCTTTGTTTCAACTGCCACCATATCATTTCAATGGGGTTGAAAATGCAATGATATGGGGGTAGTCGTAGAATGGTATGTCCACATTCAGAAGCGAGAATGTCAACTTAAAGTTTTTTCGACATTTTTATTGTGCTAAGCACTTCCAACAGTGGTTTTTTTGTGTAGCCCTCTTCGAAATATAAATCTTCTTTCTTAAAAACTCTTGAATGCTTGCCTTATTAGTTGTTGTTTTTTGTTTATTTTGAATTTTATCCAGTTGCTCCGAATAGTAACTAGCGTTGTCCATTACTATGACTGTTTGGTGGCAATTTGAGCAAGAAAATGTTTTTAAGCCAATTTTCAAACACTTTCGCATTCACATCAGAATGATAATCGGCGCTTGCTTCTTTTAAGTGTTTGCATCCAAGATACAGGGCTCCAGGAACGAAATCGTTTTCACCTTACCATACCAAGTAATGCTCATTGATTTATGTGTACGGAAAAAAATTCCAAAAAAGCCTAAACACAATTTTTGGATACGGTCCACTCCGCTGCAAAACAGTGGAACGTGCCGAACCCGTCTGTTATTTACGACAGCTTCAGGTAATATTTGTAAACCATTGTGAGCGGTAATTGGCTGTTCGTATAATGAGTCTCATAGATCGTTGCTAGCAAGTATACCTTCCAATCCTCTTCTGTCATATGTATACTCTAAAAAAAGTATGAAAATGCCACTCGTAGTCATCAAGATTATTGAAAACCCTTAAAAGTATGGGGCTTTGGACTAAGCCGTAGTGATGCACGATTATCATGCACATAATAATAGAAAAATAGTTTCAAAGCTTCAGGCTTTGGAATCCTTACAAATAAATATGACCGGTCTGTTCGTAATTTAGGCTTTTTGACCTATTAAATCAATAGCTATCAGTAGGTACAGCTTGAAAACAAGCTAATTGTTTCTAATGTATGTGCTTTGTCTCATTCGTTTTATCAGGTAACTCTGGCGATCATTACGAGCTAAACGGTCATTATCAAACAGATAACAACGTTATACTAAACCCAGATGCGCGAATTTTCTTTACGGCCCTACCTGGTTGTTTTTATGTATATTTGACATAATTTACTGCGGCGAAAATATATTATCATTTCTGTTGGCACTGTACAGCATTCTTTGTATTCTAGCTTTATGTTGCTTTTTAAGTATTTGGTCCACAATTTTTGATATGTGATATGTCCATTGTTAAGGGCTAACTCTTTAATTGTCAATACTTTTTAAATTCTCTATTTTAATTTGAACTGTAGAACACGAAATGTTTAATTAATTGATTTGAACAAGCCGGCATAATAACATCTGACTGTGTCGGTTTTCTACAAATTTCAAAGACAATTTTATTGCTCTTTAGAACTCCATCCTCTTCTTTCTCTATGGTAAATAGAATCTTTTTGTTTGTTGCATTTAAGAATTTTAATAATACATCCAACTGCCTGTCAGTTACCGACCCAATATAAAAAATGTCATCCACATATCTAGTCCATCTACATCAGTCCGAAAAGAAGAGAAAATCGACATTTTATTATAAAATATTACATTTATTGAATAATTAGATTACGATTAGGAGGTTCTAGAAGTGTTTAACATAGTGGGCTCTGCAATTCTGACATTATTAATTGTTAGTTAATTTTACGTTTAGTAATATGCCTGATTTAATCGGTAGGGGTGGATCAATATCATATATGTACTTTTGTTTGTGGGGATGGTTTAAAACCATTGTCCGCCAAACACGTGTGGGTACACGTGACGCATTAGTCCGTATATAATTACTTTGTGCGATCCAGAATATCGAAAAACGTTCTACGATGGAGATTTATTTGAACGTTTAGTGTGTAGCTAAATTAAATCCTTTTGTTTTTGCTTAAAGTGTAAAGTGATGGGTCCGGCAGTTCAAAATTGCCTAGCCCACTGTATATCTGTGTGTCTAGGCCCTCCTGATGCATTCTCTTACCTAATTATTGAATAAATGTGCCTCATCTAATAAAATGTCGATTTTCTCCAAAAAAAAAGGTAGTTTTTCGAGGTGCAACTCAAATAATTATTTTACAAAAACATTGCAAAAAAAAGGGCTCTGATTTTCAGTCCTACAATTAAATAAAAATTCCGGGCTATAACGATATGTATACAAAACATCTGTACAAAAGCAAGAAGTTTATTCCTTAAACTACTGGTTAGGAAACTGATTCAAAATGGCATTTACAAAAAGATTAATTAATTTTAAACATAATCCATTCCGTAATCAGCCGCTAAATTCTACCCGTTAATATTTCAAAATGTTCTTTTTTATAATGGCAAAGGTTGCTAAGATTTTTTCGCCATAGTTCTTCATTTATGTTTGCTTCCCATCCTCCGTCGTATATCTTTTGTTTTAGTAGGGCCCAAAATCTCTCAATCGGTCTCAATTGAGGTACATTAGGAATATTATACAGGGTGATTCATTAAGAATGGACAATCTCTGAACTGGAGATACTACACACCAAAATATGGTGATTGAGCTTAACATGCATTATACAAATGTTGCAGGTTTGAAATTTCTCAATAATTTTGTGATTTTAAGCACTATCGTCTGGAAAATTGGCAACTTTGTTTTTTGGCAAGAATTAATTACGAATTTAATGCTAGTTACCCTGCTACTTAAGTAAATTACAACATATCTTTTTTGCCTAACGAGTTATGGCTAAAATTACTAGATAATGTAAAGGGCAGTTCCGTTTAAAAAAAAGCACTCTCGTTTATTTCATGTAACTCTATTAGTTTTTGAGTTATTTGCATTTTAAATATTTAATTAATTTTGTTTGTTGTAAAATAATTTTTTTAATTACTACAATGCGGATAATAACAGTAAAGGCAACAAATAACGATCAGTAACAGTAATAAAAGAAAACTTCGAAGTAAATGCTCAATATGACCGCCTTCAAAACACTTTGTAAGGCGTATCCTTAAAGATCCTTGAATATTAAATAGTATTTGTCGATTATTTTTAATAATACTAGCAGCTTCTTGAATTTTCTGTCGTAGTTCTTTGATGGAATTAATTGTTTCTTTGTAAACTATGTCCTTCATTTGTGACCATATTGAGAAGTCTAGAGGATCGAAATCTGGACTTTTAGGTGGCCAAATAAATTTATTGCCACGCCCAATAGAGCGTTGAGGAAAATGTTCATTCAGGTATTGGCGTACTGGCAGAAAAAAATGTGGCGGTGCCTCGTCTTGCATAATCCACAAGTTCCGCCTTATGGCTAGTGGTACATCTTCCAGTATTGTGTTTAAATTTTAGGAAGTTTAAATAGAGGGGCCCGCTCAGATTAGGAGGAAGCCCAAAAGAACCAATAAAATAAACAGATATCACACCACACCAAATATTTACCTTGAATTCATACTGAAAATGTCGTTCCTTTAGAGCATGTGGATTTTTGGAGTCCCACAAATGGTTGATTTTCCAATTAAAAACACCTCGCCTAGTAAACGTCGTCTCATCGGTGAAAAGGAGGTTATTAAGAAAATCCTGGTTTTCGGTTTGTTTACCTAGGATAAATTGAGCAAACTGTGGGCGAACTGGTAAATCTTGAGGTAACAAATTTTGGACAGGAGGACAGGACCATAGTGATATCGATGGAGATTAGCTTTCTTCAAAATTCTCCAGATAGACGATTGGCTTATTCCTGTTGCCGCACTTAACCGACGAGTACTGATATCTGGATTTTCCGAAATACGAACTAAAATCTCGTCTTCATCATCGACGTTGATAGTTTTTCTAGCACCATTTAAGCTTTTAGGACGAAAACACCCTGTTTCGCCTAGGGGGATGTAAATACGTCTGAACAGTTTGTGATTGGGTTGTCTTCGATTTGGGGTATAAATCTAAATACCTTCTGACTGCACCAAGTCCACTATAATTTGACTGAGCAAAAACACAAATCATATCATGCATTTCACTGATAGAAAATTCATTACGTCGTGGCATTTTTTTATTTTACAATTTTTACTACAAATAGTACTAAGTAAGTTAGAAAAATACAATAAACACTCTTACTTAGTGGCAGTAAAATTGTCAAATATTTCTTTACACGAAAAATTGATAAGTGCTGACACAAGCCTACTTGAAAAAAGTCAAAGTAATAATGGTGGGTTAGGAGTCTTTATACTGAATGTTTAAAATGCAAATAACTTCAAAACTGATAGAGTTACATGAACTAAACAAGAGTGCCTTTTTTATTGAAAATAGAACTGCCTTTTAGATTTTCTAGTCATTTAGCCATAACTCGTTAGGTAAAAAAGATATGTTGTAATTTACTTAAGTAACAGCAAACTGTTTAGAAGATAGCAAAAAAGCGTCACTTAAAGAAAACGGTTTTTCCTAAATATCTCCTAATATATTAAATACATTAAAAAATGAAAATACCGTCAGATAGGAAATAAAATTTCTCACAAAAAGTGGCTTAGAAACTTTTTCAAAAATTCTGACGTCGAAATATTCCCAAAAAAACCTATTTTGGACCCTGCTCGTGCGATTATTTTCAAAATTTGGTATTATATAGAAAATGAAATTTCTGACCAGAAAGCACTCTTGTATTTTTTTTTGTTAAGTTAATAATTTTCGAGTTATTTGGAAAAAACCGATTTTAAAAATTTATATATTTTTGCTAATACCACGAGGACTGTTTGTCTAAGAAAAAATGTGTAGAGAGAAAAAATGCTCAAAACCTGATTACCAATCGTATAGTACATATAAGAAATAAAAACGTAAGTGTCATTTGACAAGTGGATGTGGAAGTATTAATTCAATTTGCAGCGGTTTTTCTTTATGTTTTCGTATCAACTTATTTTTCTTAGAATTGCATGTTCTATGATCCTACAAATGCTTGGTTTCTTTCTACGTATTAAAAATAATTATACATAGAGCCAAATATACCCACACTTCCTTGTTTTCGCGAAACAAAAAGGCACATAACGTCAAATAAATTCCAGAACATCCTGCACAAAGAGCAAAAGATCGCTTCAGGAGGAAGCCATCCCTTCCTTGAAACAAGGTAATACTTATTGATTGCGTCAATTTTTCTCCGAAACTCTCCCACACCACCCGTTACGAATAACGAACCGTTCCGATAGAATATAAAAGTTTGATTTGATTGATCGGTGATTCGAACGCGGCCGTATAAACCGGGCCACCCCATTGCCTCCGTGAATTTTTGCCGTATTGACGAGTTTTGCATATGCCGTGTAGCGCCGTCCAATTTACTTGAACACAACGTGTGTCCGGGGGCTGACAGCACAATTTCCCGAATCTCGGTTTAAATTGCCGGCGAGCGGGGAAATTGTCGCCTGGACATCGAAAGAGCAMGTCGAACATGAGGAGAAACGCTCTAGGGGGCTGGAATTGTGCTAAAATCGCGCTGAGATGAATTCAGAACGGACAGGTGGTGTTTCGGGGTCGCGAGTGGTCAAAATTATACAGGGTGATTTTTTGAAAACTTCACACCTTAAATAACTTTAAATTGAGGAAAAATTTAAAATTTTGCAAAAACAGGTAAACTTTTGTTTGCAGGGGGACAACTTTTGAGATAAGTTTTTAATGGATAGCGCTTACCCTCTTAGAGGGGTAGATACCCCTTCAAAAATTTTAAATGAAACTACCCATCTTACGATACATCATTTAAAAGCTTATTACACAAGGAGTCTTGCCATGTAATTAGTTTTACTATTTTTTACCCATTGACGGGGTAGTGGGTCAAAAAGTGCATTGTAGCAAGTGGCTTATAAAATGGAATATTTTGGACTTTTTTTAACAAAATTTATTGTCTTGCAGTTACAATAAAAATTGTCCTTACTTAAGCCTAAAAAAACTTGTTAAAAATAATTGTTACACCTAAGCAAAATGCCAAAAATACTTAAAATTTTCTTTCGACATTACTTGATATTGCAACTCGACAGTTTATACTGAATTGGCTAAATAATTATCTACTTTGTGTTTCCAATTTTTTGTTTCAACTTTTTGGCTACTTCTTTGGCACGACCATCTTTTTGTTCACATTCCTTTTTATAAATCGCGTGAAATTTTAAAGTGAGAGTCCAAGTGATAATGGTTTATTCAATTGCCGAAAGGGTAGAAATAATTTTTATTTACGGTGCTGAGCATAGCTGKGCTCGTGCGTCAGCAAGGGTGTTTAACGAACGGCACCCCGATAAAAATGTTTACGCTAGGTACATTCTCGATCTCGTGCAGAAATTTCAAGACACTGGATCTGTAGTAAACAAAAAAAAGGGCAGGGAATAGAGTCGTTGATGAAATGGCCCAACTTGAAGTACTTGGTCATTTTGCAATGGATCCAACTAGCTCTTTGCGTAACATTTCTACAGCCACTGGACTTTCTTATTCATCTGTAAGGAAAGTTACAAAACTGCACAAATTCCCTCCCTATAAGATGAAAACTCTCCAGGAACTCGGCGAAGATGACTGCAATTTTGCGAAATTATGACAGAAAAGATTATAGTAAATCCAAATCTAATAAAAAATATCTGCTTCAGTGATGAATACACATTTTTTTGAATGGCTCTGTAAATAAACATAACGTCAGGTACTGGAGTGACGAAAATCCTCATATTTTTCGAGAAGGTCATACACAAGTTCCTCAGAAGCTGAACGTCTGGGCTGGAATACTTGGCAACGCAATTGTAGGTCCAATTTTCATTGATGGAACGCTAAATGGGGGAATGTATTTAGAATTACTTGATAACGTTATTGATCCTTTCATCGCAGAGCAATTAGAAAACCAACGTGACCCTGAAGGAAATCCAATGTTGGATGAATACGAATTGTTTTACCAACATGATGGAGCCCCACCGCATTACGCCATTAATGTGCGAAATTGGTTAAATCATAGATTTCCTCTTCACTGGATTGGTAGGCGTGGAACAATTGAATGCCCGTCACGATCACCCGATTTGACTGCTTTAGATTTCTTTCTATGGAGTCATTTAAAATCTGTGGTTTACAAAACACAACCTACTAGCCTGGACGATCTGCGAGAAAGAATTATTAACGAGTGCAGGAGGATTCCACCCGAAACTTTCCGAAAAGTGCAGCAGGAGTTCGAGAACCGTCTGTATTATTGTATGGAAAGAGGTGGTGCACATTTTGAGAATCTATTGTAAGGTTTGAATTTCTATGGTTTTGTTCACACTGTTTTTGGAGTTACAAATAAATAATTTTTCTTTTTCGTGGACATGGACTTTCTAAAAAATTACATGATAAATACTTTAATGTTAATAATAATGTTAAAAAATTTTTTCAGTATTCTGGGAGTTTTTTTAAGTGTCATATTTTTTACAAGTTGTTTGTTTAAATTTTGGGTTCTCGTAAGGACAAATTTTATTTCCGCTCTAAAATGAAATACATTTTGTTGAAAAGAGTCCAAAATATTCAATTTAATAAGCAAACTGTTTCGTAGGCACTATTAATCTGTTACCCCGTCAATAAGTTAAACGTGGTAAAACTAATTACTCTTTGTGAAATAAGCTTTCAAATGATGTATCACAAGATGGATAGTTCCATTTAAAATTTTAAAGGGGTGTCTACCCTGCTCAGAGAGTAAGCGCTATCCATTAAAAACTTATCTCAAAAGTTGTCCCCCTGCAAACAAAAGTTAACCTGTTTTTGCAAATTTTTAAATATTTAAAGTTATTTAAGGTGTGAAGTTTTCAAAAAATCACCCTGTATATATTTTTTAAACACGAGGGGAAGTAACGGTCGATAACTACGTAGAGACTTCTTAGTTAAGCTTTCGGCTTTTATTCAAAATTTTCTTTAGAGCGTCTACAATAACATAATTGTAACATTTATCAAAATAAAAGTTTTAAATTCTACTTACAGAAATTTGAGATTACTTGTACATAGTGTTAATATATATGAAGATGTTTTCCAAAATATTAATGATGTTGTCTTCCTCACGAACAGCTTGTTAGTTGGATGATTGAAGATACAGTTTAAATTAAACGAAATTATAAAACACTTAAAATATTCTTCAGTCAAAATAAACGTTACATATGTCAAATCTGCAACAAATTCCATTGGATATGGTACCAACATTAAAAATTTCGAATATGTATGGTTAAAACTGTAGCTTTTAAATTGCGAAATGCAATAATTAACGATTGAATATTACTTCTTGCAGTCCTACGTTTACAGGTCTTGCGACAACAAATACGTGTAAATATTACTCAGTTGTTGCACATTAGACTTGTTGGTCCTGGTTATATGATACATCTCCAGGAGGTTGAGGTTGGTTTCTGTGTTATCAGTGATGAGTTCACTGTCCTTTACTTCTTTTTCCTCGTCTTCATCATCGTCATCTTCTTCACCGGAGCCTTCTGATCACTGCCATCACTGCCAAGGATCTCTTTGCTAAGGGTTTTGTAAAAATATTGTTATATTATTTAATTCCAAACTAAAGAATCAAAATACCATCACTGAGGAAAGCAACACACAGGAGCCCAAACATCTGAAAAATAAACGAACCATGCAATTTTATTATTACTATTATTAAGCTATAAAAGATAAAGACTTACTCAGGATATCTTCTGCATTAGTCTGTTTAACATCATCCAGCGTGATTAAATGTGTTTTTTGGTCTTCTTCTTCTACGACTTCTAATTCCTCAATAACTTCAGCATGATATTTAAATCCATCTTTTCTAACTTGAAACATCACTTCAATCATTTACTGTATTCTCTTCTCCAACTGTCCTTCATGCAAAATATTCCTCAACATCTCAAAAATAGCATTTATACCTTTACTAGAAACTTTACTGTCCACAGATTGTTTTGACGCAGGCGACATGGCATAGACGTAATTATTATGCAATAAACAATACTCCAAGACTGTCTTATACAAACCTTAATCGCGATTCCTTTTTTATTCGTGGACGATCTCAAATATAAAGTGCGGGCCATGCCATTAATCCTCCTGGGTAAACGCTCTCTCACGATTTCGTCGCCCTGGAGGACCTGTCACATCATATGACAGCACCTGAATCATATATTTAGGCACTTAGGGGTAAATCTGAAAGGAGCTGACCCGAATCCTGAACATGTGCTGGGACGACGCGGTCGGTTGCGACGCTTTTTAGGTAATGCATCCGAATGGGAGCACATCAGCGGTGTATTATCACAGATTGCCGGAAGTTTTTCATGAACAAATAAAGAATGTTAGGTGATTTAACGTACTCGTCGCTGGTTTGAAAGTATGAACGAGGGAGATTTTTTGACTATACCTTTGGCCAGGAAGATGGTTAACGATTTTAAATTTATTTCTAGTGGAAGAATTTGGAAACTGATGGACTTTGTGAGGAGAAGTTTCCTCTTGCTCAATTAGAAAACAAAGCGTCTTCAGCGGTTCTTAAGGTAAGACTGTTTACGGATTTTTTATTTAGTATTTTCTTCTTTAAAATTAAGAAAAGAATCGTATCCCAGCCAACACAGTTACATATAATTTATATAACTATTACATAACATCACTTACTTAAACCATGTTTGATATGTAACATGTATGGTACATGTACAGCACATGTACTGAAAAACACCGGCTCAAACGTGTGTCATCCGCAATATCTATGTTCAGTAAAAAAGCTACATAGCAGCCATGTAATTTTTATATGTTGTAGCGATGTAGCTGCTCTATTTATGGTACAGATGTGATACCAATACGCTACATATATTTTATATCATTAATACGTAATGTCACTACGTTTGATATGTTATACGTAAGGAACATTTATAGTTCATGTACTTGAAATTACCGGCTCAAATAGGTGTGATATGTAATATATCTGTTACGTAAAAAAGCCACAAAAGAGACATGCACCTTTTATATATTACAGAGTACACACAGTTTCATTTACTTTATGCTATTTATATGTACTCCAGATGCGTTGTATATGCATTTTTTTGATAACGTCCGGAAGTTCCATAAACGAAAAAGTCCTTTCACTGAAATAAAATTTATTCGAGATGATTACATATTACAAAAATATATCTTCAGAAATATCCTTGCCCCTTTCTGTATCCTATCACACGCGTCTGACGGAAAACATCTTTGAAATTATTTGACCCAAAGGTATTGATTTAAATTCCGAACAATAGTATTAAAAAGTTCCTTTTCTTATCTGCAAATTCGGAAGTTAATGTTTTGAAAAAGATGTATAATAATACAAAATGCAGAGTAATTTCTGTATGTCCTTAAGAAAAATTGCCCATGCACACTGTAACAGCCTACAGTCTATACAAGTAAGAAGGATTAACAAACATGCAATGATTATGCTTGTGAAAAATTACATCAAAAAATATAAAAACTACTCACTTTTTTCGTGTAAACCCTGGTCCATTAAGACGTATCCAATCTGACATTAGTTACTTGCAATCGAGAATCTTTAGATCTTTGCCTTAAAATTGTTAGTTATTTTTAATTTTTAATTAGTACTTATTAAAATCTTACCCTTCAAGGCTCTCGCGTAAACATCTATTTCTATGCCCTAATCAGGAACAAGCATTTGCACAATGGTTAGTCACGACAGCAGGTTTTGAACATCTACAGACGAAGCCTCTGACATTTATGTCAACTATTTTTGACAGATATTGTTTTTACAATCATTTTAGCCAGCATAGTCATACATGTAAAATTTATGTCACTATAATATAACATAATATAATGTTTACATACAACACGTAAGGTACATGAATGGTATATGCAACGTAACAGCAATAATCCTATTATAATGTAACAAATACATTACACACAAAGTAGACGTAGGGCACATACACTATCAGATGTCGGCTTATACATATACAATGTTATACATAGCAGTTACAGAAATACCTAAATCTTCTTTCTCCACAATCTTGTATGATCCGATTTAGTATTGATGCTCTTTTACCTTATTGTAGAACATTGAAGGGTGAAACTGTGCTAAAGCTCTCCATGGTCCAATATAACTTTTTTAAACCATATAGTTATTTCACTGCTACCATCAGAGTAATCCAATACATTCGGAATAGAAGAGACTGTACCCAAAAAGAACACAAAATAATAATTAATTATCAAAATAAGAGAAATATTGGTCACACTTTTTAGATTTGACGGATGGGTTTATTATAAAATTCATCAATATGTTATTAATTCAAAAGCTTGTGCAGTTTGTATCTAAAATGGATTTGTAGATTGCACTCGTATGGCCCCGCGTGGTAGAGTACTCTATTTCTTTTTTCTTCTTTGTGCTTACACGCACTTTAATCCAAAGTTTCTGCAACTGGTAGGTTTTATTGTAACACAAAACAATACATACAAAGAAGTAATTTCAGCTTTAACCGCATTTMTTTTATTATCGTGAGTAATTCACATTGTAAGCTAAATTGATTGTAAAATTTAAATGTATGTAGATTTATGCTTCTTTTGTAGCCGATGGTCCGAGGATGAGGTTTCATTGATTACCTCGAAACCGGTTACCCTATAGAATAAAGGAATTGGGAGAAAAGGCAACTCATAAATAATTTTTACAAAAGAATTCACCTAACTTTACTGAGCTAGTACCAGTATATCACTCTTCTGATCATAAACGTATTTTTCTTTTAATTTCGATAATATCGATATAATTACAATATCTTTTAAATTATAAAGGCCAAGTAAACATATACTGTTTATGTACTCTTGACGTTTTTTATTTCTGTTTTCTTCGTCGTGAATCCTTGTTTCTGTATCTTCATTTATAATCTGAAATTTGCATTGTATTTTCAAATGGCGTTTATTGAAAATACTTTTTCTATCAAATATGATTTCTAAAAGATTCGTCATTCCTTTGGGGGCTTTCATAATTGCTGAAAGCTTTTTTAGGGGGATTTAAGTGAAAAAGCCATGACTAAAGGCAACAACAACAGCAAAGAAACGGAAGACTGTAGTTTCAAGTAACGTTAGGTATTTATACGGTTCCTAGAGTATATCACACGGTTTTAATCTTACCTCATGCATCGTTATTTGCTGTATGAAGATTCTTCGCCCGAGCAGTCAGGACAAATAAATAAAAGAAGAGACGCTCTCTCGACTTGCACCTCAAAAACCACATTACGTTCACGTCTCCCGCAGGTATTTACGACTTCAACAAAGCTTCACCCCTCAACAATAAACCGATTCCCGATGAAATTGAAAAGTAACCGACGAAACGGTCGAGCGGAAAAGAGAAAAGCGGACAGAGTTGACGCGGTGTCACGAACCGTCGGCCTCAGTAAATCAATTTTTATACCTTGAACAAAGAGAAGTATCAATGCCTCCACTGTCGATTTTGAATAATGACTTCGGTCCAGCGAAACAGCTAATTTCTCCGGCGCTATTTTCGCCTTCCTTAAGAGGGAATGGTTCATTGTCTAGTGGCACTAGAAGCGACCCCCTCGAAAACGGGCTGTTTGTTTTTATTGGGACCGTTGCTCGCCCGGAGCGACTCAAATTAAGCGGGGTGCTGGGAAAAACAGCGTAAAAAGCTTGGAGGCTGCAGGAGATTGATTGATTAGGCCCTCAGGAAGTAGATCATTCTAATTCCGGATGGACAGGGTGGGAAGACGCTTTCAAGGAGAGGGGTGTTTCGAGTTTCTAAACGTTCACTTAGTGGAAATGCTCCCATAACAAAATTAAGTGTCTGATATGGATTGAACCTCGAAATCATTGATAAAGTATGAGACAGTGATAGCAGAAACAATAAATTCCACGCTACACACAGAGAGAACAATTTGTTTGAAAGAAAAAAATATATTTACGGCAAACAATTTATGTGTTTGTATATGACGAAGTAAATGATTTGTTTTTTCAAACCCTCAAAATTCTTGAAGCGGCTAAAATAACATTTATTTAACATAATATATACAAAGCTTTAAATTAACTTTTGAAACTATTGAATCAAGAATAATCATTTCCTTTGTAAAACAAAGTATTTGTTTCACTAAACCATGAAGATGATGAATAAATATGTTTGGAATAAATATATGATTAAATTTGACTGAAGCAATATTTGTTTGGAATCAGAGAAGTGGTAAGCGATTTTCTGCATACCAGATAAATATTTCTTTGCAGTAAAGATATCACTTATTTAGTCTAATGAAACAGCTATTTCCTGGAATCAAACATTTGTTTGATTGAAAGAAATTCATATTCTCAATTCATTATCTCTGTTATTGCAGCAAACTGCATGTGAATTTTAATGAAATATATATTTGTTAATTAGATTGTATAAATATTGCATTCAAACAAGCCCTTTAAACACACAAATAAATTGTTTTTAAGTTAATGAAATAAATTTTGATTAACCCACTTCGATATGTCTATGTATTTTATGCAAGGATATTCCTGTGGCTTCCTGTTTTTTATGGAAGGTATAAAGTTTGTTTCTTGTAATTAAAAAGGCAATATGTCACTCAATTCATCTCCTCAAAACTGTAATTGGTTTAGTAAAAAACATCTGATTTAAATCAGCCTAACCTAGACAAGTCCATTGACAAGGTAAATTTTGCTACTTGTATGTACGAATATAATGCAGACGGAAAGTATGATATCTACTGGTTTCTATAGCGTGACAAATGTGTTCCATTTTAGTATTACAAATATACTGAATAAATAACGCATTACTTGTAATAGTAGTTTGGTACAAATCGAGCACTTCATTGAGCAGACTTTACTAACATATACCTACTTCAAGATGTAGAGAAACAACGCCGTAATTAACATCCTTACGAATCATAGATGGTCATTTTGTAACAGAGCTTGCGTTAACAATCATGTGCTTGTTTGAATGCATTATTTTTCACATCATATTAAGCAAATACTTTATTTAGCCTTCATACTTATTTTTAAAATCTGTGACCATCTTCCTCTTTTGTTTAACAATTTAATGAAATAAACTGACAATAATAAGAAAGAAATAAGGGCGGCTTTTCTCGATTTACCTTGATACATTCTGCCCAGTGTCCAACCATGGCTAAATAAGCGGAACCCCAAATTCCCACTTTGCTAGTGGCATGCGCAAATTCAAACAATTACTTCTTTGCATCCAAAAACAGATTGTTGCATTAAAGCATCATTTATTCTGTTTAAATACATGTTGTTTGCTGTAACAACAGGTGTGTTTGAGTTGAACATTTAAATAGTTGAATAACAAAAAGAAACATTGATTTAACGAAAGATATATTTATTAGAAACAAGCATTTACTTTTGTTGATATAATTATTCAAAGCGTTTAATTTAAATATCTGAAATTTTAACTAATTGGAATAAATTGTTTGGCCATGAAAAATAATATTTTATTCACTCAAATAATTATTAGGTTACTTGAACTCGCAAGTTCTGTTCGGTATCAAATAAATGGTAATATAGTCACAAACAAACTGATATTCTTCTCACAAATAAAATTTGTTTGTTTGAAGATAAATTTGTTGGATCTAAAGAAATGTAAGTCAAATGCTTCAGCACAGTAAAGTAGCTTTCATATTGTATAACTATATAATTACGTTAAAGGATGTAGCAGTCGTTTTTTATTATATTAATGTCTTTACAATTGAGGTGTAATCGGCTTCTTATCTTGCTTTGCCAAGCTTTCGATTTTTATTTCAAATCTTCGTCAGGGTTTCTATAAAGGTATAAAACATGTAACTAAACCTTACTGAAAATGAGAAGAGACTGTAACAAAATAGAGCTCAAGATACCAATTAATTATCAAAATGAGACAAATATTCGTCACACTTTTTAGATTTGACGCATGGGTTTATTATAAAATTCATCAATACTTTGTTAATTCGAAAGCTTGTGCAGTTTGTATCTAAAATAAATTTGTGGATTACACTCGCATATAGCTCCATGCGTGGTAGACTACTCTTTTCTTCTCTGTGCTTACACTTACCTAAATCCAAAGTTTCTGCAACTGGTAGGTKTTATTCTAATACAAAATAATACATAGAAGTAATTTCATCAGCTCTAGGCGCATTTACTTTATTGTCATGAGTAATTCACATTACTACTCTGTGACCAKTTTCTCATTTAGTTTTTGTTACCCGATACGTATATGTTCTGTTATCTCCGTTTTCTTTTTTACTTTTACGATACATAGCCGCGACCTGTATGCTATACAAAAATTACTCTGGTAAACAATGTATTATAAACATGTAGTACTTATGTAACATCATATATCCTAAACAAAACAAATAAACATATATGTTACATACTTTTTAAAGCAAATATCATATATCTTGTACATAATGCTGTTATGTAGCTTTTCTAACACTGTTGTTCCTTGATATTTATGTATCATACATCTTAGTTTAAATTTTATATACAAGTTTCACTAACAAATTTTACTCTTATCACTGTATTATTTTTTGGAATTTATCGACCTATTACTATATTATTATAGGGATATTTTAAGCGAAGCAACAAGACACTTGCTCACAGTTCAACGTACATCGCGTATTTATGGCTGGAAATTCACTAATTCTTACAAAACTATTGAAAATTTAAATAATTTATCCAAATAGTTATACCCATTAAATGATTGTGTAATTAATTTAATTTTAGATAAACCACTGGCCAACAAAAAACCAATATCCATGTGTCAGTGGATACAAAAGTTGTCATACGAAATGTATTCAACTTTTTCCTTGAAAAATGGATGAAAGGTCCTCTAAAATTTATATTTCCTTCACTTAGTCTATCGATTATTGCGCTTCCTCTCGCGTTATTTGGTCGATATACACCAACACCTAACTAAAATTCATCGCACGTAGTTTAAAGATCTACACGCGGAAACTTGCTAACTACAAATCCGCCCAACCACGCTCACCATGAATTCTCCATCCAACTCAAAGATAACGCAATCCCATGCTAAGCTTTTGCAACTCCGACGGTCGTTAGCGGAGAAATTTTCAACCGGACGTTAACCACCCTTCGGTTCATAAATTTCTCCCTTCTACGTTTGAGTCCAACAAAGGCGTGTATTGTAAAGACATTCCAGGCAGTTCGTTTCGTATATTTCACAAGGAGATTCCTCTCCCGCTCCCAGATAAGCTCCATGGAGAGCGAAACGCGCTTGAATCACATCTGTACGTCTAGAGCGCGGAATATTCTTATATGCTGTTTAAAATATGGGAGCCGGTGCGAGAGATACGTTTCGGAGGACAAAAAATGCAGAAAGAAACATTTGCCAATAGGGTTAAGCGTGTTTAAATGTACAGGGGCTTTTGATTTGAAGAAAATCCCGATAAAATATACATTATAAATTTACAAGCTAAAATTAAAATTCTGACTAACTGGAAACAAAAATTCCTAGATCCTTCTCTCCATTTTGTACTTGATAATGACTTGTCTTTGCCTCTTTATGTCGATAGGACTGACAAATGTGTTTTCCTTAAGTCAAATTTTGACAATTTGAAATGTAAATACCTGTCGATAAAGAAACCGATTTATTGGTTTGATTCTTTAACTTATGAAAGTTTTGTACAATCCCCGTTTCGGAATTTAAAAGTTCGTTGAATTTTTATGTTCGTTTCCGGAATTTTTACCACTAGAATAGTTCCTAGGTCTTTACTGTCATCCACTGTCAGCTTTTTGAGCTCGTCTAGGCTACAAGCATTCGCTACTTCCAAAATGAAAACAACCCGAGAGCAAAACGTGGGAATTAAAAACGAGAAAGGTAATCTAAAAAGACCTTCATTATTAGATACTTTTTTTGGGAAAGAATAGAAGATATCATGGTTTTAGATTGCTCATAAAAATATGCTAGAAACACATTCTCGTCGTAAGCAAATGTCAGTGAAGTTTAAATATGTGTGCTGAGTAATGGTATTATCAAAAATAATTATAAATCTGTTATGCTGTGATACACCATACGTCTATTTTTGCAAAGTACTATCAAGTTTTTAACATTCTGAAATGTGGATTAATGTCTTACATGCTGTGAAGCAACTGTCTCATTGTTTCATCAGAAAGCGTTATTCTGCGACAAAAGTTGGAGAAGAAATTTGATCTTCCATCCACAAACATAAATATGTATAATGATTAGAATTTCGGTATGTATGGTTGAAGTAGAGGTGACTGTCTCCTTAGTGAGGTTTTTGCTTAATCCTGCATTCCAACATCAGTAATAATAATAATAATAATAATAATAATAATAATAATAATGCATTTATTACCCAATAGAACCTTCCATTTACAGGATACAATAGAAAATCAACATTTTTAGTAAATACACAGCACACACTATAATATAATATACTACTGCTCAGTTACTACAAACGACAACAACTTTTTCAGACTATCACAATGAATGTCACAATGTCCAGATATCCTATTAAAGTTATTCAACATAACAAAAACAGGCGAGTTAACAATCACATTGGTTCTAGCATTTGAACAATAAAAAGTGCCATCATCCCGGAACCAAGCCTAGGTACTCTTATATTAAATAATGCCAGCAAAGAAGGACAGTAAACATCCCCATGAAATACTTTAAATAAAAATGTTAAACTAGTACGTATCCTTCTAGCCTGTACAGAACTAACGTCAAACCTTTGCAACAAGAGTGTATGATTATATCCTCTATGCCGATAACAATTGTCTATTCGATACGACAAAAACTTAAGAAATCATCTCTGAATTTTCTCAGTTTGGTTTATGTGTATTTAATAATGAAGATAACATATCAAACTGCAGTATTCCAACTTGGAACGAACAAAAGTAAAATTGAAAAAATCAACACGGATTGCAATTTTTCCTAAAATGGATGGAAGAGTTACACTAGTAAATGTACTAAGCTGGGTAGAGAATTTCGAAAGAGAAATGTCGAAAATGGAAAGAACACGTTGTTATTTAGCAGAATAGTATAAAATATTGAATGTAAAGAAAGGGGGTTTCAGCTCATAGAAACTGCAAACTCGATTTTGTTGAATTCATCACATTTTCTAAATTCACAATCTCGTCGATTACCCAGCTCTCAAATTGAACTGATGTGTGACCAGCTATGTATAGCTGCTGCTGCTCATAAGTCAGCCGGGCTCCGATCTAACCACCTCGTTTTGAGGTCTGCCGGTATTAATTACTCTGTACACCCTCCAGGGGGTGGGATATATTTCACCGGACCGCACACGTGAGACAAACCGGGCAATCTGTTGTGTACTGTTAGGGACTTGCCGCCTGCTAACGAAGGTAATCAGGTGTAATTAACCGGGAAAGGCCTCCGTGGACCCCTAACCTTTATTAAAAGTGAGGTGGCACATCGTGGATTACCACTCAACAAGAACTATAGTTCTTAAATTCACTACGAGCCCAGTCTCATTTCAATTGGCCCAGTTGCAATTTTTTTAATTTTTTTTTGTATGTAATGGACAGGAGTTGTAATGCTCTTATGAAACAGATATTTAATTATTTTTCACCACAACTTTTGAAACATTTCCCACTTAATCAACTATTCATTTGTCTAATTCAAATATTTTATTTCTACTTGACTACCAAGTTGAAGCAAATCATGAGAMTACCTGAGTTACAAACAACTGACTTAATCTGTTTCTTCAAAGGCTACCATTGAGTAACATCACCTTTACTTTTTATGACATCGGCTATTCTTCTTGGCATTGTATTCACTAAATTCTGGCAATCTTGTGGTGTGAACTTATCCCATATAAATTGAAGTTTTGCATTAATTCGGGAATCGACCTGGCAGGAGTTGCGCGCAGTTGTTTTTTCATAATGTGCCAAGGAGTTTCTATAGGAAAAAGGTCAGGACTACTGGATACCCATTTTAAAAGTGGAATACTGTTGTCGGTGAACCACTGTAAAGATCTTTTGGATACATGACATGCAGCGCCACCTTGTTGAAATCAAAATCATTTCCTGACGACAATGACTCGTCCCTAGTGGGTAGCAAAGATCCACTTAAGATATTAAGATATTTTTCGG
Source organism: Rhyzopertha dominica (assembly GCA_025024175.1). Taxonomy (NCBI): domain Eukaryota; kingdom Metazoa; phylum Arthropoda; class Insecta; order Coleoptera; family Bostrichidae; genus Rhyzopertha; species Rhyzopertha dominica. The sequence goes on from QCXZ01000138.1 coordinate 7,178,419, forward strand.
TGTTCACTATGCCCTCAATAAAATGTAATTTCCCTACTCCTCTTGCATACATTGATCCCCACATCATAATAGATGATGTCAATTTAACTTTTCTCTTCAGACAATCTGGATGATACATTTAATTTTTTGCCGAATAACTCTGCTGCGGCTGTCGCCTACACAAACTTCAAATCTAGACTCGTCGCTCCAATGTACACTGTTCCATTGTTCAGGACTCCAAGTTCTATGTTCTTTTGCCCACTTCAATTGATTTTTCTTTTGTTGCGTTGTTGACAGTGGCGTTTCTTTGGCCTAGACAATAAAAACACAGTTTTGTTGAAAACATTTCAAAAGTTAAAAACAAAAGATTTTACCTTGTAAGTTCCAAAACCCAATCTTTGTGCTTCCCAGTGACAGGTGGATCTTGAAAACCGTCTTCCTACAGCATCACTCCAAAGTGTGCTTAGTTAACCCTAGTTTGCCCTCCTATTTCGTTTCAACGCCTTCCGATCAGTATCAGCAAGTGCACTTTTTTGACATACCTCTGTTTATGCTCGACAGTATTGCTTGATTTGAATAATTGCACTACGTTGCGAAGACTGTATCTTGACAACCCCAATAACTGTCCAATTTCTGCATTAGATCTGCCAGATTTATATAACCGAATAATAATTGAACGAATATTCGGATCAATAACTTTTCCTTTAGTCACTTTAAACCGCTTTTGAGGTCTGTTGTCAAGTAAACAATATCTTTTAGTAACGCGAAATTGCACAGCCACCTCAAATGTTACATTCACCTGTATGCAAACTTTTGTAAACAATATACGAGTAGATAGAAACCAGGGTTGGGCCTAAATAGTTGGTATTTTTTTACTATACAATTTTGATTATTGAGAACAGTTCAGTTGTGCAAAAAAAATAATAGACCATAATTTAGAGAAGCTATTTATAATAAAAACAAACTCCAAGTAGTGATTTTGTTTAAAATTTTTAAGAAATTTTAATAATTCTGTTGATGGGCCAACTGAAATGGGACAAGGCTCGTATTATCCATATTGTGTAAATGGAAAAATAAAATCGAGTACAACACATATTGACATAATTTGCAATCTACGAAGTACTATGCCATTCCATTGTTCCTCCATTTTTTAATAACTGACGCCATTTCGCGCACTTGGCTATTCCACGGTGAGCACCAATTTAGGGTAAACAACGCCGTCCGCGCAAATTGCTCTTAGTAGTACCGAACGATGTAATAAACTAGAGAACACGGTCCCCGTAATGTCCCTTATTAATTTTAATAGACGGGCGTCCCCGGGATTTGCAAGGCTAATTTTTAATTACTCGAGAAAGTTAATTTGCCTTTGGAAGGCAATGTAATAACGCCATTAATAAATAACCTGGCGGTGGGGGTTCTGAAAAATCAGGAGCGGGTTTGAATGGTTCAGGGATTTTATTAAATCGTTTAGTGCATGTGAAAGCTAAATTGATAAAAGAGACACATTTGTGAAATTTTTGGCTTAAAGTGACAGATAAATTCTCGCATCTTCTCAGTTTTTGTTGGATGTATGTTAATGATCAGAAAACTGTCTTTAATAATTAAATAGCATGGACTCAAGTCGATTGTTTGAATATGCTTTGCGTTGACGATCGTTTTGACGTAACGGTCATTTTCAAAGAGCACCAAAACTACATTGATCTCAGATGTACAGAACTTTGTTCACGATGATATATGTTCTTTTACATTTGCGTTAGCATTTACAGCATTCTTAGTATTCTAGATATTCTAGTCCTGTAGTGGCCAATTTGTTTATGGAAAATTTTGAAGAGGTAAAGTATCAAGCAACGATTTATGAGACTCATTATACGAACAGCCGATTACCGCTCACAGTGGTTTACAAGTATTACCTGTAGCTGTCGTAAATAACAGACGGGTTCGGCACGTTCCACTGTTTTGAAGCGGAGTGGACCTTACCCAAAAATTGTGTTTAGGCTTTTTTAGAATTTTTTTCCGTACACATAAATCAATGAGCATTATTTGGTACTATTATTTGAACTACAAATATTTCTCATCTAATAATAACTTTTAATGTATGACTAAATCATATTCTTTCCTTATTTAATGAGTAGTATCTATTTTTATAACCATGAATGGTAAATATTCCAATTTCAATGCGGCAGCCCATACTTTCTAATTTTTGATCGCGGTGTGCAATCGTCCTCTGCCGTGTTTCTTTACAGGTTAAAATTTTCTTTTAATCCGGAGGGTCATAAGCGTAGTTTCGACCTGTATATTTTTTGGGAATAAGAAGAAATCGGACCTAGTCTACTCCTACTATAAACGGTATTGAAAGCATATGTATTTACTTATATTTTAAAGTTTGACGAAACTTGGTACGATACTCATGATACAATAAAAAAACGATGGGTTGATGACTCAGGGAAGTACAACGTCAATATTCCGGCGTCAAAAGTATGTAAAAACTTAAAAGAAGCAAGCGCCGATTATCATTCTGATATGAATGCGGAAGTGTTTGAAAATTGGTTCAAAAACATTTTATTGCCCAAATTGCCACCAAACTGCGTCATAGTAATGGATAACGCTAGTTACCATTCGGAGCAACTGGATAAAATTCCAAACACTACAACTAATAAGGCAGCCATTAAAGAGTTTTTTAAGAAACGAAGATTTGTATTTCGAAGTGCTTGGCACAATAAAAATTTCGAAAAAATTTTTAGTTGACATTCTCGCTTCTGAATGTGGACACACCGTTCTACGATTACCCCCATATCATTGCATTTTCAACCCCATTGAAATGATATGGTGGCAGTTGAAACAAAGAATTCGGCGAGAGAACACCGGTGGAAAATTTAGCAATGAAATGCTGCTAAAAATTAGACACGAAGCTGAAATAACAAGTTTCGATGCATGGAGAAATTCAGTGCGGCATGTACTGGACATTGAAAATCGGTACAGAGCGAATCATGTACAAGAATTAATAATAGAAATTAATCGTGATTTTAGCAGTGAAAGTGATAGTGAGTAATTTTTTTTTTACTTTATGACTCTTGTAATGTGCTTACTAACAAGCTGTAATGAACATAATCGATACCGTGTATAAATTTTATTGTGCACTATTGTAAATTTTTTCTAACAAATGTAAATAATTTTCTACTTACTAATTTGTATGTTTTTATATGAAATTTGTATAAATTCGTTATGACATGCAAAGGCTTTTATTTTATACATCGGAAAATTTAAACCCAATTAAGTATCACATAAAAATAGATCGCGGGTCGCGCCAGTTAACAGCAGGTCTGCATTAAATAAATTTTTTTTATAAAAGCTTCTATGTTTTATTGATTGCTAAATTATCACAACTAACAAATTTAAAAAATTTATAGTGGAAAAGTTAAAATTTTAGCCAACAAGATTGTTTTCAATACGGCCCATTTAAGAACTTTAAAGCGTGCCATTAATCTCAATAGTTTAGGACGACCGACCATAAGGTTGTAAAAACCCTCATTTACAATACAATAGTTTACGACGGCCGACCATCAAGCTGTAAAACCCTCTGCATAAGTCAGTCTCATAGATCGTTGGTTGATACTATAGCGATCAACAGTTTTCAGTTTAAGCCAAAATGTTGGTATAGGTATGTAGATGACACTTTTGCTATTTGGCCCCACGGTATAGAAGAGTTAGGTAGGTTTCTAAATAATTTGAATAGGCAAGATCCTGATATAAAATTTATTATGGAACTAGAATGCCATAGTAGTTTACCTTTGTTGGATATATAAATTTATGGAGTGAACACTGGACAGTTAGGACACGAGGTTTACAGAAAACCAACACACACAGATATATGTTTACATGCCACATCTCACCACCCTCCCACTCTAAATAATAATTTTATAAGGACGTTAGAGCACATAGAATCTCAGACGAAAGTTCTTTTAAAAAAGAAATGTATCATCTTAAATCAGCACTAGTGAGAAATGATTGTAGCAATAAGAATATTTAGTCAATTTTCAATAAAAGTTGTCGCCAAGTCAAGTAAATTTTCAGCCAGGACAATGTAAATTACAGTTGAGTTTGCTTTATGTACAAGTCCTTTCGGAAAAATTAAAGAGGATGCTTAGTAAGCATGATATTTTAGTTGTTCATAGTACGTATAGTTTTACTAAAGATAAAGTACATTTAGAAATGATGCTTACAAAATTACTTGGTCTTGTGACAAGTGTTACATAGGTCAAACCATAAAAGAAAAATGGGTACGCATTTGAAAGAACACATTCGTGCTACTAGGCTGCAAAAGATAGACAAATCTTCCGTCACTGAACACTCATAATTGATAAAACAAAAATTTCACATAGAGAAAAGTATTACTTATCACAAACGTTTAATAAAAGAAACTATAGAAATAGCTCCTCCCGAAAACATATTATCTAACATTATGAACGCTGAAAGCATCCATCCTCGTATTAGGTATCTGTCTTTAAACGTAAGGGCAATATTTTGCTTAACGCACTCCTTTCGTTAACACTATCTCCGTTTGTACCGTTCATATCAAACACACCCTGTACATCAATCGCTTTCCGCCGTTGTAGTAATCAATAACAGGCTTTTTTGCTCGTAAGAATGTCATGTCCACAAAAAACTATTCCATGGAGCCCACGTCCAGATAAACAGCGTATAAAAAGCTGTAAATTTTTTGCTGACTGACTCGAATAACTGTGACCTTCTAGGCAAACAGTGGGCTAGTACCGCGTCGGTATTCGAACGTGGCGTTGTGATTTTTTGAAACTCGTCTAGTTGTATTACGTTTTTGATCAAATTTTGATTTAAGTGTAGCGTGTTGTGTGTGCTGACTGTTGGTTACGCAAATTTGTATACCGCATTGCTGGAAAAAGAAGAAAGAAGGTTAGTTCGTTTTACGCTATGTTATGCTTAACGCACAAAATTAAAAATTAGACATATGTTTATTGATTAGAAAGTTATGTGCATTCTGATATCCTCAAATTAGTTCATATACATTTAAAATTTTTATATTACCTTGTCTAAATCATATTTATCATTTAAATAATAGAACAACAGAAGAACACTCTCCTTTGTAATATTTTTTCCTAATATAACTAACAATACTCTACATATAACACAATTTGCCATATTTCTAGCAAAACAATTGGCTGTAACTATTGCTGCACTATCTTTAACTCATTTACATACAACACAAGAAACAACAAAGGACTGTTTTTCGAGTTAATATTGCAATAGCCTTTCAAGCATACCTTTTCTAACTCACAATACAGCTGCTAAACGCAGCCCTTACATCTTCACACCTGAAATAATGCAGGGAGCAAAAAAGTTATTTTTCGCTTAATCAAAGTGCATTCCTCCGCATTTTCTGCTTCCATTGGTCCGTTCGCTACGCTTTGTAGGTCCCTTTGAAGTCTCTTTATTGCCAGAGAATTCTGACTGGTGTCAAATCTACACTGAACTGTGCACATTAGAGTTTTGTGACTCGGGGGTAGTTTGAGGGAATTTTGGAGGTATGGCCAATCGTAAAATGCTCTGCTATTGGAAAATCAAGAAAGAACACTGTTTTTCCCGTGTCGTTTAACTTCCATAATGCTAACAGCAGCGGCGTACTAAACTTCAGTGTTAAATATTACACTTTCACTGAAAATCGTATAAGCTTTTTCATAACATTACTCATAGCGCTCATTTTGTTGTTAAATGCTATGCTGTTTGTTTTGGAAAGAAATTTCTATAAATTATTTTGTTTTAGAACTCAAAAAATGAACCAGTTCTCATTGTTGAGAGTTTTAGTAACCTTCTCTTTTGTCTCACTTCTTGGACATTTTTGGCTTGCATTTCGTTTTCGTTCATTTTGAGCAACATACAATATGGTATAGCCATTTTATCATTTATATGTTGAATGGATTCAAAGGTGCATTCATTGTAAAACATCCTGAATCAATTAGGTAGCTTGGAAACAAGCTGATTGAACGTATGTGCTTTGTCTCACTTGATTTATCAGATAACTCTGACGATCGTTTCGACCACACGGTCATTGTCAAGGAGATAGCAGCGTTATACTAAACTCAGATGTGCAGAATTTTGTTTGCGTTTCCTTTTTCACAGGGGTTGTAAAGTACAGTTGTAAAATTGCCTCGCCTGGGTTTTGAAGGCCGACTATATAATTTCGGCAATGTCAAAGGCGTACTGAACGTGGGAATTTCTATTTGTGTATTTGCCAAATGTTTTTTTCTGAAGCTGAGCTTTTCTAATTCCCCAACGTTCTAAAAGGTTCAGTTTTTTACCTTTCCTTTCGCAATGTAAAACTTTAACGTCGCTTTCGTCTAAGTAATGGTTATTTTTTATGCAATGGTCAGCAAAACCTGTTGTTTGAATTTATACTCGCAACATGTTCTTTAACTTTACTTTTAACAGCTCTACCTGATTGTCCTATGTATATCATGTCACATTGCATGCACTTTTGGCATTTGGTAAATGCCGTTTTTGTTCAATTTATTGGATTTTGGCTTATTGTTAACTATAAGACCTCCAAAATTGCATTTATTAACCTCTATTGCTTTTATTCCGAACCTATTACCCTATTTTAAACGAAACACTAACTCCTTTGACATAATTTACTGCGGCAAAAATACGTTTTTTTTTTCATTGATGTTAGCATTGTACAGCATTCTTTGTATTTTAACTTTATATTGCTTTTTAAGTATTTGGTCAACAATTTTTATGTCACATCCATTGTTATAGGATATTTGTTTAATTGTTGACAATTCTTTTTCGAGACTTTTCTTCTAAGTGGTATATTTATTAGTCCGTTTATTAAACTATAAAACACGGAATGCTTAATCTGTAATGATTGATTTGAGGAAGCGGGATTATAACATCTGACTGATCGATAAGTCCAGAAAATGAAAAACTTTATCCTTTTCTTTTTCTAGGGTAAATTGAATCTTTTTATTTATTGTATTTAAGAATACATCCAACTGCCTGTCAGTTTCCGTCCAAATACAAAAGATATCGTCAACATATCTGCTCCAGAATAATACATTTTTAATAATTTCATTTTTCTTTACAAAAAGCTTCTCTTCGAAATTTGACATGAAAATTTCGGCCAAGACTGGAGACAAAGTTGAACCCATCGGCAGTCCATCGTCCTGCTTGTAGAATGTGTCATTGAACGTAAAATAACTTTGATCTATGCAAATATTCAGTAATTATTTATGCGTTTGATAGGTGGAAGTTCTCTGTTCTATTTTTGAGGATTGTTAAAAGTTCATTTAGGGAGATAGAAGTGAAAAGATTAGACACATCAAAGAACACAAGAATAGCGTTATTTGGTATTGATAAGTCTTTTACATTGTTCGCGAAACCTACGGAATTCTTCACGCTGTATTTGGACTGGCATTCAATTGATTGTGTTAAAATGTTGTTGGCAAATTTGCATAGTTTATACGATAAGAAACGACCGGTCTCAAAGGTATTCCATTTTTGTGAATTTTTTGGAGGCTATATAGAATCGGAGCTCGGGGGTTCATTATTCTTAGTTTGTACTTTTCTTCGTTTGATATTAAGTGTCTTAAAGATTTTAAAATGCTAGTGACGTTTTTCTGTGACCTTTGGGATTTGAATTGAACTTAAAAAAATTGTTTGTGTTAATAAATTATTAAGTTTAGTCTGATACTCGTCTGTTTTTAAAGTGACAATGGCATTGCCTTTATTTGCCTTACAAATAGTTAATGAATTTTCTGTACATTTTTGTTTTATGCTTTTTATTAATTTTTCCCTTGTATGAATGGCAATTTTGTTTGTATTTGTTTGTTATCATATCCGCACACGTGTATTTTTCGTTTTTCGTACCTTCGTTTGTTACTTTGCCCAAGGCCAATTCTGTATTTATACCTAATATTTTAAATTCTTTTTTAGACACTGGAAAATTGAAAAATGACCGTGTGGTAGAAGCGATCGTCAGAGTTATCTGATAAATCAAGTGAGACAAAGCACATATGTTCAGTCAGCTTGTTTCCAAGCTACCTAATTCATTTTATCATTTGTAAAACATACTTGTTTTTCTTTAACAACTTTATTTTTAACTGCAATACTTTCCTGAACTTATTGAAATTTGATTGTACAAGGCTCATAATTATTAGCACCTTCAGATAAATTCTCTGGATAAAATTATGCAAACAACGGTGAAAATGACATTAATAATAATTGAATGTCATTTCATGTTGAAAACAGTAAACCATAGCGTCCTAACTCTTAAGATAAAGTATGATTAAGCAGAACAGGCAACAGCGAGACGACTGCGTTATAGGACTACTAGCTGTGTTGCCAAATGTAGAAACAAACACATTTTTAATTATCGAATCAATGTTGTCATAGTATAATACAATTAATAAGAGCTCAATATGATTCCACACAGCTTTCCAACTTTAAGCAGGAGTCAATAAATTTCAATGTGAAACTAGCAACGTAAGCTGAGCGGAATTAACGCCGAGCCAGGCTGAAAGCAACGCCGCTAATTTATGAATATCGAGCTTAAGTTATTAACGTCGGTGGAGTTAGCGACAGGTATTTTGTAATTCATAGCGAAAACGACGTCCCATTGCTCTCGCGCTGAACTAATTCTGTACAGATGCGGTCGAACGTCGAATATTATACCGGAGGCGTAACTGAGGCCCTGTTTTATTAAATTTCTACTGGTATTAGGCGATAAATTCGGGGCGAGAGGTTCAAATAGGGGGGAATATGAAATATTGAAACGGGAATGATTAGCTCTTTGGGTTGCGGTGCGACCGTTTGGAAAGGGTTGCTTGTACAATTGAAGTTATATTACATAATCCCTGATTTGTCGGATATAGAGGTGGTGAAAATCAGTATTTTTCGATAACAGGTAGTTTCGGAACTGGTAGAACTTAATACCTGTTCTAAATACCTGTTATAAAATAATAGGTATAGTCTTCGATCTGATTCTCCTTTAATAACCAAATAACCGTATTTGCTAAGGAATAAGAATAACCGACAAATGTTGAACTACAGAAAAGCGGTTTAAGTACATTGTACTTTGATTGATTGACACTGAGGCTGGGACATACATGCAGTATGCTGACATAAGGTGGTGATTTTCCAAATCGTAGTATACTACCAAAACCACTCTGCAACTTTTACAATAAATTATAAATGTCAAATATTAGTTGTAATATCAATCGCCTGCAAAAATGCAAACGCTTTTGTTTGATAGCTGGCATCGGTATTTTTTAAATTAGGTTGTTTTATTAGGTATCGTTATGACTCTGATGTTCTGACAAGAGCAAGTTTTTTCGCTCGTCAAAATAAATAAAACACCATCCCGAAAGTTTTTAATTTTAGTTTTTTACTTGCTTAACACAATATGTACCTAGTTACTGTTTATTTTATATTTATTTATTTATTTGTAAATTTTTTCAAGGTTTATTCTGGTATATGCAACATTATTTAACATTAGACTATACAATTCACAGCTAAGCTAATACTAAAAACGTTACTTTGTTCGTTAATAGCGAATTATTTGTTCAATGTGTGTGGTTCTATACTGAACGTTCAGAAACTGCATAATCTGCTAACGACGCTAACAGGGTACGTACCAACACAGACAGGTATCAGATATCAGAACGCCAAGCGCTACTCTTGCATAGACGATATAAAATATAGGTATCCCCACCACTCAACCATAAGCCGAGTAGTACAGATCCTGACCGCTGCTTTCGTGTATATAGGTAATATAACATATATGATATGCGGCAACCAACGCGCAATACAAGTATCTGCCGAACCTAGTATTTAGACAATCCATACCTGTTACCTAGAACTGCTTGCTGATACCTGTTACCATATAACAGGTCCAGTATCTGCTTACCACCTCTAGTCGGATATCAAAGACTGAATTGCTCTTTAATTAGATTTATGTTATGTTTTTTTTTCTGAACTTGTTGCAAACATTTAAAATCAGGGTTTGGGGTTTGATAGACTATTAAATTCTGAAATTTTTCATGTATACTGGTCTTAGTTTGGAATTTTGGAAATGGGAGTGGTTAATTTTTAAAGTGGGAGATGTACACTCTGGATTCGTGGCAGTTTGCGGTTTTATTTTTTTTGTTCTGAATTTGCAATAGTTATAGAAAAACAAACTTTAAGGTTTGATAGAGCATTAGATTCCACATCTTTTTATGTTTAATAGTTCGAATTATGCCTTCGGAATCATACGTTTTCTAACAAAAGAAAAACGCCTTCTATTATCATAATAATAAATAACGGCTAATGGACTGCGACGGTATATCTAATACCAGTACCACATGTTCCGCGTTTGAATATCGTATTACGAAAGCGTCGCCTATAGAGCTCTGACACAGTATGATGGTGTCTAAATTGAAAGTGATGAACACCTGTTTTGATAACGTGAAAAAGTTCAATGCACCGAAACCAAAACAAAGTCAAAAAGGTCGAAGACTTTTTCAAATAAACTGGCACCTTAGGCGTTTGTTGGATGGGCTAGATTTGATTAAAAAAAAATAATGATAAAAACTGTGTAACTTCATGTGGAATGTGTCAGCCTTTGCTGTAAGAATTATGAATATAATTGAAATGATTATCTTCAGCAACACCCCTCTTGCAGTTTAAATTTTTTACCATAATTTGTTGCTATTTAATTGATGATTAACTACCAGAAGAAAAATTTGTTGGTCTTTACTTTTTAGGAGAAGTTTATGTGGTATTAAATCAATATATTTCAATAGCAGAAAAAGACGTGTTTGAACACATATCGCTATCTGCAATTATCATTAATTAATTAGCAATGAGATAGCAACAAATTATTACATGAGTTTCAAATTGGCAATAAAATGTTGTTGTGCTAACTTAACGGACGTCATATTTGAGATGGCTTAGATGCATTCAGTGTTCTAAAAATATTTATGACGTTTGGAAAAAAATGAATGCTGTTACGGACATGATATATCAAGGTATAAAACATAATCAAAATTGATTTACGTTAATTATATAAGTCTCATTTAATTGTCTCATGTAAGACGTTATCCCATACACGTACCGGAAACAGAGCAACAAAACTTTAGAAATAATGTTACCGTATCCAAGATGTAAATTAGTAGATATGTATTGTAGTATTATTCAGTCGTATATTAATAATGTTATATTTAAGTGTAGCAGCCTTCAAGAATTATGTTACTGCCATCTATCTCACTTTAAAGGTAGCTACTTTTGGACCAAATCGTTCATTTCATTTTATTAATTACCTTTCATATAGCTCTTTTATTCCCATATTTTTAGCATATATTGTAGAGTTTATTAAGGTAGCTTTACGTTTATTCCTTCTTCCACCTCCATATGGAGTCCCACAAGAGTCGAATTTGGGGCCACTATTATTTTAAACATTTTATTTGATGTTTTCAAGTTTATTAACACTTTTTCTGAATAGGAATAACTAATACTAACACACACACAAACACACGTTTCCAGACTATACATTTGCCTCCATTTTATAGTTTTTTCAGTGGTTTTCGAACCAGTGTTATCTGTGTGAGTTATACCACTTCCTCGCTTTCTAAACGTATTGTTTACTCATTATTTATTATTTTTCGGTGAGATCGTGTTCTGTTTTTTGTCAGTCCTGGCATTATCACTAATTTAGTTTTCGAATGAAGTTGACAGATACCATAATCTCATTAATAAATCGGATCAGACGCTCTTTTTACTTAAAAGATTATAAGGTGCTTATTTCTTGCAACCAATACGCAATTACGAACCCGAATCATCTTCATCCTTTCGCGATGTACTCACGAAGGCCTCTTTATTGTCGGCTGGCACAAAAGCACTAAAAACAAAGCGAGAGCGCAGCCTGCGCCGCAGTTAACCGAGTTCGGTCCAATTCGAAGCAGAGCGCCTTCAATTTCGCGCTTATGCGAGTAATTAATTTAAAAAAAAGGTAAAAAGGGCGATGAACAATATGGCGAGCTTTTGTAGTAATTAAAAGTAAACAGGCGACCTAAAAGGATATTCGTATTCAATTGTGTTTGGGTCGGGGCCCGAGGGCGCTTTTTACAGTAATAGGATTTGGCTGGTTTAGGCGAATGTCGCAAATGAATGGGCGGCTATCGAATGTAATTTGAAACGGTCGGGCTTTATATACCGAATGTCGATAAAGTATCGCAAAAATTTAACAGGTAACTGGAGATATAAAGAGAGCCTGTTAGTATAACGAAGATCTGACGTCATCTTTTTTTCAATAGAACCATAATTGCATTTTTTGTATTAATTGGGCACTTGTTATCAATGAATTTAACCATTATGTCATTTATCATTACCGCAATCAAAATGAACGCCATTGGAAAAGTGGTTATTTAACAAGTCATATAATACACATGTTGTATACCCATGAGCGTACCGAAGGGGGGGCAAGGGGGGGGGGCAGCTGCCCCCCTGTACCTGGACTGCCAACACTGGGCCCTTTCCACCTTCCATACATTTAGCAGATTAATTAAGTACGTATTTACGAAATTATTAATGAAGTAAAATGTATAGATAAGCGTATTTCATAATTTTCATCTAGAACTCATATTTGACCTATGCAAATGACATTCGATAAGTCGTTGTCAAATGGTTTCCAAGGTTATTTTGGCCAGGAGTCATAATACGATTTCTACTTTGCTCAGCTATTCTAATATGTTTTCTTATAGGGATTGTTCAACTACGCATGATTATGTTATGTGAAATACACAGAATCGGTCACATATTTGTATTTGGCAGTAACTCCAATCTTCTTAGTTCTAAATTTCAAAATTAATATAGAGAAACAAAAAAATACAAGAATATCAGTTATTTCGAGCAAAAATCCATCCGAACTAAGAGTTACGAAAGTCTATTTAACGTAAGTTTTAGGAATCCAGTAGTATTACAAGCACGAATTAAAACGCAGTGTGCTGTTAAAATGCCAGCATACAAAAGACTTTTTGAAAACGGATTAAATATATTTCAGTTTATTTAAATGCCCTGGTCATTATTTTAGCCAAAGAACAAAAAGAAGTACTCAAATTTGATCTACTTAAAATATCAGATCAATGCGATCACGGTTTTTAATCCAAAATTTGCTAATATCCAAGTTGAACGGAGTATTATCGATGTGCTCATATTCAGTTTCAGATGACCATAGTAGACCCTTTAACAACATAAACTATGCAATTATGATTAAAGTTAAAAACATAAATTACTATTATGTCACATAAAAACTGCCGCAGAAGTAATAATCGAAATATAACTTACATTATTACCATCATAAGATTAATTGAACTTAAGGAATACCTACATTTGTAATAATTTATACTGTGCCTTTAATTGTTAAATCCTGCAGATTTCGGTATAGTCAAGTAAATTTCGTAAAAAAAATTAACATGCGTTTTTGGCGATATTGAGCCATTTTTTTGCAAATCAATGACAGCTAGCAAGACAAATATAATACATGAAAGGTTTTTTGCAGATTGAGAACATTAACAAATGATGGTTTTAAAATATGCAGAAATTTGTGTAAAATTAGATGTATGGGTAAAAATTGTTAGAGATAAAACGACCATCAATTTAATGCTGGTTCAACTAAGATTAGCTAAACCAGCAGCTTGAATCATTACAGTCTTAGGTACTGTTTCCCGACCAGGTTGTTTCCTCATTATCAGTTTTGATATTTTTTTTTTAATCTATACTAGCTACCTATTCGCTCCTAACTTAAATTTCTGAAGCTTCTAATGCGAAAAGTTGAAACTAAAAAGCGCATCGGTTAATTAATTATTTGATATGTGCAAATTCCAAATCATAAAACGTGGTTCTATTAGTAGATGCTTAAGGTGAAATTTATATTTGTTTGGTAGTTTGTTTGACATTACTATAGATTATGTGGATCACGGATCTTTATTTTTCCAAATAAAATGTATCTACTCATCTTTTGTTAAACGTGATAGACATGCAACTGAATGCGCTAAATATCGCCCAACTGAGATCATCAATAATTGAGTTAGGAATAAACGAGCTTTTGAGAACAGTATATAAAAAAAAAACATAAAAACCTTCACAGAAGATGTTTTCATTAAGTTCTGCACCCACAAACGTCCAAAATCCACGGTACGTCTGCAGCCATTTCATCAGTTCGTACTCATGCTATTTGTTCTAATCCAGCAATGTCTGTTCGACTTGAACTGGTAACACATCCCCATTTACAGTGAGCTCGCATGAAATCCCAGCGCGATATGAATTTCAGCGTTGAATTAAAACGTGCTCAGGGAGGTTACTTCGGCACCCGAAGAGTGTATATTAATATTCCATACATAAACATGAAGCTGGGAATGAATTATTCACTGGCTTTCATGGCAAGCGACGAAGCGCTGCATCTTGTAGTTTTCCGGATAGAGGAAGCTGTTGATTTGGTTATAGAAAGCGTTTCAAACTATACAGGGTATACAGTTAATAACAGGAATTTTTTTAACAAAAAAAAACTGAATTTCGTGGACGTCAGTGTCGATTGAAATATTACCCCAAGCTTGAAAATGTCAGTTTATTTTAGCTCTCTTGTACATCAGTTGGTCATGAAAGTGAAGCAATTTTTTTTTAAATGTTACCATCTGTCCCAACGGACAGAACGACGCAACGTGGCATTTATTACAACGCTAAGACGCTCGTCTTGGATATCTTTGTTTGTTTATGACACAAAAAATTCTCATAACACGGACAGATATTCATTACACTGATGACGTCAAAATCATTCATGCCCAAACTACGAGGGGTGTCCAGAAAGCCAACCAAAGAACTGTCATATTCCAATTCTTGAATGTGCCTACATAAACCCTGAAAGTACAGACGTATACCCGATGTGTTTAAATAAACAATTCTCTCTTACATAATTTTTAGATATCGCTCTTGCAGCAAGGTAAAATGGCTGATCCAAGTCCATCTTTATATACTTCATGACACATGCAGACAATGGTTTGTGTAGATTTGGTAAAACTCCATGGACTTTTATGGTTATTTGGTTTCTTTTGCGCTTGAAGTTCGTCTGTGTTAAATCTGAATCACAAATTTTGAGATATACTTACGTGTTGCAGTATTTTTAATTCATTCTCGAATAGTTTCTTCAATTGATGTGGTAAATTGGGCAAATCCTCGATTTTTCGCATTAATGTAGTGCGTATGTCAAAGTGACAATAATGATCGTTATTTTAGATGAGAACATTTCAACAAATTATTAGGTAAAGTATCAAGCAACGATCTATGAGACTGACTTATACAGAGGGTTTTACAGCTTGATGGTCGGCCGTCGTAAACTATTAGGATTAGTGGTACGCTTCAAAGTTCCTAAATGGCCCGTATAAAAAAAACTTGTTGGCTAAAATGTTAACTTTTCCACTATAAATCTTTACAATTTGTTAATTTAGAAATCAATAAAACATAGAAGCTTCTATAACAAATTTTATTTAATGCAGACCTGATGCTAACTGGCGCGACTCGCGATCTATTTTTATGTGATACTTCATTGGGTTTACATTTTCCGATGTATAAAATAAAAGCCTTTGCATATTATAACGAATTTATACAAATTTATTATAAAAACATACAAATTAGTAAGTAGAAAATTATTTGCATTTGTTAGAAAAAAATTGCAATAGTGCTCGATAAAATTTATACACGCTATTGATTATGTTCATTACAGCTTGTTAATAAGCACACTACAAGAGTCACAAACTAACAAAAATTACTCACTATCACTTTCACTGCTAAAATCACGATTAACTTCTATTATTAATTCTTGTACATGAATCGCTCTGTACTGATTTTCAATGTCCAGTACATGCCGCACTGAATTTCTCCATGCATCGACACTTGTTATTTCAGCTTCGTGTCTAATTTTTAGCAGCATTTCATTGCTAAATTTTCCACCGGTGTTCCCTCGTCGAATTCTTTGTTTCAACCATGCCCATATCATTTCAATGGGGTAGAAAATGCAATGATATGGGGGTAATCGTAGAATGGTGTGTCCACATTTAGAAGCGAGAATGTCAATTTTAAATTTCTTCGAAATTTTTTTTTGTGTCAAGCACTTCCAGCAATTGTTTTTTGTGTAGTCTTCTTCGAAATATACATCTTCTTTTCTTAAAAACTCTTGAATGGTTGCCTTATTAGTTTTTGTTTGGTTTGGTGGCAATTTGGGCAATAAAATTTTTTTGAACCAATTTTYAAACACTTCCGCCTTCATATCAGAATGATAATCGGTTTAAAATCAGCAATAATCTGTTTGACCAGTTACCCTACGAAATGTATTTGTCACAAACGCCTCTTAATAAGTGGCTAAATGTAAGCATATATGTAGGTATGACTGAATAAGTAAAAAATATTGCACTTGGTACGCTTGTTTTCTGTAAAACTTTAAAATATAAGTAAACACATATGCTTGCAATACCGTTTATAGTAGGAGTAGAATAGTTCCGATTTCTTCTTATTTCAAAAAAATGTATAGGTAGAAACTACGTTTATGACCCTCCGGATTAAAAGAAAATTTTAGCCTGTGAAAAACAAGGCAGAGGACGATTGCACACCGCCATCAAAAATTAGAAAGTATGATGGG
The DNA here is from genome assembly GCA_025024175.1 of Rhyzopertha dominica. Lineage (NCBI taxonomy): Eukaryota > Metazoa > Arthropoda > Insecta > Coleoptera > Bostrichidae > Rhyzopertha > Rhyzopertha dominica. The sequence continues at coordinate 7,195,091 of QCXZ01000138.1, forward strand.
CTACCGCATTGAAATTGGAATGTTTACCAATCATGATTATAAAAATAGATACTACTCATTAAATTGGGAAAGAATACGATTTAGTTATACTTTAAAAGCTATTAGATGAGACATATTTGTAGTTCAAATAATAATACCAAATAATGCTCATTGATTTTTGTGTACGGAAAAAATTATAAAAAACCTAAACACAATTTTTGTATACGGTCCACTCCGCTGCAAAACAGTGGAACGTGCGAACCCGTCTGTTATTTACGACAGGTTCAGGTAATACTTGTAAACCATTGTGAGCGGTAAACGGCTGTTCGTATAATGAGTCTCATAGATTGTTGCTTGCAACTATATTGCTTCTTCATAATGATTATAACATGCATAAATCTGTATATTTTGCCTACCATCAACCAAATATTATGGCTCACATTAGTATCAATTAACAGGCCCGCTTTCGGAGGCTAAATACAAAACTTCCAAAGCGGTCGTTTGCACAATCATTTGTCTTGGATGAATTAATTTAATTTCCATTACAGAAAGGGGAACGATTTGCCTCTGCATGAAGGCATTAACGCGTTTCAGTTAGACTCAGTGATTCTTCTCTTTATCGTAACAGCGGTTGCCAGATTCAAATGAAAATATCATCAACTATGATATTACTATTAAATAAATCTTTTCGTGTTGTTACAACTTTTTTTTCATTATTAATTTATTCTTTACTATCGGTACTACGAAGCCGTAATAGTGGTAGTGTGAATTGGGTCTTTTGAAATTTATACTGGAGTAACTCCGGTAACTAAAAAAATCTTAGTTATCTACAAAAAAGTAACGCTATAATTAAGTTTAGTTTAAGTGAAGCCTATTTATATTATATTATCCAGTTAATGCGAGACAGTACTGTCAATATCTGCTGTGCCTTTGAGAAGTCTAATCAGTTCCATTATTAACATCACATTATTACTAATCAATAACCATCACCTATCATACATCTATGTGTTACATCAAGAACCTTCTTCTTTTTTTGTATATTGTCTTTGTTCTTGGTCATTCTCTATTTTGCAAACTGACAAATAGTGGCTTGTAGTTGATAAATAAACTAATGCATGTCTTAGAAAGTACTTTCTAGTTTTCATCTCAAAATCAATGTAAGAAAGTACTTCCATGCCAAGTAGTAAACACTTCCTTTGAGGTGCATCATGGTTTCTAAAGAAAAGAAAGAACATCTCTTAAAAACTACTTAATGTTTGAAATAAATCAACATTATTCGGTTTTGTAAATATTTTTACACATATGGTTTACTTTTTGTTGCCTTGTAAATAAGTGCATTTTTATGGATGTATTTCTTCATAAACTAACACGTAAATTAGTTTTTATTTACGTATTTTGACAAGTAATATCATAAATTGAAAATTACAGATTTCCTACAAAATCGAATTTCATAATATGTATCAAACTCATGATGTAATAATTCTGTAGTAAATACTTAATACGATTTATAAAATCTGGGTCACCTCGGCAACGTTATTCCTCAATCTCATCATGGGAGAAGCTCATCCCGCGTAATATCTTCTCAGCTACCTAGACCAAAGCGTAGAATGCATACTAAGCTGTTATCTTGCTAAACGAACTTGTCAGAGAACCAGTTTTTCGTATCGTCCGAATATCGACTTGGCTTCCGCAAACAACAGTTTCAAAAGGCACGAACCTTGAAAACATTCAAAGGGGATTTCCAATTTGCCGCGTCCCGATCCCTTTTGATTATTCCCCAGGTTTCATAACTGCTTGGAAACCGTTTCCCTTTGATGTTGTCCCGGTTATATGATATTCATTTGAAATGATAGACGGAGGAAGTGTGTGTGTGTGTGTGTTCGGATTTCTGATAATGATGGGGTCGTGAATATTGCAAAATGCCATTAGCGAAAGCCCGCTATCGATTTCCAACTTTGTCCTCTAAGACAGAGCAAATTCCTGGTTAAGATGAGGGTACATACATCATAGGAGAGGATTAGTTTCGGTGAAGTTCGACGACTGACAAATAACAAATCGCTCTCTTGATTGATCCGGAAAGTTTGTCTCGGCAGGCTGGGTCCTAATAAATAATGAAGGAGGAAGAGGAGGCATCAAAGAATTTATGGCAGTTGAATAACTTCCGCCAGCATGGAAGCATGAAAAAGCTACGCATTGGTTATTTCATTTTTTTTTATTTTTTTTTCATTTATTACCACACAAGCTACATAACCCGTTGCCTGACAATTTATAACGGGTTGTCTTATCCTCAACATTTTTTGTTTTTACAAAAGTAGAACATTTCGCGCACTTATTACCGTACTGTATTGTTCCCTTTTTTTTTAGTCCTAATTTTAATGGTAAGAGTAAAGCTATCTCTAATAATTACAACTAAATTATTATTCTACTAAACCCGTCATTTCCGGTGGACACCAGGGTTCCAGGATGTTATCCGGTCCCGAGCACACACCTTGCCGATTAATTCTTGGTCCGGGTTATCCAGACGAGTCACCTGATGTGACGACTCTACGGAACCCGAACCTTCTATCCAACCAGTATTATTGTCTTCCTCTATAACGCTCGAACTGCGAGCCGGACACCTCATCCGCTAGTCTACACAACACTTCCAGCTTTTGCGGATCTCTCAGTATGGCTACGGTGTCTACAGTACCCAGCCGCCTTCTCAGCTCATATACCTCAGGATCCGCCAGAGCGCAGGCGTACACTGCATGCTCGGGAGTCCCGAGCTCACCGCACTCGCATTCTGGAGTTTCCTTCCTTCCAAAACGGTGTAGGTTCTGTGGGTATGGGCCGTGGCCCGACAGGAAATGTACAAGTCCTCTTGTCGGCACTATATAGTCTGCATTTCTTCTACCAATGATGGTAGGGAAAAACATCCTTACTCTTGCGCCTTTCTGACTACTTCCCCATTCTCTTTGCCATTCCTGCATCACCACGTCCCATACCTCTCTCTTTGTGCTCGCCTGCATACCCAGCACCCCCTGCACTTTGTCTTGCCTTCCCCTCCGCAGCCAGTAACACGCTGCCCTCCTTCTTATCTCCAGGTCCATGGGGATCGTGTCCGTCAAGACAGCCAGGGCGTCGAAGGACACCGTCGAAAAGGCACCGGTCACCCGAACGAGGACCCCCCTCTGCATTCTCCTTATGTGCTGTTTTGGTTTCACCAGTAGCAGTCGGTGTGCCCACATACGCATACGCATTGGTTACACAAACAAGGATGATTCCTAACTATAATAATATTTATGCATGGCTTGGTGGATCGCTTGGCCAAGGACCCTCTTGCCATTGGCCGCCATTTCGAAAATAAGGGCGAAATTTTTCTATATTTAACGTTCACTCATCATTAATTCTAAGGATTTTGCATCATCACAAACAAAGCACTGTCATTCTTAAACTTATAAGAACGGCGTCGGTATTTTTATATCTGTATACTAACAGATTTCAGAGTTCATACAAGACGATTTCGTATAATATACATTATCCGAACAAACGAGGTTAATTTTATTAAAATTTTGCAGACTGGGTTTTTTTCGAAGCAGGAAACCCAATGTTTATATATATTTTGCTCCAGCATATAGAGGTAGGCGGTTAAGCCAACTTCTCCACTGTTTGTCATCATAGATAAAACTTTTTCATGATAAGATTGTTAAACGGCATTCAATTGTAAATAAAAGTTTTATACTTGTTTACAATCCAAAACCAGCTAATTTGAGCTAAACCACGTTTATTTTATTGATGTACTGCACGAACTTAGAAAAAGATTGTACTTTTGCAGGCCTAGAAACGCAGGAATGCTGATGCCAAGAAAAACTCAAAAGATACTCCACTGGGAATCATACATAAGTTTTTCGACTTTTAGCAGTGGCGTCGCCAGGGGTGGGCCAGCCAAAAAAATCGACATTTGAAACTTCAATGTCATACCTATAAAAATACAAAATGAATAGCAATAAAATATTAATTTTGAGGTTCCTTCTAGTAGTTCTATTGTAGTGAGTAACCGTTAAGTACTAATTCGGGAGTGACGACAAAATTTCAAGATTTCTTAGGTAGAGTCCAAATAGAACTTTCTAGAGCATTCTTCAAAAATCACCAATTAGGTTATTTGTTAAGGACTAATAGATCGGTTAAGACAAACTTTCAATACCTCTTTCAGTTTTCGAATAGAACTTTCTACAAAATTCGCAAAAATCACCAAGGGGCTTAGTTTTTAAGGACTGGATCGATCAATGAAGACATATTTTCAATATTTTTTTCAGTTTCGAATAATGGAACTTTCTAGAACAATCTAGAAAAATCACTTAGGGTAAATTGATTATCAAAATTATATTTTCAATACATTTTTTAGTTTCTAATCCTTACGAAAAATTATATTTTTGTATCATTTTCGGTTTCCAAAGAGAACTTTTGTAGAACACTTTTGAAAAATTACCAGCAAGGTACTTTCGGTCGAGCTTTGGGTTCACAAAGTAAAAATAAAACTCAAGGACCTTGTATGGTACTATTGGTACTCGTGAGGAACTATACAGGAAAAACTCCTGTACAGATTAACTCAAAAGAACAACTTTTATTTAAAGTACAAATCTTTATGCAAATCGCTAGGACTGTTCTTGAGATAGCGAAGCACATATTTCTATACAATAATTGCTCGTTTATAAGATATAATCATAGCCTTTTTATCAATGTTACGGGTACAGAACACAGAACACCCAAGTTCAATCGACAGAATAACCCTTGATAGAGTGTTGTTTAAGATGGCGTTGATAGTAGTCGATTTTATGCGAATAAAAATTCACAATTCAGGTAGTAAAATTCATAGACGTCTTATATGAGGAGCTCCAAATCAAAACGCACTCTTCGACCAAAACTCAGTTTTTAAGTTATAGATGGCACTCGATACTTGAACATGATTGTAAGCAGATGGTACTTGTGTTTGAACTGAAAACGCTGTATTTCCCCTTTAAAAATACACTCGTTGTAGAACGTTCGAATCAAAACGAATAATTAATTTGTTTCAAAATGCAATATTTTACTTAAAAAAGATGGAATCTAATGTATTGGTATCTGTAAGCAGCACGGGAAGCAGAAAGACGATTAAAGGGGAAGCTAGAAGGTAAAAACAAATGGCTTTGAGGTAAAAGTAGTTATAAGAGGAAAAATAACAAAATATGGCATGTGGAAGCTCATTTGGAAGGGCTTTTTATGTAGAATTCAAGAGATGCTTTTATTTTAGGTTTAATTTAAATTCACACTTTTTACTAAAAATAATAAATATATGGCAGCGGGCAAAAAGTACATTATAGAAGACCGTAGGGCTTATGTAAAAAAAAATAATGCAAAAAATATATATGCACCCACTCGAAAAAAGTGACGGAGCGAAGCGGAGTCACTACGGAAGCCGCAGGCTTCCCGCCCTCGGCAGAGCTAGGCCTAGTTAAATTTACTGAAGTCTATTGTCATGTTTTTAAAATATATACAAAATTTTTGATTATAAATGTCGCTCCACATAATATTTAAGCATTATTTTCAACAAACAGATTATGAGCTTGGTACTCTTGCTTTACAGATGTATTTTCGGACAGCAATTGATTTGATATAATATATTTCGAATTTCGAGAATACAATTCACGATACCACATTACGCCCATTCGTTTTATCATTTTAAGTGATTCTGGTGAGCACCGCAGTTGCTCTTGCTACCTCTCCAATATAGTGGATCACTTCAATTACATTGACGCATTAAACGCTCTTTTTTTCAAATGAATACTAGTATTGTGACTATTGTGAGTCCTCTTCAGAGTGCCCCTTCGGATTTTAGCGTGCCCACCCACATTTGGAAGTCTGGCGACGCCACTGACTTTTAGAACGTGAAACTGTATTTATGGTTTAATAATAATGCCATAAAAACGTCATATTGTATTTTTGTGGACCTAAATATGTTATATTTGAATACTTACTATACTCTGAGTTACTAATTAAACAAAATATAAAAATTATTTTTCTGGAAACCATTTTTACATGTAATCTTCTCTCATGTCATTATAATAACAAAAATCTGGTAACAAATAGAGCATCATTCCGGTTTTAGTTCAATAGAGCTGTCAAAACAATGCTTTTTCACTACATGTAAATAATCTAATGTTATCAAACACTCCTTTGGCTTTCTGTTTCCAATTTTTTATCAGCACTACCTCTTTTATCCTATTCTATGACTACTCTAGCTTGCTATCCATTTTGCCCTAACGCGTTCCGAATCCTCTCCAAAAATAAACGTGTAAACATGTTCTACGTCAACAGGAAAGCAACAGAGACATAAAAAAGAGCTTATCCTGGACCGGAAACGGCCATCATTTTTACAATCCACTGGTTGAATTTTCCGGGATACGGCTTGGAAAATTGAATGTAAATCCTATCAACAAACGAGGAAAAGAAGATTAGTGGAGGGTGCTGTCGCGAATGCGGTGCATTTAGTTCGTTACTAACGATGATGTCAAAGGTTTGTTTAAAATTAAATAAGCCTCGGTGTCCTGAATCATTATAATGAATAGAACTGTGTAGCATGTTGTTTAAGCTTTTACCGAGTTTTTGTTGAGAGATGTATCAAGCTGAGAAAGAAATCGTTGTTTTAAAAGTTTATGATTAAATAATACAATTTGTGACTTTAACAGATTGGGGTAGATAAATGATTATTATATATTACGATTTGTTTACGATCACGCAAATCATTATTTATTAGACAATAAAGGTTTTTTTTTTGTCAAATCCCATATTATGCAAAGTAGCTGGCATAAGCTCATAATTTATTCTATCAAATGTCTTCGAGTAGTCCAATAGAATTAAGATAGTAACTAATTTGTTGTCAATTGCTTGAATTTATAGCATTTGTAACAGCCAATAAGCCAACTGTCTCACCCAAAAACTTAATTGGTTTTCAGGTAAGGTTTGGAACTCCTCCTCCAAACGACTTCATCTGTTTATAAATTATAATTCCAAATATTTTTTAAATTAGCGATAAAATAATTATAGGTCAAAGATCTTTCGAATCTTTTCAGTCATTAGGATGTGCCAGTTTCAATAACATAATTGATAAGGTGCATTATAAATTTTGATTTAGTGCTAACCGAAGCATATTTAAGACATAGTCCGACTAGTGCTATCACACACTGTCTGTAATAAGCTATTAATTATATTATTGTCAGTAGTATCTGTGGATTGCGTAGAGGTTACAAAAAATTATCGATAGCGTCTAGATCTAGTAAATGCTATTGGAAGTTGAGTTATTTTACTTTTTTATATATATTTAAATTTTCTCGGTTTAAAGCTTTTGTTTTTTTTGTTGTAATTCGATAAATTTGAGGTTTATCAAATTGCGAAGCTGTTTGTGGTAATTCAAGTGAGATACATTTTAGTTCGTTTAAACGTCAAAAACGCTTTATCTTCTTATTTAATCAGTAGCTTTAAATTATCAGTTAGCCAAGGGCCAATTTTTACATGGTAGATTAAGTGAATTCGACATTTCCCTGTTTACCTTCGTTATATTTTCAATTGCTTTCATTAAATCGTTTGGTGTTGGTTCTTTACAGTCTTTTCATAGCGACATTTCAGTGGCAATGCCATCAATGCACGAGGGCTGGCTTTAATTGGAACAAGACTTGGAATAACATTTTACTCCAGAGCGCAAGTTAACTTATATGCTGCTGATATTGAACGGCACAGATAAAGACAAAAGCTCACGAAAAGTCTATACCTCAATCGTGTAGCAAGTTCAATCTTGGACAGATTTTAAATGAACTAGCACAATTTTTAGTCATTTACGATATAATGAAGTACCGCAAAACCACTTTTGTTTGTGAGACACCTATACGTCATACTGACACAAGAACTGGACTACTAGTTGTTAAGGTCTTAAAAAATGTTAAAATAGGTCGATTTGAACTAAATTTTACTCTGTTCCTGCATTTGATGGTATCAGTACTCTAAAGTGGTGTTTTCTGGTTGTCACAGTATTAATATTTCAATACGATTTAACAAAAATATATTTTATATATTATATTTATACTGTAACTGTAATCACCGAAGAGGGTAATTCACTGTGAATTTTATTAATATCCCTAAATATATTAAGCTCTGTTATAAATACGACTGCTTTATAGAAGAAGTACATAGGTATGTGAGAGCATGCAAATATTTTTACTTGTCTTCATTTTGCTTCAACCAAAACTAAATAACAGGTAAGAATTATTATAGAAAAAGTAGTGTTAAGAATACTGTTCTTGTTATTCTACAGAAAATACTATCAGATAGTAGAATTCTGGGTATTTCTTTATTATTCAGATATATTATGTTTTTACCTCCAAATTATATTGATTTGTTATTAGTAGGCACTTTACCCTTGCAACTCGCTTAATAAGGTTCAGCACAATCAATACCTTTCTCTGGAAACCCGAATTGAAACTTGACCCACAGGTAATGTAAAAGCATTAAAAAAAGGACCCAACCCGATATACCAATCTCCCCTCACCATTTTCATTCATTCGCTTCAGGGTAAAAGGGTGTCTCTCCCCAACACGGACAGTATCGCATTTTTATTTACTCTACTTGGTTCTGTTCTGGATTGATTTTTCTTGTTTCAAATATAAATATCACGGTTCGTCCTAATACATACGGAACGATTCAAACTTGTACTTTGCGGGCAAATTTCTTAAGCCCCTAATTTAAGCCCGCCCAAGCAAATTCAATCAAAACTTTAACCGGCTAACACAAACAAAACATGGTTACAAGGGTAACCCCAGGACGTAACATGCCTCGGCGGTTCCTTATTAATTAACGAGGGATTAATTTTTGTCCTTAAAAAGTTCGATTGCAGTTGGCAAGTTTTAATTGGAGTCTGTACAACTTGCTTTCTGTATAATTCTGTGGTTTGCCACATCCAGCGGTATGGGGTGAAAGGTGATGAATTAATGATACCTTTTCTTTTGTTTACAGGTGAGTGCGTTTAGCCAATAGTTTGGAATGATATTTATGTAAGTAATACGTTATCTTACTTAATTGATTTTTATTTTAAATATGAAGTTGCTTAAAAGAGACTTTAAATATTCTGGGGTATAGTCAAGTCCCCATGTACGGGACAAATTTTAGTTTAATTGCGCATAATTTTTTAGAGTTTCGGTAATAAAAACTGTTGGTCCAAACATCGACACTTTCTGCATTTTTATTTTTTGAGGTTGGGAATGTACTGGATAAATTCGATCCACTAGCTGCAAAGCAAGCTTTTAAAATTTTGTCTGAATTTAGTGCTATATTTCCAAAACTTGTTTTAGTTTTCGAGGAAAAACATCTTTCGGAATCGTACCACGGTGTTTGTTTTTATAATCTTGAAGCAATTTTTGCCCTGCTATTTCCAGCGAACATTACAGAAAAACCCGCTTTTGATGAGTCTTATTTGTTCTGGATGCTTACATTGCCGATGCACTATAATTTTTGTTCTACCCGGATCATCCTGTAAACTGGTTTCAACGTAATGAATTATAAGCTTCTGGCAGAATAACGATAAGGTATTTTTCCAATTCGGTAAAATATTCTTTTATTATCTCGGTACTGACACCAGCTCAAGTACGTTTGATATTGTGACTTAATCGTGGTTTCAAAGAATTTTCCTGACGTTTTAAAAAACATTTCAACCATTTTCTTCCTGGTCTATTATTAACAAATTGCTTTTCACTTTCTCCCTTCGAGTCAAGAGCTCTTTTTACCACTTCTTGCTGAGGGGAAATCCCCATTTGGCGGCCACAGACAGTTTGACATGTGAACTTCTTCTTCGAGAGATATCACAGGTGGTCAACCACATTTTCTCATCTGCTTTGAGTTAACTTTTCTATTAAGAGTGCTCCTTGGTATACTATATTTTATTCTGCTCATCTTACAGAAAGCTTGTTCTTTTTTTTAATACTATCAACGGCTCTTTAAAGTTCTGAGAAGAATCGTGATAACTTCGTTTCTTGCATTAATGTTTCAATATTGGCTGTCTCAAATTTGGTATATAATCAATATCTAATAGCATAAAGGATAGTTTCTAACATATGTAGGGTACATTATGTGAATATTTACATGTTGCAGCTTTTACTTTACTTGAGTCTACACAGACCTTGTTCATTTGTATCACTGTTGGCAATTACTTAACTTATGTAACTTAAAATCGGGTATATTTGATAAATGTCACTAATTAAATTTGAAGAATTGCAAAAATCCTCGTATAAATATATATTTTTAGATAATGATATCACTTACAAACAGGCCATAAACGACTTATTGAGGTGTATAAAATCATATTTTTTTAATTACTAACAAAAATCGAGTGAAAAAGTCATTTCATACTAAAATTAGTCCAGGAAAACAACAAATGATATTGAAGCTTTTGGGGTTTACAGCGCAAACATTATTACCTTATTCACGTTACGTCATCTTTCGAGGGAACTTGCAACTGATGCTTTAGGAATGGCGCCGGCAATTTAAGTATCTGTAGGGGTATGTCTTATAGTTCAGATAAGAACCACAACTGTGCATTAAAAAAAACAATGAAAAGCATGTTAAATATTTTGATGACAGATTATATAAATTCCAAACAGTTTTTAAGCATGAGCTCTAAATTTTACAGGACTAAAAATATCCTTAGATTTGATTGTTAATATTTTATTTTTAATCTTGAAGCCTATAATAAAAGTATTTGGTAAAAATCATCATCATACATATATAACTTGATATGGCTTTGGACTAATTAATTATTGAGAACAGGAAAATTGTTTTTGTTTTCGAATGACAATTCACCCACTGTCTGATGAATGTTAATATTAGCGTTACATTAGTATAGTCAGGTATTTAGTTTTTGAGAGAAATTATTTGATATGCAAGTAACTACCTACCTATATACCATGTGGTTCAAACAAGATGGAGCTCATCAACATAATAAAACAGTTTTAGGGATTTTTTGATGCGAGTATCCCAACAATGTGTCACTGAATTTGATTGAATGTCGATTTACTGTCCATTGTCATGTTACATGTCTCATTCATTGGGAAATAATTTTTTTATATAACTCAAAAATGAACAATACAAACTAATGACAATGGTACATCAAATAAAAGAAATTTTATTTGCAGCATTCCATTTGACAATTTTTGCAGTTTTTAAAGTGAGAATCTAAAAAAGAATTTTTTTAGTTGGAATTTTCTATTTTTTATTGTTTTAGTTATTTTGATCTTAAGTATGTATTGCAGTACACAGATCTTACAAAATATGTAATAAATACGCAAAAATATAACCTTTGTTTAAGAGTTTTGTGTATTTTTATTGATTATGGATTTATAAAAGAAATATGTTTACTTGACTAATCCTGTATAACAGGGAATAGTCACTTGAGTGAAATAATACTATCTTATATCAAACGATAGTTTGATTGACTAGAAAGATGCTGTGTAAAGAAAATCATTTATTCAAACTTAATCTCAAAACTGAAAAAATAATGTTAAGCTCATAACTATGGGGAATTTTCAATTTTTTAAAATAAAGCTWAGAACAAATGAATACAACCTTAAGAGCATATCATGTACTTCGAACATTTTATGATGTAATTATTAAAAAAATTAAGTATTTTCAAAATACAAGAATTTCCTTGTAAAACAGCCTCTTGCAATTGCTTTGCCAAAAATGAGGTTTTCAATATTCAATTGAACTGCTTAATTTTAGACATTTTCTAAAATAAACTTATTTAGTACCTAATTACTTTTTTAGACAGCAGCGTTCGTAAGAAAAGTGCATAACAAATAAAAATGAGCAAGGTCAAAAACAATATTGCAACAGGACAGCTTATTATTTTAGAAGTTTCTGTTAATTCTGCAGATTTTTAATACTTATCTGATAGATTCTGTTCAGGAACTTTTCACATGCAGGCTGTAAAGGCAACTTGAATAAAACTCGTACTTACAAAAAAAATTTACTTAATGTGACATGTATTTACAAAAAAAAACACCAATTTTTTTTCCACTGTAATCGCTAAAAAATAGGGACTTAAAAATAACGAACCAGTTACATATCATTACAGATTACAATACGGAGCGCCGAGTTGCAGAAACTGTCATCCTCACGCTGCTAATAAAAAAAAAGGAGTCCGCAACTCCAGTTAATCGAAACGGAAAAAAGTTATGAGAAAAACTAACTACAAATTGGAACGAACGTCCGTCGAGTTTTAAATCCATGTTCACTTTTTGGCCTTGTTGTTTTTGACGGGGGTCTTGCCCTTCGTGCTGCTGTTTGTCGTCTTTGCCTTCTTGCTCTTGGGACCATCCTCATCTTCGTCATCCTCCTCCTAAAACAAAAGAACGACAGGCATGTAGAGACAACGACAGGACAACAAAGCGCACCTCAACCTCCTGTATGGTTGACAGTGACCTCTTTTTCGAATTCACCTGCAATTACATCAAAGTTTTTAGATTCCGAGATTGCGATAAGGTTTCGGCAATCGCATCGATCTGATTTCGATTGCCGAAATCCATTCGAATTTCGGGGCGTTTCATGTTTTGAAGTTGTTTCAAAAGCTCAAAATAATAGGCAAAACATTTGCCTGCGGATCAAAAGTAAAGAGAAACTCAGTGGTGGAATCCGTAGTTTGATATATAAAGTAGTATTGGAGGTACAGGATGACTTTTCAAAAGTATGCATTTTGGAAAAATGTCTGTAAATTTATTTCTGTAACTTTTAAAGCATTTTTTTTTACATAGATCATGGATGGACCACTTTAAAAGTTATCTTACCAAACTTAATTTTTTTTAATAGCAGAATGAAATGTTTTGCTTATATGATTGGAGCTTCAAATCGGCATTCCAAAAATATAATACACTGTTTTATTTAAGTTTACTTTAAGATACAGATTTTTATCTTTTTTTTGCATGGGATATTAAAGATTTGGATGGTTGGCAAGCGACAACTGCCTTATTTACTTGTAGTTGTCAAACAGTGAAGGCACAAAATGTAAATATCAAATAGACACAAGAAGTCAGAAAAAATAGTTGATTTAGAGAGTATAGAATATAATCTTAAATATTCAATGTGAACGTTAAAAGTAAGAAACAAAGTTAGGTGGAATTTATGAATTATAACTTCTGTTCCTATAGCAAAGAAATCAAGGCATGTTTAGGTCAGGAATTTTTGAAACAAAATTATAGGTCGCAACCACTGTCCCAGCGAGGTCTTCACAATTAACACCAATGGAGTCAAAAACAGAGAAGGCTTTGTGTATGAGCATGTGTTTACAGTAAATCAAAATTTCTAATAGGCTAAATTTTACATTCMCAAAATGCAGATTTTCAGAATAGAGTTGGGTGTTCAATTTGGCGAGCCTTGTACATTAAGACTGAATTTCTTTATTCTGTTCAATTCTTATAGCTCTAAAAAAATGCATCAAAAATTACCCCTGTTCGACGCAACTGCTAGAAACTGACTGCAAACTCACGAGGGTGTTTTCTCTGGTTAAGCTGAAATTCACATGCGAAGAATATCCAGTAACGTAATTAATTACAAAGATCTGTATGATTTTCTGTTTGAATTCAAAGTCCTCATCAACCTAACTTAAAGCTTAGCGTTTCTGTAAACTGTAATACCGACAGCAATCAAACTTTTGAAACATCTTCAAAACAAGTAAACAAACGCAATACAAACATCAAAACCAACTTATGGCAACATAACTCGCCTGTAAGGATTTATACATCCCACTTCCCAATTAGCACTACCGTTACACTACAATAATCGCTTAGATACTACTTACAGCGCCCTCTTCACCCTCTTCATCCTCGAGCATCTCTTCTTCCATCTCATCCATCTCGTCGTACTCCTCTATGGGGCTACCGATCAAATGGTGTCCGATGATGTGCAACGGCCCATTGCCCTGTATTAAACTGAACGTGACAGGCAAATCAGGGAACGACAGATCAAGTAACACTTGGTTGGTTGGTCCTCCGGCCTTCAGGACCGCGACCGGCACCTTGATGTCGTCCTTCCACGTTCTCGTCTCCACCTGGAGGACATTTACTTCACCGTCGGCAGCTTCCGGGCCTAGCAGTGCCTGTTTGATGATTAGCTTGTGACCGCCCTGGTAGTCCTCCACTCCTTTGGCTTCGGGGTCCCATACTTGGCTAGCCTTGGCTCCCTTTAGCGTCAGTGCTGCAAGAAAAACAGTTTTTCACGTGAAAACAAACGAATTTAGGGAAAAACAAGCTGGAAGCTATAGGTGAAACGTCAGAACAAAAGCCTACCAACCGTCAATTTACCCAAGCCTGATTTTACAAAACAAACAACAAGAAATCGATTAATTAAGCATCAACACCAAGAAAATTATTTCCATTTGTGTTGCAATTGTGTAAATTACGTGTAAACAACGAACATCTACAATGGCGCGCAAATGCAAAATACCGGCAAACCGATCGTTGACGTTTGTCGTTATTTCGTAGCCGAACAAAAAAATAACTGATGCTGGTTGTACGTTTGCATTTCTCATTGCGCTACTCACCAAAAAAATACTCGTCTGCCATTGTAATTGGAGGATGATTAGAGATTCACAAACACTGTGCACGTGACGTTTACCGGCAAAGCGTACGAACAACTTGAACGAGATGCTTTGCAAATGGCGAAGCCGTGTAGTAAAGAAAAGAACCGACGCCGTGGCGCTGCGAGCGCTTGCAAAGAAGTGGCTACTACCACATCATACCGTGTAGGAAAACATTGTAATAATAATAATAATAAAAATACGTAACGTTTTGCCATTAAATGATATCAGTTAAATCAGAGTCAACAATATGTGTTTAAAATTTGTATTATTGCTTAAATACTACAGTAAGCGAGGAATATTCGTTGTGATTCTTAGTAATCGCTACGTTTCTTAACCACTTCCAACGTGATTATCAATTAAAATTACTTAATACATTTATAATATATCTACTAACGCGATATTTTTGGTAAGAATATGAGTGTACACCATTATTTTCGCACTTTTCAGCCATACATTGTGTTAATCAACGTGGCCCAATACAAAACTCCCAACTAATCATTTTACTGCCCCTAACCTATAATGTTGTTATCACAAGTTAAAACGTTGAGTGGCTTTGTTAAAATGTTTCGAACGTCTTTGTGCCTTGGTTTCGCGATTATTTTACTGTCGTGCGTTAAGATTTTGCTCGGGGATGAAAGTGAACAAAACGACGACGAGCTCTTCGTCCCTACGAAAGAATGGCAGGTCGTGAAGGAAGGTGCGTATTTTTCGACGTGTCTGCATTATTTTAATTGCCGGTTTTTAAGGTCAAAAAATCCCGCAAGGTTTGCACATTCGGATCAATTTGGAGACCGGATTGAAGGAGGCGAAATTATTGGACGAGGACGAAAGCGCGGGAAATTCAAACGGCGCGTTGATTGAAGCTAAAGAATTCAATCTTGAAAACGAGCCAATCAGGAATCACTACAGGAGCTATGAGCAGCTCAAGGAAGAACTGGGAGAATTCACGCCAAAAAGCGACGCCGAACTTTTGACGTCCTTGCTTCAGGAGTATAAAAATTTGTCGAAAACAAACGAGGGTTGGAAGTACAAACAAATCGCTATTTTGGAAGATTTGGATTACTTGGCGCACCAATACGACAATGCGTTGGAATTTGTTCGTCAGGGTGGCTTTAAGGAAGTTATCTTGAAGAATTTGAATTCCACCGATTCGGAAACATTGCAGAACACACTTCGACTTCTAGGCTCGTTGACTCAGAGCAACCCAAAGGTACAAATCCACGCTTTGGAATCGGGATGCATCGAAGCGTTATCTCGAGTTTTACAAGGGAATTCCGATCATGTCGTGAAAAATCGAGCCATATTCGCTCTTAGTAGTCTTCTCCGACATTTTCCACTCGCTCAAATTGAGTTTATCAACAAAGGTGGCCTCGGAATCATTAGTAAACAGTTCGATTTGCGGGACACGAAGCTTCAACTGAAACTGGCCACTTTCATCACCGATCTTCTCCAAGAATATGACGAAGCGATTAAAGATACGAATAATCCCGATTATTTGAAGAAGGTGGACCAGTACGTTCAGGTGAATCTGAGACCAAAGCTGTCCTTGATAAATTGGTGTCAAAATTTGAACAATCTGCTGTTCAGTGTCGTGATTATCGATCGGTACGATCATGACGCTATTGAAAAGACACTAATGGCGATTATGCTTGTTGCCGATACGTGTACTAACGCGGTTCGTGATGTTATCGATGGTTTGGAAAAACAGTATGCAGATCTTGCGTTGAGTGAAAAGGAGACGGACGAGTATTTTAAGAAGATGCGTAAACTGTGTTGGGACATTATCAATAAGATTAACAACAGTAATCATACGGAATTTTAAAAGCTTATGGCTGTGTGTTTAGTTAGTTTGTTTTATACCTATATCTTTCTTAATAAATGTTTAAATCTTCTAAATGGGTTCAGAAAAATAATTTTTTATTTAACTTTGAACTATCATTTTCAATAAAAAAATTAACCCCACTGTTTAAAATAATTCCATAATTATGAAAAATTGCTAAAATTACGAAACCTTGCCATACTTATTCAAAAAGTTCCTACAGAAATGTCTTATTTATTAAGGGTAGCCAAAAATCTTGCCATAGTTAGTGAAAAAATAGCCATCACTGCTATAGAGTCTCATTCTTAATCAAAATGGAACTACAGATTTTATCCTAAAAACTATATTTCACATACAAAAAACCATACCAATCAATACAAATCACTTTGATTAAACCTAAAACGAACAGTCTGCGTCAATTATTATTAAACGAAATGAGAAAAAAAAATGCAATTCAAGGACACTTCCTATCGATCTGAGCCTTCCCGCCTTCTTGATATTCTTGCATCGACATCCACATCTGCTGGAAAGTTCCAATGGATGCCAGAATCGACCCTCCCACCCAAGCTCCGAACCTGCGTTCCACGGTGCCGTTTGCGGCAATCAACTTCAATCTCATAGATCCCGGGGTCCTCGCGGACAGGTCCCGAGTCAGCCTTTCATTGAAGCCCTGAATAGTTGAGAGTTACAGCTTTATAATGCCTCAAATCATTAGAATGCTTACCTGTACTAAGGAATTGCCACCTGTTAGTACTACCGAACTGTAGAGGGCGGGTCTGACATCCACATCACACATACCAGCACTAGTAGCAGCTGTAACAGTTAAATAATGAATTTGTCCTTATAAATATTAAATGAGAGGAAGTACCAATGTAACCGGCACCTAACATTGCATGATCGAACAGGCCCTCGGCTAATTTGAATCGTTCTGGGCCGAAATCTTGATGGTAGCCAGTAGGGAATTCGTAATGTACTGTCGGTATGTTGCCCACGAGTCTTTCATCATATGGAGTTTCTGAAACCTAAACAAGACAATGAAATGACTGTTTCTGGAGTATTACTAAGAATAAACGTCATAGTGTCATTATCATAGCAAAACAGACATAGCAGGTTTTACTGTTTTTACACCAAGATATTATTAATTAATAATTAAATAATAATTTTCTTTTAAGAAGCCTACAAGTCCATAGCAACGATAATGACACATGAGTTACAAATGACCAACTTATTACTGCTTTACCACCATCCAATGACTGTCAATTTGATTTTAAAACGCTCTGCCGTTTGAATGATTTTGTCTCCAAATTCTTAACTTCTAACAATTATCAATCTTACTCACCTGTAAAACACTTTGCTGAAAGTCTTGGACCGTCTTCTTGATCATGTAAGCCATCCAAGTGTTCGTGGGCGTAAAATTAAGCTTCTTCTTGTTATACTTCGGCTTTTCCTTATCCCTGATGACCTCTTTATTCGTGATCAGCGCAGCAGGAGTCAAATCGATGCCCTGCGCCTCGAGCATCTCCCGCGACCTCAGAATGAGATAATCGCCTCCCAATGGAGACTTCACGACTGCATTAGACACTACATAACCATCAATTACAGGTACGGCTGAAGTGTGAGTGGCTCCGCTGTCGATAACCAAAGCGGTAGAGCGTCCGTTGGCGAAAGCAGCCAACGCAGCGTTCTTGACCAAGAAAAACGCTGGTACCTTGTACTTTTCGAACATAATCTCAGTTAAACGCTCTCGTTTCTGCCTGTGGTTCCATGGAGACTCCGAAAAGAGCACCGGGTGGTACTCGGATTCGCTCTGGATGATTTTTTCGTACGAATAATCGAGAATCTTCTCGAAGAAATCCCAGTTTTCGATCATGCCGTCTTTCATGAACGTGTGCAGTTCCATGTTCAGTCGGGGCGTGTGCAGAAACGTCGTGTCTATGTAATACTTCCATCCTGATGGTGTTTGACTCACGTTACCATCATCAGGTTTAACTTCCGGTTCCAGTTTAGGGGTATCGTCAGGGGCTACGCCAATAATAGACGGAATTTCCGCTTTAGGAGTGTCTTCTTGGGCATAACCTACCCTGAGGGAGTGGTGCCCCGGATCAAACACCAGGGCACCGATTTCGTCGCCTCCGTACAACATTCCAGACATTTTTGCGCTTGAAAACACTTAAAAAACGAAAACAAAAGCGGTTCCGGTAATTATAGGTTAAGCACGCGCTGTCAATTACCGGCCGAGTCACGACCGGTTAAGAAGAGCGCTGTAATATCTCGATTTTTTTATGTGACCAGTTATACACACAAACTTGCTGAGAAGGTTGCCTGTCGATTAGGCGTTCCGCATTCTTTGTTTTCAAGTCGATTCTCTCGATTTTTTGTACCAAAAGGCGCTTCGACTAGTAGCGTAGCATTTGTAGTGGATGACGTACTGTTTTGGCGAGGGGAGGTGGTGTCTTCGGCAACGTCAACGCATTAACTGTATTAGAGGGGGAGCAACCCTATCATTTAGAAATCTTTCGTAATCGGTTGTGCATTAAAACATTACACTAATAGACAAGGGAGGGTGAGTACAATACCGAAATTATCGGGTATTGATTTCGCTTGTGCCATTAGCGCACCAGCAGGGGGGATTTTTTGAGCATTTAAAACACGAAATCGCGCTGGCTTTTGTCTTGATTTTTAGGTCGAACCATTGAAGGGTAGAGGAAAACAACTGACTTAGTCACATCAACATGAATATTTCCATTAGAAATCACACACCAATAAAATATTTTTCTTCTTTTCCTCCAGTGATATATAATAATACAGCGTGTCCGGAAATAATGAGCAAAAATGAAGAGGGTGATTGCAGTCGAAAAATTAACGATCTTAATTTCTGTGATATTAACATTCATAAATAATTACAAATAAAAAAGTTCTGGGCGATAATTTAAAAGCCAATGGCAAGAAAGGCACAGTTATATAGGTAATGTGTGTGCCAAATTTGAAGGTAATCGACACACATATAAAAAAGTTATTAAAGGAATTAATAGAAAGAAATAATTTTGACATCCTTCATCTTCGTCACTTTTAAGTTTTGACAAAAATGGTGGCATTAATGTTCCAAGTAGAATCATCCCCTTCATTTTTTGCTCATCATTTTCGGGCACCACGTATATAAAAAATGTACAAAAATATCCGAGGGCAGTACCCTGTGTGGAACTTTTATATGAATACTTTTGGAATCTTTATAGGCTTCTTGGTATTGTGAATATTCTTGTCGACAGTGTTCTGGCCAAGTCGAGCAAAAGCACAGCTGAGGCATCCTACCCTGAAACCACTGAGGGCATCCCTGTAACTTCGGTGTAGATAAAGCTGGAAGCAGTGACCAACAGAGCACACTATAACTAGCTACATTCCCAAATTACATACTAATTATACATATAGTTCTTTAATTTTGTCACTGACTTCTAGCTGACACACAAATTTCAAATTCCCGAAATTTTAGTATCTTTTTCTAAATTTCAGCCCTGTTTTCTGATTGCTGAATATAGTTGACTTGGAAGCGCCTACCGTCCAGGTTTCTCAAAAATTGTTACATCAGAGCCTCTGAGAAAAAAACCAACAGAGATAGGGAGTGGGCTTTAAGAAAATACTGATTTATAAGATATATTGCCCAAAAAGAATATACAAGAAGATGTGAGATCCCATCACAAACATAAAATCTGCAAAAATTCACTTAGTGGATATTTCCAACGTCAAACAATCCAGAAGCGTTGGCAAAAAATGATTGATAACGCAAAGTTAATGTACAGTGGTACAGTACAGTTTGTTTGCTAAAACTTTTCGAAGAATTTCGTTGACAGCATCCACGGAGCAAAATTGTTTTGCTTCAATGCTTCCTCTCGTACAGCTCGCAGCAACGATGCTGTTTTTGGAGTAGTCACATGTGAAATTCTCGGAACATCCCCGACTTATCACCCTGTGACTTCTATTTATTCCCAGGATTAATAGTTATTTATTGTATAGGTGTTTCAAATGGCACGTAAAGCTCAAGCGTTCTTCTTAAGAGGATAAAACGCGACTGAAACACGAATGTAATACAACGTTTAATTATGCATAATCACAGGTATTTAGAACCAAAATGGCAGGAATTTTATTTTATTTTTGTCAAAAAATAATTTGTCATTTCGCCTTTTTTTGTTTTGTTTTGTTATAAGGGTAACTGCTACATTTAAAATTTCCAATTCAACTTCGTTGAAATGTGCCTTACATAGACACCAATTTAAAAATTTCATCAGTTTCCTTATGGCAATTATATTTTCTGCAAAACATTTAAGCTTTCTCCGGCCGTTTAAAAAAATATAGATTGCATCATGAAGTTCTTCCAAATAATTCGCTAGAATTTGAGTCCCATATTTTAGTCTTTTTTTGTTATGATTTTCTTTAAAGCTTGTATATAAGTACTGTGGCTACAAATTATCGCTTAACGGCACAAGTTGCAATCTAGGTTTTTAAGTTTTTTTTACCAAATACCGTCCAACATAATATCAATAATAAATCAAATATCAAATAAATTGTTAATATCGCTAATAAATGTTGCTGTGTAAATGGCTTCACTTCTTACACCTGCAGTAAAAGTTGAAACCGCCGTTTCAATCGCACTGGCCATCGTGTGACGTTTTTGCGGCAGTGAACACTTATTTCTTTTAACACAGATAATCTTTTCCTACTAGAATTTTTCTTAATATGTTCCAAAGTATTTGCTAAAAAGGATACTGTACTACAGGAGTAACAGGTATTGCAGATGTAGTTGTATTTTCACAGGAAGTCTCTAATTGAGGGTTTAATAAGTTATTTTGTAAAATCTTAACTTTCGATTGGTTGTCTTGATCTTTATTACTTATTTAAAAAATAGAAGGAAGAGCAAATTTACTTACGCGGTTCATGTTTCTCTTCAAAATGATTTTTTCTTTTTACAATTTAAGTCTATTTTGTGTTTCTCGTGGAAATTTATGGCATTAAGCCAAGCTTTTCTTTTCTCTAGTGGGTAGAGCAAAAATGAATTTCTTATTGCTGACTGCCACCTGTTGTTTTAAACTTATTTGGACATGAAGACCCAACACATGAGTTATGTGGCTTCGACGACTCCATGCCGATAATTTAAAGCCACAGCTCTTAAATTGGCTACCTTATATCTAACTAGCAACTAGGTACCTTATGCACTAACTTTACAAGCTAATGTATAAACTACTCACTTATTATCTTGTAAATATACAAATAATATTTGGCATTGCACGTAATAATTGTCGAAACACTATGCACAGATATCTGAGTAGACTGGTGGTTTAGGTGGTATTACTTATTTCTGGAAATAAAAATATCAGTTAGTTGCAAAATATAGTAAAATTTATATTTACTTACTGGTAAAAGTTACAGCATCAGATACTAATGTAATACAATAAATATGTGATGATCTTGCAATGATCCTTGATGTGTGATATCTTCATTGGTACATAATGATTGAGCTGGACTATATACCTATTGAGAATAAACTGATTTGGTAAAAATGGAATCATTTAATTATACCTACTATAGTAGTATAGTTAGGTATATGTAGCTCTTATCGACCCTAGAATTGCTTATGGTCTAATATCAACTTAATACACGCGTATACCAGATTTAGGTAGGTACTTGTAAATAAATGTAGTGTCGAATAATAGTATTATGATACTAAACATCATAAGAAATGAACTTAATCGAACTGCAGTAAATATTAAAAATATCTTACCAATAAAAGCAAAAGTTGTCTTTCTTCGCAGAGAAGTGATTGCTGCGCATATTCGCTTATTTCAGAGTTTATTTTATAATTTTGACGGCTAGCTGTCATTTTTAGTACTTAACGCGCACAAGCTTTTATGTTGGAGGGCGCTAGTATTAGTTGCCAATCGCGCCCTATCCTTTAACTCGTCTCCTACTTAAATTGTCTTTGCTGTTTATCGACTCCATTTGCAAAAATTTGTGAAGTTGATGAGAAATGGAAGAAAGTGTTCCAGGGATAATCCTGACGGAACCTGCAGCTGAAGAAACTTTACAATTATTGCCTGCGAAGTCCAAGGAATATTGTGAAAAAGTATTTTCCGAATTTAACGAATGCTGGACTGAAAAACGGGAAGTATCTACCATAAATGAGAAAGTATTGTTATTATATTTCTTAAATATGAAGAAGAAGTATGCAATTTCATCCATGTGGTCGAAGTCCTCGATGCTGAAGGCTGCAATAAAGGTTTATAGAATTGGAAAAGATAGTAAGCTCACTGCCTACCTGAAGAGTGTATCGACAAGATACAAAGCGAAGAAAGCTGCAGTATTGGAAAAAGCGCATTTGAAAGAATATTTCATGATCAAGGTAACATCTCATAACTTTCTAGACGGTATAGATGATAAATTTTGAAATATTTTAACTTGCACTAATAATGGGAGTGTTTGGTGCCTGTCGTTGCTGCGAATTAACGAATTTGCAAATCGGTAATGTAGAAGACAGGGGCGCATATATGCTTGTTTCGATACCCAGATATCAAGACGGGCATTTCACGAAAATTCACTATAATAGAAGAAGGATTCTCTATCAATGCTGTGGAGACAATTTATCCAACGACAGACTCTTTTTACGGTACACTAATAATCAAAAGTGTACTTCACAACCTGTCGCAATCAATACTCTGTCGAAAGTCCCTTCAAGAGTTGCTTTATTTTTTAATATGGCAAAAAGCAGAAGCTTATAGCGGGCATTGTATGAGGCGGACCTCAACAACTTTACTGGCTAATAAAGATGCTGACCTCACAACAATTAAACGACATGGTGGGTGGAGAAACTCCGCTATAATAGAAAGCCACATCGAGGATTCCATTTCTAATAAGCTGGACATTGCAAGGAAAATCCAAGATTCTGCTGGTACTAGTCACTCCTTGCAAGAAGAGACATCTGCAGATTTAACAAGAACTTCTAAAGGCATGCGTTCTGAAACCGATTACAGCTGCAAACTTAATGTTAATGACAGAAAAGTAAAATTTGATAACAGAAATAACGAAATGTTTATAAATATAAATAAAATGCATGTCTATGCTGTGCTGTCTACACCTCAACCAACTGCAGATAGTACTATTTCGCTGTCATTACAGCTCATCAGTGCAGTTTAGGTCTAGTGTAGACAACACGGCATAGAACTGGGTTTGCTTGTATACCAAAGCAATGGTATGATGTAAGTAAGAATTTAGGATGGCTATGCCATCTGTCAGCATTACACTGGCATGATGACAAAGCCACCTAGTTGCCTTAACGGGTACTACTTTCTAAAAGAAGTGACCTGTAGCCTGACAAATTGGCATGCAACTTACATACTTCAATTTGACAGCAGGCCCCCACGGCACTTTTTGCTAACGTTAGCAAAAAAAATTCTTACTTTTATAAATATAAATGGTAATGTTACTAATAAATAAATAAAACGTGATTGATATAAGATTGTATTTTTCTTTATCTCGCTAGTGGATAAAGTGGTACTTTATACGGTCCTTAAGTGTGGATAAAACTTCAATTATGATGATTATGCATAAAAGATAAAATGAGTGGTCGGCGTTTTCTGAATTCAGATCTGAGGTGACCCAAATACAGTGGAAGTTAAGTTTAGAGAATTACTCCTTACCGTGCCGTTCCTGCAGTACCATCACGCTCTCGTTACAAAACCGAACTAGTACGGTTTCCTTTTTGGCTCACAGCGGCAGACAACTCATTTATACGGGATTAGGCCTGGGGGGCTTCGTCTGTGGCGCGCGTCTTCTCAAATTAAAATCCGGCCTATCATCCGCCCCACATATAACAGCCCCCTGTGACAAAGGCGTATCGTCGTACGGCTAAACCGTTAATGACATGTAACGCTTGTCGAGGGAAGCAGTCACTGCACTAATCACATTAGCTTGCAGGCTGCAATCGAACGCTTCATGCTCTTAATGGGGAAAGACTTGGGTTTCGTGGATGAAAGAGCAATGCCCAATGCGATGGGTAAAGTCGAGAAATCTCAGGTAGTTGGACCCAGATATTTCTTTAGAATAGAGAATTCCGTTTTTGTTAGGCTGTTACAGACAGTTTTTAGAAGGAACGTTACTGGTGGATGGGTTATTACTATCTCAGAAACATGAATTTTTCTCTGCATGCCCTTCTTAACAAACGTCTTCTTCGAAGGTCTTCAATGGTATCAGGTAAACAAGTTTTTTCTATAGTCTGCGTAATAAATGCGTTGCTTTCTTCTTGTCACAACAATGAATCCAGTAGAATTTTAGCGGTAAGAATACATAAAACACTAACTTTTATATGTGTTAAATACATTGAAATTTTGCACCACTCATAATTGTCTCACGATGTATTTTATACTCCAGAATCCAAAAATGTTCTTAGAAATGAGCTAAGACGTTCGGTTTTTTTGCAATAAAACGCTGTCGATTGGGAAAATGCATATAGCGTTGACATCTGAAGAAATTTACTATCCTCTGACCTAATTTGGACCACTTCCGGGGCGAACCAACTGAAGCTAGATTTGAATTTGAGATGTAAAAATTAGCAAAGAAACCGATGGTTGGCCGAATCGGCGGTGAAAATTTTTTCACCCTGCAACGGTCGCCAGTGCTTAATTTTTTTCTGCCGGTGATAAAGGATAAAGGATGTTTTCTTATTATTTCACCACCAGTGATGGGCGTTTACGCGTAAATTATAATTTTCTACATTACCCGCGTAGAAAATGTAAATAAAGCATTTTGGCGTAGATTTTGAGTAGAAAATATGAGACGAGTATATCATGGCTATTGTATATTAAGTGTATTGTGCAAATTATTTTGTTCCAATTTCCCTATTTTATGGGTCAATTCTTAAAAAATTTTAAAGCACTGCAGTTTTTTAATATTTATATTACAAATTTGCATAACTTATTTTAGTAAGTCATCAGAATACCCAAACGGTTTTCTTACTTCTTTGGGACAAAACATGCGTTTCGAAGTCTTTTCTTCTACGAGTATATTAGGTATAATAGGTAGCATAAGAAATAGCCCGTCTTCTTCAGTTTACAGACAAGAAATATAATAAAATCATAGTTTACAATCATTTAGGAACCCATTGACCGATTGAGGGCTCCAAAGCACGCTTGTGCCTTCTGGCCCTAACAACTTAATGCCGAAACAAGTTATTGTTGTTTAACGTGTGTCTAGTTATTTTAACTACAACGAAGTAGTATTTTGTTTAGTTAGGAAGCAACAAAAATAATAATATACAAAATAATACTGTCATTTGAGGCATTTGGAGCTATTAAAAGTACTAAATATTACTAGTTTGCTGTTTATCTACATAATGTTATTTTCTACAGTAGACTTTTAAAGTAGAATATTACATAGTTTACGCGTAGATAATGGCGTAATCTACATGGAGTATTCTACGCGCCCATCACTGTTCACCACACTCTCTCTAGATTCTTCGTGGCTAATGCAAATGATCAACATTTCTTTTTGTTTTGGTATTAGTTAGTGAATGTAATATAATTTTGATTAACATTACGAAATTGTGTTCATAAATCCATTATAGCGAAAAATAGTTGAAATAATGTGGGTACAACACACCTGTTTAACAATTTCCTAATAATGATTTGTACAAGTGGATTAGTAGGAGCATAAACCTAGATAGATTTAACTCCACAACTTTTAATTAAATTACACCTATATGAAATCGTATCTTACCTGTACAAAAGTAGGTACTTGCTTTTATTCTTTGTTCAGCAAACTTTGACACTATTGATKATTATGCATTCTTCTTTTCCAAGATGATTCGGCAGAGCATTATTGTTTGATGCTCAAAAGTATACCTGTGGTTTTCGAACAGTATAGTGTGGAATACGACTGTGAATGCTTTGCGATTTCACAATGGGGTTGTAGACCATATTTTTTTATTGCAGAATATGAATCTACATAAAAAATAATAGACAACTATGTATTAATTTATTTTCCAAAGCGCTTAGATAAACGTAAAAAAATGGTAAAGTTTAAATATTTGAATGTGTGACGTAGGTTGACCCTGCCGCTTGTGATTGGCAGCAGGTGTGTGTTGTTGCCAGAGCACAATAATTTTCAGCGTTCCAGTTGCCTATGAGTGTTTTTCGCTGTCAACTGCCGACGAAAGGACGACGAGCGTCATTCATAACCTCTCAGTAATGCTCGTGTTGTTTGCTTTTGTTTATCGATCACAATTATATCGTTCAAAACGCGGACGAAATGGCTGCTGAAAAGAAATGTTTTGTGCCGACATGCACAAATACTAGTATTGTTGCTCTAGAGAAGAAATTTTTAATTGTACCCGAAGAAAAATCAAGACGAAAATTGTGGCGTGATGCACTAACATCAAGTCGCTTGTGTTAAAAAAACTAGAGGCAAAAATATAAATCCTCCTCGCAAAACCAAGCCAAACGCAAATGTAAACAAACAGATCATCTGCCTATCTGTACAGTGTTGCCAATGGGGCTGATAGAAATTCCGCTAGATTGGCGTATCGAATCCGCTAAAATTTTAAAGACAGGTTAATCTGTTGATATACAAGGGGATTTATTATTTATTTTACATAAATAATTATTATTTTTCTACATATTATGCTATAACGTTAAAAATTTCGTTGTCGAGCTCATATATGTTTTGTTGCGTTTTACTTGGTTTAAGATAATAATATCTGCGTCATTTGACAATCTGAGCTGCAACGTGAAACACACAAGCACTAATGAGACGTTGGTAAAATTTTGGATTGGTAAGTAAAAAAGCAGGAAATGTAATATTTCCCAGGCAAGGAATACAGTAATCATCGAGTCACCTAGCATAAATAAATAGATTGTAGATACTTCATATCTAAGTTTCCCATATTTATACGCTAAAGTAAAACGGTTAATATTAAGTTATTAATATTAAGTTACGTTGCTAGCAATATTTGAATTTGGCGGAAAACTTTAGAGGGCGAAAATAAGACAATATAACATTAGAAATATTTTTTGTTAGTATCTCACTTCATTGGGTCTAGGAAAACCTACAAATGTGTTGCAATAACGATTTGTGATCGAGGGCTACAACCCCATTGTTATCCAAACACTTTAAACGCGTTTCAATTACCCTTGCAATCTTTGTAAAAAATGAAACCTGTACAAACGTACAAAAACGTACAACGAATAATTAGATCATTATTTAATCCCATCTTACAAGTCACTGATTTTAGTCTTCAGTTACTGTTGTTGATGACGTAATCGCATTTTGGACTGTTCGCAGTGTTACAGAAAAATGTATCCCCTTATTCGCTAAAATATTAACAGGTGCATCTGACAGACGTTTTTTTGATAGTCATGTAACCAATTTTGTTGTTGTTGTTGTCTTCAGCTAAGTGTGTGTATTCTGAACTGTCTATCTAAAGTAATATACTATTCATACATGCCTTCTAAATCGTGAAAGAAAATGCTTAGATAAAACTAAAATATAGTGTCCAATTTGCTTCAAAATCTCAAAGCAATAGTACCGTTAATCCTCGCAATAACTAATCTTGTGCTCAAAAATGTGGCTGACCTCAAACAACTGGAACATCATGCCTTTCTTTGCTGCTATCGGTACCACATCTCGTATAGTGGAGCAACTGCAGTCACTGTACCTGAACTGTGTCAGCCGGTTACCTTTTTTCGATGTTCATTCATTAATGTGGTACAATGTTAGTACAACTGAACTGAATCAAGTATGGACTTTTCGCTAACGACCTACCCCAGAATCTGACTGTCTCGCTACATATGCATTTGCTTCGGGGAGGTAATGCGCAACCTCGGGTCTTCGATTTGCATGAATTTGGCTCCTAATGCGGTCTGTGTGGAGTTTTCCGGTTGCCCCAGAGTTGGAAACTTGGTTTGGATGGTGGGTAAAGTTTGATAGTTAGCAAAGTTTGGTTGTTTCTGTCATAAAACGGGATGAGAAAGAAGGAATGGGGTAGTTTACTTTAAATTGTGGCAAATACGTCAGTACGAGCAGCGAAGAGAATATATTTTGTTTATTTYAACCTATTTTTTATTATTATCAATCTGTAGAAATATTTGTGAATTAATAACTTATTTGATGTGCTCACTTTTTCCCATTTAAATGCTGTAATTGCTACACGAGATCTGAATAAAATTTCATTCGATTATGATAACCTCTAATTAGAAAGAAAAATTGTACTGCATTGAAGGCTGTAACTAATAATAATAATTTTAACTACTGATATCTATAAGATGCAAATCGATATTAAAGAATCTAAGTCATTTATTTGTAGCTAAACGGTGTTTGGAAAAGAAGGCATCTGCAAACAACAGTATGAAATAATTTAATAAGTTTGGTCCTAAAGTGGATTCCTGGGGAACACCATAAGTTAAACAAAAGTTGTAAGATACAAAATTAGATACCATGACCATGGGCGTACCCAGCTCTTGGTCTAAGGGGGAGGGGGCAAAGCAGGAATTTCCCTTACTGAATAATTCAACATAAATAAAAATGAGCCTTTATCGGATTATGTACCAAAGTAATTAACGAGGTATTTATTTCATGAACAATCTTCGTTAATTTTCTGCAAGGTGACTTAAAACATCTTCTGTGCAGGCCCAAGTTTTTTATGCTTTTTTATATACTGTTCTCAAAAGCTCGTTTATTTTTAACTCAATTATTGATGATCTCAGTTGGGCGATATTTAACGCATTCAGTTGCATGTCTATCACGTTTAACAAAAGATAGTAGATACATTTTATTTGTAAGAATAAAGATCCGTGATCCATATAATCTATAGTAATGTCAAACGAACTACCAGAGAAATATAATTTTCGCCTTAAGCATCTACTAATAGAACCACGTTTTATGATTTAGAATTTGCACATATCAAATAATTAATTAACCCATGCGCTTTTTAGTTTGAACTTTTGTATTAGAAACTTCAGAAATTTAAGTTAGGAGTGAATAGGTAACTAGTATAGATAAAAAAAACCTGGTCGTGAAACAGTACCTAAGAGTGTAATGATTTAAGCTGCTGGTTTAGCTAATCTTAGTTGAACTTAAAAATACAAGTTATAAGCCCCAGCATTATGCGTCAGCTGGCCAAACTCCACCAATCAGCATTAAATTGATGGTCGTTTTATCTCTAACAATTTTTACTCATACATCTAGTTTTCAAATTTCTGCATATTTTAAAACCATTATTTGTTATTGTTCTCAAGCTGCAAAAATCCTTTCATGCATTATATTCATCTTGTTGGCTGTCATTGATTTGCAAAAAATGGCTCAATATGGCCAAAAACGTATGTTAAAATTTTTTACGAAATTTGCTTGACTATGCCGAAATCTGCAGGGATTAAAAATTAAACGCACAGTATAAATTATTACAAATGTAGGTATTCCTTTAAGTCCAATTAATCTTATGATGGCAATGTAAGTTATACGTCGATTATTACTTCTGCGGCAGTTTTTATGTGACATAAAAGTAACTTCTGTTTTTAACTTTAATCATAAATGCATAGTTTATGTGCTTAAAGCGCCTAATATCGTCATCTGAAACTGAATATGAGCACATCAATAATATTCCATTAAACTTAGATATTAGCAAATTTTGGATTAAAAACCGTGATCGCATTGATCTGATATTTTAAAAATTTGAGTACATCCTTTTGTCTTTTGGCTAAAATAATAACCAGGGTATAAATCGAAAATAGTGTTGTTGGGTCCATTATATAAATGCGAGATAATAACCAGACACCGCAACACTAAAATAATAGCATATTGCATCTCAGTGTTCGATGACGATTTTGTACACATTATGCAGGTACTGTGTAAAATCAGAAGTAGATATTTGCTTAAAATTATGCAAGACATGCTTTGTTATGAACACAGTATAGAATATACCATCTTTTATTTAGATTGAGCCTTTGAGTTTATTTGATTATCCCATTTTTCATTTAGCTATTATTTTTTTTTAAGTTAAGCCAACCTCCGTAGTCCGCCAGTGCACTGCTTCAAAAAATTAACCCAGCACTTAATATTTTAACCAAATTAAGCCTCATTTAAATAAACTGAAATATATTTAATCCGTTTTCAAAAAGTCTTTTGTATTCTGGAATTTTAACAGCACACCGGGCTTTAATTCGTGCTTATAATACTACTGGAATCCTAAAACTCACGTTAAATAGGCTTTCGTAACTCTCAGTTCGGATGAATTTTTGCTCGAAATAACTGATATTTTTGATTTTTTTTGTTTCCCTGTATTAATTTTGAAATTTGGAACTAAGAAGATTGGAGTTACCGCCAAATACAAATATTTGGCCGATTCTGTGTATTCCACATAACAGAATCATGCATATATTTGAAGAATTCCTATAAGAAAACATATTAGAAGAGCTAAGCAAAGTAGAAATCGTATTATGACTCCTGGCTAAAATAACCTTGGAAGCCGTTTGACTTATTGAATGTCATTTGCATAGGTCAAATATGAGTTCTGGATGAAAATTTTGAAATACGCCTATCTATAAATTTTACTTTACTAATAATTTCGTAAATACGTACTTAATTCATCAGCTAAATATATGGAAGGTAGAAAGGGCCCAGAGTTGGAAGTCCAGGTACGTCCACGACCATGACTTATATTGTGTTTGCAGTTTTTCAGCAAAACAATAAATACCTATAAATATCAACGTTGCAAGCAGCCATATCACTTCTGTTGTCACACGATTACGTCATAAAACGCGCGAAATACAACCGATTCAAATAATTCGACCTCCTCGTTCAAATTMGTCCAAACGGCAACCACGCTGGAAAAAAGTATACGAAACACGCATACCCAAAAGCAAACAACCCCAGTCGAAAAAAAAAAAGAACCGTCGCCGACCGAAAAACCGAAACCACAGCCGTCGTACCCCGGCGGCGGCGTGGGCGGTCGCCCCGTCGCGCCGCCCACTCTCCCCCGCCCATTTTCCCGGCGCGGGCCGCCGCCGGGGACCAGTTGTGCCGCCGCAACGCATCCGTGGAGCGCCCGGACCGCGCGGAGTTCCGCGCCAGTCATGTAATAAACACAGTGCGCGCCGCCCGTTCATGAGTAGTTGTCGCGAGTGAAATTTTCCCTTTGGTTTTTCCGCCTTTCTTGAGTTTGTGTGGATCGTCGACACGTTGGACTGTCGGATATCGAGATGTACGCTAGCGTCCTGGGAGTGCTCGTTCTGGCGTACGCAGGTGGGTGCGGTGTTGCCGGACCGCTGATTTTTCTGTAGATTTGGGTATCTGGCTAGGGGGTTGAAGGATTCTTTGTGGGCGGTGTTGCCAAGTGGTACCGAAAAATCAGTAGATCTGGGGAATTTTCCGGTATTTCAGTTAAACTATAATAATACCAAAAACATATATACAGTTAACATATAATTGTGAGATACTGAAGCTATACCTATCATTAAAGATTACCTTACAGATTTAATTGAAACATTAAGTTTCGAGTAAAGCTTATGTAACATCTCGTCAATGAATGTTTATTATGTAACTTGGCTACCGCTTTTATTGCCAATTGTTTAAAAGACCGGTATTACCCAAGACATGAATTAATTATAAAACTCGTTCTTTGGGAATATAACCTTCACCTTGACTGCAAGAAATCGTGTTTTACTAGGATTCGGTCATCACTTATTCTTACAGTTGAATAAAATTAAAAGCTAAATGACTGTTGCTGATAAGCTTGTGCCATGCATATCGACTTTTCAGAAAATGCGCTTCTTTTGTATAGATTGCAGGGTCAAGGTAAAAAATGTGACACCCCAATACCTGAACCCTGAAATATACTTTTTATGTCGGTTGTGGTACGCGAAAGCATGTTTTATAAAGTCTACTCAATGCATTGGGGTCACATACCTCTTCGTTATTTGGAGAAAGTAACTTGACTACATACTGATTTGACCTCAAACAGCAGAACCTTCGTCATGTAATTAGTGTTGCTGCATCATCACCGCAAATCGTTTTTATTGAATAGCGGTCCATTAGGTCTTAATCAAGACATGAATTGTTGAAGGTAAATACTTGATCTCTACAATTTGCTGTAAAAAATACTTAACAGGGCAGTAAGCATTCATTTTCTTGTTTATTTAGTTCTTCATTAGGCATCAGACTTGTTAAATAAGTAAGGAAACCAACATTTTCCAATGGTCTAAGCACTCTACCCATACAGTTTTTGTTAATACCAATCATTGGGTGTACATCTAGAAAACAAAGGTGGATAACCTACTACATTGTTATTCAGTACCAGATACCGTGTGAAAGTTACGGCAACAGAAGTGAATAACCATTATTGAAAGCAGTTTTTTCTTACTTTCCAATGCGTGGCTCAAAAAGTTGAGGTTTACTATGCATTTCCGGAGCGATTGACTTTCTAAGCACTTAGATTCTGTAGTCAGCCATACGAAATGGGATTGTTAAAGTATACAGAATAGTTAAAACACTGGATTTTAGATGAAATACGTGCAGAGAACTTTCGTTCTACTTCGATCGCTACCTCGTCGATTTTCTTTTCTAGGAGACCTATCTGTTCCGCTTGAACTGGACGCATTATTGATGTTTACTGACGTATGTTTGTTCTGAGGGCTCCGACTCCACCGTCTGCTATCTGGGGGCAACCTAATCCCAAATCAGAAACAGTTCAAATTCGAGTTGCATGAAAATGCATCACTAGTTGTTCACATATCAATTAATGTTACTAGTTGACGAATTTGTTAAATTCTTTGATAGGGATAATGCATGGTATTTATAATTTGCCATTTTGCATTCTCTGCATAAGACAGTATTAAATGCAGAAATACTATTAGTAATAAATTTGTCTGAAGATTGGTTATAAAATACATTTATCACTTATAGTCACTAAATAGAGCCATATTTAATTTTGACCCCTTGAACTAAAACTATATTTTTTCGTATGTGCTATTGGTACATATTAATTTTTTCTACAATATACAATATATTCTTGAAACGGAATATTACATTTTTTGGTGGCTATAAAATTTGCGCAAAAACAGACCTTTAACATTTATTTAAAACTGGAAAAGTGTTACAACCACAAGTGACCAAAAATAAACAAGCGTGGCATCTAACTTAGCCAGTAACGCTTAACGATTCAGTATGTATTGGATTTTGCTTTTATATAGGGAAAGTTAGATAAAACGCATGTTCGCAAGAGAAACTAAGAAAGTTGGTGGTGTTGATAAATGAAATCTCATTATTTCCCTTTCTCAGTAAAGAGATGTGTAGTATTACCAAAAAAGGTAAATCTGCATACCTAGACGTAATGTCAACTTCCAAAAAACGTAATGTAACAACTTTGATCTGTAATAAACTGCGCTACCAAACTGGGAAATTGATAGAACGACAGTTTCTTGTAATACTTTATCAATGTATTGTATTTAGAAGTTAAATTTACACGCTAGTAGTAGTGTTTCTTGATGATCACATTAAGTACATTTTCTAAGGAAAAACAAAATCAAACGCTAATGCATCCACTCGTATTTTATGGAGAAATTACACAAGATATTTTCATATGGATTGAACAAAATCTTTAGAAGAAAGTTCCATAATACCAGCCCAATCCCATTTCAATTGGCCCAGTTGCAATTTTATTAATTTTTTGTATTTAATGGACAGGAATTGTAATGCTATTATGAAATAGATATTTAATTATTTTTCACCACAACTTTTGAAACATTTCCCACTTAATCAATTATTCATTTGTCTAACTCAAACATTTTATTTCTACTTAACTACCAAGTTGAAGCAAATCATGAGAAAACCTGAGTTACAAACATCTGGCTTAATCTATTTCTTCAAAGACTACCATTGAGTAACATCACCTTTACTTTTTATGACAGCGGTTATTCTTCTTGGCATTGTATTCACTAAATTCTGGCAATCTTGTGGTGTGAACTTATCCCATACTAATTGAAGTGTTTGCCTTAATTCGGGAATCGACCTGGCACGAGTTGCGCGCACATATTTTTTCATAACGTGCCAAAGAGTTTCTATAGGAGAAAGGTCAGTACTAATGGATACCCATTTTAAAAGTGGAATACTGTTGTCGGTGAACCACTGTAAAGATCTTTTGGATACATGACATTCAGCGTCATCTTGTTGAAAAACAAAATCGTTTCCTGACGTCAATGACTCGTCCCTAGTGGGTAGCAAAGATTCACTTTGGTGTTCACAATGCCCTCAATGAAATGTAATTTTCCTATTCCTCTTGCAGACATTGATCCCCACACCATAATAGATGCTGGAAATTTAACTTTTCTCTTCAGACAATCTGGATGATAAACTTAATTTTTTTGCCAAATAACTCTGCTGCGACTGTCGCCTACACAAACTTCAAATCCAGACTCGTCGCTCCAATGTACACTGTTCCATTGTTCAGGACTCCAAGTTGCCCACTTCAACCGAGTTTTCTTTTGTTGCGTTGTTAACAGTGGCATTTCCTTGGCCTAGACAATAAAAACACATTCTTGTTGAAAACATTCCAAAAGTTAAAAACAAAATATTATATCTTGTTAGTTCCAAAACCCAATCTTTGTGCTTCCCGGTGACAGGTGGATATTGAAACATGTCTTACTACAGCATCACTCCAAAGTGTGCTTAGTTGACCGTAGTTTACCCTGCTGTTCTGTTTAATTATTCGTTTCAACGCCCTCCGATCAGTATCAGTAGGTGCACTATTTTTCACATACCTCTGTTTAGGTTCTACATTATTGCTTGATTTGAATAACTGCACTACGTTGCGAACACTATCTTGACAACCCCAATAACTGTCCAATTTATATTTATATTTATAGAAACGAATGTACGACACAATAACTTTTCGTCTGGTCATTTTTTAATTCTTTAATACAACAT
Source organism: Rhyzopertha dominica (assembly GCA_025024175.1). Classification (NCBI taxonomy): domain Eukaryota; kingdom Metazoa; phylum Arthropoda; class Insecta; order Coleoptera; family Bostrichidae; genus Rhyzopertha; species Rhyzopertha dominica. Next base: position 7,230,472 of record QCXZ01000138.1, read on the forward strand.
TCTGTAATTGAAACTACCCAAAACGCTTTTGACGTCTGATGTCCAGTAAACAATATCTCTTAGTTACGCGAAATTGCACAGCCACCTCAAATGTTACATTCACCTGTATGCAAACTTCCGCAAACAATATATATAGAAACCAGGGTTCGGTCTAAATAGTTGGTATTTTTTTACTATACAATATTGATTATTGAAAATAGTTCAATTGTGCGTAAAAATTAATAGACCATAATTTAGAGAAGCTATTTATAATACAAACAAACTCCAAGAAGCGATTTGTTTAAAATTTTTAAGAAATTTTAATAATTCTGTTGATGGACCAACTGAAATGGGACAGGGCTCGTATATAGCTTTACAACACCTGATATGCACTCTCGACTTAGACAATCTAAACTACAGTAAATGTAAGCAGAAAAACACCATTTTTTGATAACAGAAGCAAAATACTTTACTTCAAAGTAAGCACAAATCTACTCATGTATCATCGTCACTAGAAGTTAAATGTTTTTCCTTAGCCGGCTGCGATTAACATTATTAACACTAGGTAGTATGATATAACCTATTGAAAGTAAATGATAAAATTTCTGCAATATAACAAGCAACACATGTCGTTTTCGAAAATTAACAGTTTTGTTAGAATTGAAGTTTTGGATCAATAATCTAGAAGATGTATCAAGTTGGAAGAAAAACAAGCATGCAGACGTGGACATAGTGTATTTTCCTATTTTTTTTTGACAAAATCATAACACACGAACACACAGTCACCTTCGTCTCCTCCAGGTCTCCTCCCAGCGCTCAACCAAATGAAGTCAGAATGCCAAGGTTCAGGGTGCTGTCACCCAACGCCGTGAGCATCATTAGCAGCGCCAACAATGTTAACAGGAAAGCAGTGGTATTGATATTCTCCGCCGKTTCCGTTTCCACCGTTGGTGCCGCCGCTTCCAGGGACGTCGTCGCGCTTCTTGTAAGCGATGTAATCTTTTCGTCCGAGATGCTTCCAGTTGGAAAACTCACTGGGTCCGCAGGTGGGCGGTATAGTGCGGCATTCGGGCGAACCGTGGCACTCTGATCGCTGGCAGTCATCCTGAAATTGATGAAAGTATCGTAAATGGTCACGGTGTCTTCGGCCGCGATCGCACCCTGAAAAACAGCTACTTTACGATTTTTTCTGGTTTTCCGCGTAAAATGATTGGCTTCGATTTAGAAAATTTGAAATTTGACGCCCCTCTGCTTCCCAGAGTGAGATTATATGTATGTTAGGCACAACTATCAGGGTTACACAAGATGACATGATAAAAGCTTCAGAAGAGGACGTTAAAGCTGACGTCGTTAGATCTGTCATTGTTAAAGCTGCCTCCACAGCAAAATTTTTTTCGGTTTAATCTTTTTTTCCCCAAAAATTATAGAAAAAAAATTTATATTTTTTTTTAAATATATTTACCTGAATATTATCCTAAGAGCGGTACTTTAGAACAAATATATTATACGCATTTTCATAACAATTCCAATGATATATGCATAACTGATAAATATACTTCTCGAAATATAAAAGTAATCACACAGTAGAACCTGATTAAGTTTATTACAATTTAAGGAATTCAAATAAAACTTATAATACGGTTTGAATAATCATTTACTTATACTACTATAATTTTGAACACATTTACATATTAATGGTAGTACTATAATGCTGGAATATACTTTAACTTTAAAAAATAAATAAACAAATGATTGTTCCATGTGTACTATAAGTGTGATATAAATTCCTAAAAAATAATAATAAAATTATTCAAGTTAATAAAAGTGACTACTTTTTTATATTTTGAGGATTGTATAAATTTAACCTGCAATAATCGCAGTAATGTAAAATAATCTTCTGATGACAGTTAACTAGGAAGGTTTGGTACAAAATGTTCTTGTTCTACCATTATTTCAGCACTGAGACGAACTCTATTAATTATAGCACCAACATCACTAAAAGTAAGAGAACTTCTTACTGTCTTTCTATTAAGTGTATGTGGAGAAGTCTCTAAATAAAACTCATTTACAACATTTGCTTCAGCCGTGAAAATAATAAATACCTTTTATAATAGCGTCCTTTTTGGGATTAAATAATACTTCATCTGATAGGCATTACACTATAGTATGCTAGAAGGGGTAGCAGTTTAAGTGTGTTCATAAAGTGTGTCCCTTTAAGACCTATAGCCAATACGATAGACAGTCCTTATTACAGATTGTCAAAATTTTATGCTAACTATTTAAAACTTTTTATGAAGAATTCTTCAGATTTATTGACGTTATAAAAATATTCAGAAGCTGATATGTTAGTTAGTTTTGCGGTGGTTTCTTTATTTACGAAAGTACCCATACCTGAAATGAGAGATATCATCAAATCCAAGCGATCAACAGTTTTCTGTTTGTATAGGTAAATAGAAGATACTTTTATTTTTTGTCCCCACGGTATAGAAGAGTTAGGTGACATAAAATTCATTACGGAATTAGAAAGCAATGGTAGTTTATCTTTTTTGTATTGCMAGATTTTACAGAACACACACTGGCCAGTTAGGACACAAGGTTTACAGAAAATCAACATACACAGATATTTACATGCCACATCTCACCACCCTCCCATTCAAAAGCATAGTCTTATAAGGACGATATTTGTTAGAGCACAAAGAATCTCAGACGAAAGTCTATGGCAAAAAATATATCGTCTTAAATCAGCGCTAGTGAGAAATGGTTAAAGCAGTAAGAATAGTTGGTCAAATTTAATAACAATAAGCGTCCAAATCAAGTAAATTCTCAGCCAGGGCAAAGTAAATTAAAGTTGAGTTTGCCTTATGTACAAGGTCTTTCGGAAAAATTAAAAACATGATATTGTGGTTGTTGATAGTACGTTTAATAATTTATCTAAAATTTTAAGTTCTACTAAAGGTAAAGTACATTTAGAAAGTGAAGATGTTTACAAAACAAAGTGTTACATAGGTCAAACTAAAAGAAAAGTAGGTACGTGTTTGAAAGAATACATACGTGCTGCTAGGCTGTAACAGATAGATAAATCTTCCATAGCTGAACACTCATATTTGATTAAATGCATGATTACCTTTGATAAAACAAAAAGTTTACGTATAGTTAGGTGACATTTGGAAGGCTATTTTGCAGTTATCTCTTATCAAATATTCAGAGAAAGGTTTAGAGTTTAAACATTTGGAACAACCACGTACCTAACACTTAAACCCCTACCAAGATACTGCAGTGTAATGTCTGTCAGAAGTTATTTACTGTTTTCAGTTTTGAAGTGAATCTTCTCAGTTGCTGAGTGAAATTGCATCTTCAAAAGTTTGCAAATAGAATATCTCTAGTCATAATTATTATTAACATTAATTGCAGTTAGTATCATCGACATACAAAAATAGGTTTGATCCAGGGAGAAAATAAGTTATATCATTATTAATATAAATTAAGAAAATAATTGGTCCGAATAATGGATCCCTGGAATACTTCGTATTCCAAGGGAAGTGATTTAGAACTATTCTATTAATAATAATAATATACGTTATCGAATTTGATGATGCTGTTTATTCAAGTCGGACTTAATCTTTATAACACATTTTTGTCTACTGAACAATTCACTAAAAAATAATGAAATGATTATGGTTTAAAAATTACGTGAAGAACACGCATCATGATCACTCCATTTGTTTGGTAATTGGAGTATAGTAGAATTTCTCAAAGACTGATTGATAGATCTAACTTCATTAAATGTTAGTTCATTGAAGGATTAAATTATAATTAAAATAATTACATGAAGTTGTATATTTTTGAAAACAGGAAAAGGATTTTTTGTGGGTGTCAAAGCCAACCATTCTATTCAATTCTACGTAAAAAGTATAAAAAACAGTTTTTTAAAATATCGATAACCAAAATCTCTGGATGCCACAGAATCAGAAATTGAAAGTGTTTTGAACCTAAAGAAAAAGTTAACCAAATTCTGTTTTGTCCCTAAAATTCACCTAAAATAAATAGAAAGGGCAGTCAAAATCATCGCTCTAGTTTTAATAATAACCTAGATGATACCGTATGAAAAAAACTCATTTTACACGAAATAAATCGAACTGCACCCATTAGGCTTTTTAAGATTACGTCATTCAATATGGCGTCCAGGGGGCAAAAAGCACACGCATGGGACGCGCCTGCGAAACCCTGGAAACGGACGCGTGGCTGATAGAGTTGGGTCCTTCATGACCAAGTCGTTCAAATTGAATCACTCATGCCTTGATTTGGCTCACAGCTAAGGAATCAGCGTTGTTCGTGCGTCGTACATGGTTAACGGCTGACCACAGCACACGACGAGAACATAGCATAACAGCATATTTATATGCTGTGGCGAGACAGGAGACACCGCTGTCACTTTCAATTCACGATCCTTAGGAACGACTTGAATGATCCGAATCTACGCGATTGATTGAACGATTTGAATTTAATCGAATGTCCCAGCTCTAGCGACTGACGTTGGCATTAAGTAATGAGGTTTCTATGACAGTGCGCTAGAAGCTGCACCGTTTTGAAATTTGCCCCCTGGCAGTCGCTCAAAAGTCACGTGTTCTAAAAAGCCTAATTATATAAGAAAGATCTCACCCCTACCTGCAGTCCGTTACGTTTTTCACAGTCGCATCCTGTGTACAGGACCCCTCCTCTGAGCTCTCGTGATTTTGACTGCTTCACGTTGGATTTGGTAGAGGGTTTGCTGGCTTGGCCACCCTGGTATGACCCTTTTAGTTCTGCGACCCTGCAACATATCTGGATTGGAATTAGGACGATTCCGGACAAAATTTTCACGTACCATGACGTCAGGGGGTGGGCATTCGGTCGTATTAGCGGGGGCCGGCTTCGTGGAGACCTCCGATGGAAGACACTCCTGTTCCACTTTCGCTATCATGTCTCTGAGGTTCTCTAGGAGCTGTTTTCTTCTTTCGGTTTTGGCTGGGCACGCCACGACCGACATTTTGAGGGATGGGTACGAGGAATTTTGGGTGGTCTAAAGGAAATATAAAAAAATTTTGGTTCGAGCTGCCGAAAAGCGTGCACTTAWATTTTGAAGACGTCAAATGTGAAGGGTGTCAGAAAAGTTCGCCCACTACTTTCTTATGTGTTCGTTGCGCAGATCTTTATATAATTTATATAGGGTGATTCATTAAGAATGGGCAGTCTCTGAACTGGATTTACTACACACCAAAATATGGTGATTGAGCTTAACATGCCTTATATAAATGTTGCAGGTTTAAGAGATACAGGGTGTTCAAAGTTGGAATTTTAATTTGAAATTTCTCAATAATTTTGTGATTTTAAGCAGTATCGTTTAGATAATTGGCAACTTATGTTTTTTGGCAAGAGCATTACGAATTTAATGCTAGTTACACCCTGTTACTTAAGTAAATTACAAAATATCTTTTTTGCCTAACGAGTTATGGCTAAAATGACTAAAAAATTTAAAAGACAGTTTCATTTTAAATAAAAAAGGCACTATTGCTTATTTCATGTATCTCTATCAGTTTTTGGGTTATTTGCTTTTTAAACATTTAATGAATTTTGTATGTTGAAAAATGAATTTATTCTTTTAAATTACTACAATGCGGGTAACAACAGCAAAGACAGCAAATATCAATCAGTAACAGTAATAAAAGTATGTAAATGCTCAAAATGACCGCCTTCCACTTCAATACACTTTGTAAGGCGTATCCTTAAAGATCTTTGAATATTAAATAACATTTGTCGATTATTTTTAATAATATTAGCAGCTTCCTGAATTTTCTGTCGTAATTTTTAGTTGGTATTAATTGTTTCTTTGTAACCATATCCTTCATTTGTGACCAATATTGAGAAGTCTATAGGGTTGAAATCTGGACTTCTAGGTGGGCAAACAAATTCACCGCTACGCCCAATCCACCGGTGAGGAAAATGTTCATTCAGGTATTGGCGTACTGGCAGAAAAAAACTACTTTAATTATTTCTCCTAATTAATTAACAATCGATGGAGATAGAAATACAAATATTTGAATTAACCTACATCTAAATTTTTCTTCATTGGCTCAATAACAAAAAATCATTTGTTATTTTAATAGAGGACGCCGGTGATCCAAATATTTACAGATATCAACTTCAGCACAACGCTGGATCACACGTGAAGGCTGAAGAGGAGAAAGCTTCTGAAATTACATTCGCTTTACAGAAACTTCACCTTGTCCTCCCTGCTCGTTACCCATAACAACATTACAGTAACAAATTAAAAATGTAAATGGACAGTTAGCAGTCTAAAAGACATAAATGTTTCTAAACATCTTTGTGTTCTAGAAGTACAGTAATTATTGCTTATGAAATATAAAACAAAGCAGTACTAATCTAGCCAACGACCTATTTAATTTGCTTAATATATTATCTAAGGACCACTGCATTATTTCGCTTCAAAGACAAAACAAAATTCACGGGAACAGCAGGTACTAATGATTAATATTAGTTTTAAATTATTATTAGATTATTAAATTAATGACTAACCAGTGATATCATAAAATAGAGAGTGCAAACTGAAGTGCACAAAAAGCCAGCATACGAAACCTATAATATTGACAAGAGGACAAATAATTTTAATGTGTTGGCTCTCAATGGGCGTGGGTCCTCATCTAGATATCTACATCGGTTATCTTTGCAGAGCCCCCCTGTCACAACAGAGTGAGAATATCGTGCCTTTGGTAGACAGCGCTAGCGATACACCAATGCGCCAATGAGAGTCTATCGCGACAAAGGGACTACAAGTTTTGATTAATTATTGAACAAGTTGGGAAGTAATGAGTGATGCGATCAAATAAAGGAGGGAAACAGATTCCAAAGCGGAGCAGTAAAATTCCCGAGACGAACTGGCTGCAGTTTCCAAACCATTCCCTAATTATGGGAAGCGGGATATTCCAACAATCATGCCACTGCAGCTAACAAAGCATCCGCAGTATGCAATTGCGATAGGTCAACGTGGTCACGATCTGTAGATATCCCGGTTTAACCGGGAAAGGGTGGGTGTGTTCGTTATCTTCGGGAATGATCGAACCTCACGGACCCTTCTCGAGAATCGCACTGCTAGGGACACGCACTGATTTCGTACACTTCTGAACTTGTTTGCGTTTGACGAATACTGAATCGAATATTGCAGTGGTCAGAACAAAGTTTGTTTAATTTAATCTATGATGATCTTAATTGATCATTGGAAACGGTGGCCTGGACCATGAAAGTCCGCGTTTGGTTGAATTCAGTTTAAGTAAGTTTAAATAAGAAATTATGGATTAATAGATTAGAATAGACTAGCAAAACAGACTTACACTTGATGTCTTCTCCCAGATATCAACGAATTGCTATCCGTATCAGGCAACTAACCTCCTTCCACGAAGTTGAAGACGAAAATGACTAATTGTGCGAATTCAAGGTGGTTCGGGTGTTGTGTAACTATGCAGTCCATCAATGCTGGGATCAACAAACACTTATATAACAACAATGAGCGGTGCGGTTGGCAAACAGATTTTTTTATTTTTGAGAAATTTATGCAGCATTGACTGAAAAAATGCCTTCCAAGGTCATTGCAGCCTGTAAAGAGTTCAAAATAAAAAGCTAAGTTGTTTGTTTTCTACATTTTGAAGAGTCCATTGCCAAAAACTTGGTTGCTTTTGTAGTGGATTTAATAGAGATAGAGTAGCCATGGATGACAATTGTGGAATAATAACAAGAGATGATATGAAATGTAAAATGGGTCAAGTAATTTGTTAAATAAAGTATTTCATAGTACAAAACGTATAACTGGCGACGAATATGGGATCAAGCAAAATTGAATATACTTAAGAAAATGAACGAAAGCCAAATGGAGAGAACACAAATATTTGCAAATAGTCAAATAGGAAGGATAAAAGAGTATAATGCCAGCAAGGAAACATTTCCAACCTATATGAAAAGACTCAAATTGTTTTTTTGATGTTAACTATACAGAAGAGGAGAAGAAAGCAAGTATCTTGTTGTTGTTAATGGGGTCAAAAGTGTATGAAACACTGTCAAACCTGGTTATGCCAAGTGAACCAGAACAGCTGTCATTTGATGACATTGAAAAAACTTAAGTTGCTTACTTTGAACCAGCTAAACTTCAAATACTGCAAAGGTTTCAATTTTGGAAAAGAGACCAAAAGGACTGTGAAACTGTAAATGAGTACGCAATTGCTTTGAAAAAGATGGCACTTTCTTGCAATTTTGGCTCATTTCTTCAAGAAAGATTAAGGGACAGATTTGTATCGGGATTGAAGGATGACAGGATCCAGAAACAAATTTTAATGAAAGAAAGGAATTCCAATGAAGTATTGAAAACAGCTATAAGTTTGGAGTTAGTCGAAAAGGAAGCCAAGGAAATGCATTTAAAGGAAGTGAATTTCCATCGAAAAGGTAGACAAGGATCACCATTTCAAGGGAAGATAAAGGAGGTGAAAGGAGTATGTGGATGTTATGAAAAAAAAGCATGGCGGAAGTTGTAAATATGCAGATTACACATGCAGAATAAAAGGATTACAGTTCTGATAATCAAGAAAACGAATGTTAAGAAGAGGATGTTAATGGAATAAGTTTGTACTATACGGTTGGAAAAATATTTCAAGTTGAGGATGATGAACCAATTACAATTAATGTACAAATCAATAAACAAATGTATAGTATGCAAGTTGAKACCGGTGCAACAGTTTCTATAATAAGCGATTATGTGTATAGAAAACAATTTTCTGAATTCACTTTATAACAATGTAGCACAAAATTATATACATTTTCAAGTGTAGAACTACCAGTTGCATGCAAGATAAATGTTCCAGTAATTTACAAGACTGTTCAGAAAAATTTTTGTTTGTTGGTAGTAGAATCTAATAAATTTAGAAAATGTCCAATGTTAATTGGTAGAAATTGGTTAAAAGAACTAAATATAAAGGTTGAAATAATTAATAATATCAGCAATAAGGATTTAGTTACAATTGTAGAGCATTTAGCTAAAATATATCATGATGTTTTAGTAAGGAACATGGAAGGTTCAAGGGTTCAAAGGTAGACATAGTTCTGAAAGAAACCCCACTCCTGTATTCTGCAAGCCACGTCCAGTACCGTATTGTCTAAAAACATTGGTAGCTGAAGAACTGGAAAGGCTTGAGAAGAATGGTATTCTCCGTAAGGTTTCTAATAGTAAGTAGCAATCGTAATAGTTGAAAAAAAAGGTAGCCAAGGCAGCAAGGTTAGAATTTGTGGAGATTATAAGGTTTCGTCAAACCCATTGTCAAGAACTGAACACTACCTATTACCCAACCTGAATGATATATTTGGAACGCTCAAGCAAGGAAAGGTATTTACAGTATTAGATCTAAGTAATGCGTATCAGCAGTTAGAACTAACAGAGAGAGCACAAGAATTAGTTACTATTAATACTCATCTGGGCTTATATAGATATACTCGATTACCTTTTGGAATAAAAAGTGCACCAGCTATCTTCCAATGTACTATGAATAAAATTTTAGAAGGATTAGGTCATGTAATTTGTTACATTGACGATATACTCATTTGTGGTGAAAATGTAGAATCATGTGTAGCAACAGTAGAAAAGGTATTAAAAAGATTAGAAAAAGCAGGATTAAAGATTAAATCTGAAAAATGTTTATTTTTCCAAGACTCTGTGGAATATCTAGGGTTTAAAATAGACAAAACGTCGAACACAAAAGAGTTTAGAAGCTTTAAAAATGCTCCTGCACCACATGATGTTACATCTCTGAGATCTTACTTAGGGATGATAAACTTTTATAGCTGATTTATTCCTAACTTATCAACACAATTACAGCCAATGTATGAGCTATTTGAAATTAAAAAAAATGGAATTGGACAAAGGTTCACGATCAATGCTTTAAGAAAAGTAAAAATTTATTAATGAATTATAAAATCCTTACATATTTTGATCCGAGTAAACCTTTAATATTGACATGTGATGCTTCTCAGTATGGTTTAGGAGTTGTATTAGCGCATGAAATAGACAATAAAGCTTAAAAAAATCTTACTCGTTATAATAAAAAACGCATAAAATTTATGTTTGTGAATAATATCAAGTACAGAAGATTGCCAAATTTGCATATATTCAAAAATTCTTGAAAATATGATGTATCGGCATCTGTATCTTCTAAACCAGATGTCTGCTCAACCCGTGTCATTCAACCCTTTTTAAAGAATTACTTTTCAACCCTCCACCCCTGGAGACACCGGAAGCAACGCGTTCATGAGGGATCCCTTAAAAAGAGTAGCGCAGCGGAAAAGACAAATGAATACGTCAATGGATCGATGAGTCACAAGGTAATCCGATGGCACGGCAACGTCGCCACTAAACTGGCGTGCAAGTATAAGAAAACGACTGAAATCAAGCCATCCGCGAGGACATCGAGTGGCAGCTCATATTTCTCCGAGCTGTCGAAGGGTGGCGAAAAGTCACCCTCGCACCACATTCCGGATGCATTCCGTAATGCACTACCCCTGCGCCCCCTGTCGATCGAGATAGCAGCTTTTGATCGCTTCGCCCTCTCTTGCCCTCGGCTGAATTGAGAGATGTGGATTATACTGGACGGAACTTTTTTTTTGGCGATCAACCCCAAAATTCAGGTTGCAAAAATCAGCTGGTGAGACTGACATGAAGAGGAATCCCACCTTGTTGCTTGAAACTCCCAGATGATCTCTAAATTTCCTATAAAACTCAATTTAAGATAAGCAAAATACTAGAGGTGCCTAAAACTATACAGTGTTAATTTCATGCGACTACGGTTGACTTTTATGAAAGCGTTAAAAGAAAAAATCTTGTCATTCAACGATAAGAGATCTCGCATTTACGCTTTATCCAGAATAGATACACACATGTATGTACATGCCTATTCTGGATAGAGTATTGAAGAAAAACCGTAGAAAAACTCCAATCAGATCTCGATTATTTCAAGCCAATCTTCAACACCTTCATCAACACGATGGATAGACGCAAAACCACCAGGCCATGCTGTACGGGGGCATCTGTTGACCATATGTTCAATTGTGTGGAAGGGGTCTCCACATTCACAAGAAGGGTTGACAGATGGATCCCATTTATCAAGAAAAAAGTTGCATTTTCCATGACCAGTGCGAAGGCGATTTAGAGTGACCCAAGACTTTCTCGGAAAGTCAGTTCCTGCTACCTTTTCTGTAGGATCGTCTATAATCTGTTGATTGAATATTATCATGTTTCTTAAGTTCCCAAACAGAACACCATCCATCTTCAATCATGTAAGGAAATCTTCTGTCCACAGAGATTTTCTGGAAGTTAGCCGAGTTGTAGGCAGTCAGAAATCAGAAACTCGTTAGCAGCTGATTGATATTTCTGCTAAGCTTTATATGTTTATGTATACTCCAGACAGGACATCAGTACTCAACAGTGCTATAAAGCAAGGCAACCCAACTTGTACCAGCAAGTGTAATTTTTTTACTGATCATTTCTGAATGTTTCTTGTAAGTTAGAGAGGTAGGTATCTAGTCACTTCAAGGATAATGGATAAGAGCAGCAAAGCTATACTGAAATCAGACTTGCAGAAGTATGTCGGCCTTACTTACTTGTATAGTAAATGTCTTTAAAATGAATGGCCTTAAGGTCCAGATTTACTCGTCATTTTACAACCCCCTTCCTCACCACAGACCAGAGCTGGGAACCTAGTAAATTATACTCCTCGAGGGGACGACAACACCCCCTAACACACACATAAGCCGGTGGATTATCGTTCAATTTGTATCCGGACGATTATTTTAGTTCCGCCATGCTAGCGAGTCGTTTGGCCGGATTAACACGGCCGTTATCATCGATTTCGGTTCTTATCGTGTTCTCACATGAACTGCTACGAGTTTTCAAGTGCAAAGAATGAATGCCCGAGTGGTTTTCCAGATTTCAGCGGCTAGGCGATTAGTTTGTGTGCTTTGCGCCGAAGAATAGGAGTGATCGAGTTTGAAAAGGTCCAGGATTCATGATGAAACATAAATCAAATGCTGTATTCGGTTACGGTTACTTTTTATAAATGAGCACTTATTAAATTTTAGAATAAGAGAAAACTTAGTGATATTTCCGGGTCCTTTCTTTATTCAGCTACTAGTATTATATCTCTATTAACATTATTGTAGCAAAGCACAGGTTGCAATTAGTACAAAGCGCTTGTTGCAGGTGTATTTGTCATTTTTTGTTTAACTATGTGCGTGAAGAAAGAACAAATTCACGATGCCACTTTACTTCATATCCTGTTCTCATCCTAGATACATATAAAGTTACATTCTATTCTATTTGTAATCATCATTGGTTTTCCCAGGGAACATCGGACTGCCCTCTATTTGTATCAAAATGTGTACATGAAAATGAAATGATATCTAGCAATAGTAGTAGTATACAATATATAAGTTTCATAGGGGCTTCAAAGTTTCTAACCAATCTAATACTTCAGGGGTGGGTTGATGAATAATTGAGAAACCACCACGAAACTTAGTTAACGAACGATGTTCTTTATTGAGTGCATATGGACGTCTTATAACTGGAGGAGTGATATTTGCTAAAACAGGCAGCCAAGGTAAAGGTGTAGATTTAATTGTGCCAGAAATGATCCTCATTGCAGTGTAAAGTTGTGAGTCTACTTTTTGTTAGTAGTTATCCGTTAGGGGTTGGGTTTCCTTTGAAACCAGCGGTTCTAAATCTGTGTGTTATCTGGTCATACAAAACCTCAGTTCATGTTCATGATCTGTGCTTTCAACCTATAAACTTGTAAATATGGTCATGATGTACTACGGCTACCCCCATATTAATGCTATCTTAACCCCATTGAACTGGTTTAGCAAATAGCCAAATCTTTTTATGATAAAGACGTTAGTAAAACAGCATGTGTGGACTGAAGCTCTGAACCAAGTTTCCGAGAATGTGTGGAATTCCTGCGTCAATCGCACGGAAACACTAGTTAAACAATCTTTTGAAAAAGATAATATCCTTGATGAATTTCGTCCACTGGTATTTACAGTTAACGGTGAGTCAGATTGTGAAGACCACGATGACGAGTTTTCTGAAAACGATGATAATTGATTTTTGTATTCTAGATATTAAGTACGTTGTTTTCTATTATTATGTGTGCTTATTATATTCTCTTAATAAATGTTTTTTCTGATAATGGTTATCTTGAAACGTTCCTTTTTCTAATATTATATATGTCTCTGTAAAGGATATTAAAAAACAAGAATTAAAAAATACACAAGTTACCATTTTAAAAACCTTCGTTGTATCAATGAAAATTAATACCTTGGAAATCTTTTAAAAGTATATATCCTTTTATTAAATACACAGATTTTCAATTAAACTTCACCTACATTTTCTTTATAATTTTTGGCAATTACCTATTAAGAATGTTTGAAAGAAACGTAACATTTATTTGTTGTTTTCAATTATTGCAAATTTAATACGATCGAACAAAGTACTTGATATAGTCATTTATATAGCTATATTACTAACTTAAAACTTTTTTCAAATCTCTTCAAATAAGTTTTCTGTTAATGACTTTTTTGGTACCTAGGAAGGCCATGAATTTCAAGCTTAAGATCACTTTGCAGGTTAATTAAGCGAACCTATAATATTTGTATAAGCTTTTTGGTCACAAAACCCATTAAACGAGATATTTTTATAGGCCCCCTGATACAATGAATATAATTTAAACATATTCATGCATCCTTAAAATGCATTATTAAAAATAGACTATACTAAATAACCAGCAGTGCAAACAAACTTATTTTTTCCCAAAAGTAGGAAAATATACAGGATGTTTCACGAATGATAATGACCCTGACGAAATTAAAAATGCAACCCAAAATACATTTGCGGAGGTAACATTGATAATCGTTCATCGTCTTAAAAAATGTAAAACGTAGAGAGATGTATAAATACGTAAATTTTGACACAAACTTCAATCATTTGTTTTAAGTAAATTTGGTATTGTAAAACAAATTTTATTTTTGAAAAATGTTTATTCAATAAATTAGTGTAATAAATGCTCAAAATGTCGCCCCACGCTGTTTTCACAAGCTTGAATTTGTGCTCAAAACGATCTTTTAACATGCATTAACATTTCTGGAATGATGGATCTACATGCATCACGTATTTTATTTTCTAAATGTTCTACACTTTCAATTGGTGTTTGGTATACTTGCTCTTTTACCATTCCCCACAGAAAAAAATCTAAAAGAATAAGGTCCGGGCTTCTCAGTGGCCAAGGATTAATTGAACCTCTTCCTATCCATCGGTTAGGCAAAACCAAATCAAGATGATTTCGCATTATTCTGTGATAATGCACAGGTACCCCATCTTGTGGGAATCACAGATCTTGTCTTACTTGTAAATTTGCGTTTTGGAGAAGTACCGGTAAAATTTTTCTTAAAAGATTTAGTAAAGTCATGCCGTTTAAACTATCTTGAAAAAGATAAGGTCCAACAATTTGATTCCCCAATATTCCGCACCAGACATTCGTCGAGTAGGTAGTTTGAAAATGTCCTTCTCGAATCCAACGTGGATTTTCTTGCGCATAATAATGCATGTTGTTTGTTAACTCCACCATTATTAGAAAATCTTACTTCATCTGAGAAGCAAATGTTGTCATAAAATCTCACAATCAAATTTTGGTGTTTCCGAAAAAAGTTACAAAAACCCAGTCTTATAGGATAATCTATCTCCTTTAAGGCCTGAACCAATTGCAAGTGATACGGATGAATTTAATTGCCTTTAATTATTCGGTGTACTGAAGACAGACTAATACCGATTGCTCTTGAGACTACCCTTTGACTAATATGAGGATTTCCGTCAATCATTTCCAATACTCTAATTTCATTGTCGGGGCCTGTTGCTGTTATTTCTCTTGACTTTTTCAGCGGTGGCCAGTTTGTCCTTAAAGTTAATTCAAGTCTCTTGAATATTTTATCGGCAGAAGCTCTTCTATTTGGAAAACGTTGTCTGTATAAACGGGCAGCAGCGGAAGCATTTTTCTTGCATTCACCATAAATCAAAATCATATCTGTTTTTTCATCATTTGAATACATTTTGACTTTTAATAAATACAGTGACAGGAACCATAGCGCATAGGCGTTATGGATTCCCAATTTATTTTTAAAATAATACCATTATGTAAAGTAACCACATTGGCTATGAGAATGTATTTTGGGTTGCATTTTTAATTTCGCCAGGGTCATTATCATTTGTGAAACATCCTGTATTTTATGTAAATTTTGTTATATATGCACATCAGTTGCGATCAAAATATCGATACTTTTTCGTCCTGGATAATTTCGTTGTAAAGGTTAAATAATAATTTTTAAACTATTTTGACAAATTTGCTTCTATTTGAACGTATTTTCCAAAGACTGGAATATTCGATTGCAAATATACTTGTTTCTTTTTCATGTCAACAGGTTTGGTGTAAGAGTAGCTTTATTAGGCTAAGCTTCGCCCTGTTAAGATGAAATTTATGTATCTCTAGCCATAATTAATTATATAATTAATTATAATTAATTATATATTATATATAATTATAATAAGAACGATATTATTATAATGCTACTTCCATCAAGGCAGAGACTCTTGGAACTCTTTTCGACCTGATGTCGACCCTATCTCGTTTCAGTCTGCAATAAATGAGTTTTATTCCGGGCTTGTTTCGCTACAGGCAAGGGGAGGGTCCACTGACTGGAAATCCAATATATTATATGGATTTTTATTGCGTTGTACTGGGGTGTCGCCAGTAACGACCACTGCAACCAGCAAATTGATTCAGTTAGCGTAAATGACGACCATAAACCACGATAACAACCAGCCACTGTTCGATTTGTCACCGTTTCTTTTTGCGAAGACAACTCAGATCAATTCAATTTTCTCTTAGAGAACCGAATCACTTGTATTGCTTTCGGTCTGTTGCTGCATTTCACCAACCCTTGTACAGCAGGGGGAGCTCAACAGATCTCGTTTGCACTACAAAGCTATCTGCCAATCTTTTCCCTTAAGAGAGCTGTATGCAAAGACGGCTGGCACACAAGGGAAACACGTCAATTTGGTCGTGTGTTGTCAGAAGGGTTATCCGAAGCATCAGTTCTGATCGGGAATATTTGACAGGATGGTTGAAAAGGGTAACGAAACGTCAATAAGGAATGGAAAAATTTGTGATGAAGCGGATATTTAACTTTTTGGGGGAAGGAGCATGGAAAGGTTCTTGTAAATAGTATAATTTAGTACTTTTAAAATAATATCATCGGAAGTTGAAAAGGTAGAAAAATTTATATTTAATATTGTAAAAAGGATTAAAATTCCTTCTTTGTTTTAAAAAACTGCTGAATATAACCCTCTCAAGCTTACAAACACCTTACATATTAAATTTTCAGGCATGTATTTCATACTGGCCCTTACCAGTTCCTTTGGGAATTCAATATAATCCCGTGTTTTCGTTTCCAGGATTATGCGGGAGGCACCCGGAACCCTACTACGGCCGTCTCATAGGAAAACTCCAGGAATTCGCCCACGGGATCAAGGGAACAGCATACGCCGTGGACGAAAGCACTATCTTCATCAAGGGCTTCTCGTACGACGGCACGGGTCCGGACGCCTTCTTCTGGATCGGCAACTCGCCCAGACCGAGTCCCGAGGGAATCATCATCCCCTACCCCGAGGACTACGCCGGACGGTGAGTAAAAAAAGCACCTAATTGAACAAAATCCGTTAAAGCCTCCGAAACAACGTTGTACCATTACGTCATGAAAATCCAAGCACAAATAAAATAAACACGGGAACTTAAGGAGGATTTACGGGAAAACGGAACAAAAACTCCTTCGCAGGGGAGGGGAAGTAATCTCTCAGGTCCGGTAGAGGTGGGCGCGAACTTATTTCGTAATTGCGGGTATCGTTAAAGGAAAATTGTGATTCTTGCATTTGAATGACATCTCGATTTGATAATGAGTGTTAAAAGAAGAGATTTCTTTTGTTTGTGGCTTATTTTGGGCGGTTTTGAGTTGTAAGGATTATGCGCGCTCCCATCTTTTTTTTCCCTTTGAGTTGCTACCCCCTATCATTAAATAGCTTAGAGCTATCAACGACATAAACGGAGTAAGCCGATTGTATTGTTACTATGACTACCGAGCCAGACGTTTCCTTTGTGAAACTGCCTTTAAACTTTTCGTTTACTGAAACACGAACGCCAGAAAAACACTTTAAATACCCTTGTTGAAATCCATTTTGCACGTTTTATAGCGCGAGTTCATTACAAGGGTGATTCATTAAGAATGGGCAATCTCTGAACATGCCTTATGCAAATGTTGCAGGTTTATGAGATACAGGGTGTTTCTCAATAGTTTTGTGATTTCAAGCAGTATCGTCTGGAAAATTGGCAATTTATGTTTTTTTGGCAAGAAAATTACGAATTTAATGCTAAATTCGGCACTATGTATACAGGGCATTAGTTACACCCTGTTACTTAAGTAAATTGCAACATATCTTTTTTGCCTAACGAGTTATGGCTAAAATGACTAGAAAATCTAAAAGGCAGTTCCATTTTCAATAAACGGGTTCCTTGTTTATTACATGTAACTCTGTCAGTTTTTGAGTTATTTGCATTTTAAACATTAAGTGTAAAGACTCCTAAGCCACCGTTATCACTTTGACTTTTTTTTAAGTAGGCTTGTGTCAGCACTTATCAATTTTTCGTGTAAAGAAATATTTGACAATTTTACTGTCACTAAGTAAGAGTGTTTATTATGTTTTTCTAATTTATTTAGTATTATTTGTAGTTAAACTTCTAAAATAAGAAAATGCCACGACATAATTAATTTTCTAACAATGAAATGAGTGATATGATTTGTGGTTTCGCTCAGTCAAATTATAGTAGACTTGGTGCAGCCAGAAGGTATTTAGAATTATACCCAAATCGAAGACAACCCAATCACAAACTGTACAGACGTATTTGCATCCGCCTAGGCGAAACAGGGTGTCTTCGTCCTAAAAGCTTAAGTGGTGCTAGAAAAACTATCAACGTCGATGATGAAGGCGAGGWTTTAGWTCTTATTTCGGAAAATCCAGATATCAGTACTCGTCGGTTAAGTGCGGCAACAGGAATAAGCCAGTCGTCTACCTGGAGAATTTTAAAGAAAGATAATCTCCATCCATATCATTATACTCCTGTACAAAATTTGTTACCTCAAGATTTACCAGTTCGCCTACAGTTTGCTCAATTTATCTTAGGTAAAGAATCCGAATGRGGCGACGTTGTCTAGGCGAGATGTTTTTAATTGGAAAAACAATCATTTGTGGTACTCCGGAAATCCACATGCTCTAATGGAACGATATTTTCAGCATGAGTTCAATGTAAATGTTTGGGGTGGTGTGATATCTGTTTTTTTACTGGTTCTTTTGAACTTCCTCCTAATCTGAACGGGCCTCTCTATTAAAATTTCCTTGAACAAAATTTAAACACACTATAGAAGATGTACCACTAGCCATAAGGCGGAACATGTGGTTTATGCAAGACGCGGCACCGCCACATTTTTTTTCTGCCAGTACGCCAATACCTGAATGAACATTTTATTTCCCGGTGGATTGGACGTGGCAGTGAATTTGTTTGGCCACCTAGAAGTTCAGATTTCAACCCTCTAGACTTCTCAATTTGGTCGCAAMTTAAGGACATGGTTTACAAAGAAACAATCAATTCCATCGATGAATTACGACAGAAAATTTAAGAAGCTGCTAATATTACTAAAAATAATCGACAAATGTTACTTGATATTCAAAGATCTTTAAGGATACGCCTTACGAAGTGTATTGAAGTGGAAGGTGGTCATTTTGAGCATTTACTATCAAGTTTTCTGTTATTACTGTTACTGATTGTTATTTGTTGCCTTTACTGTTGTTACCCGCATTGTAGTAATTTAAAAAATTAAATTCATGTTACAACAAATAAAATTCATTAAAGTGCAAATAACTCAAAAACTGATAGAGTTACATGAAATAAACAAGAATGCCTTTTTATTGAAAATGGAACTGCCTTTTAATTTTTCTAGTCATATTAGCCATAACTCGTTAGGCAATTTACTTAAGTAACAGGGTGTAACCAGCATAATTCTCTTGCCAAAAAACATAAAGACTAGCAAGTTATCAAATCACGTAAATATTTTAAGGGCACATTCATAAACGCAAATATGCTTAAGATAGTTAAAATAATTCTAACAAGAAATTGCTTTAAAAATTAGACACTTAAAATCCACTAATCCTAATCATTTAGTTTCTTATGGACCCTTCATTCATCGAATTTTATGTATTGTATTTGATTTACGTTATAATTTGTCTATTACCTAATTGTTGACATGCGTACGCCAGTCCGAAGGCAGTTAGTTACTGGAATGCATAGTTACACAACATCATAACCAACTTGAATCTGCACGATTGGTCATTTTAGTCTTAAATTCAAAGCAGTGAGGTTCAGTGCCGTGCACAGCAATTTGCAGATGCGTGGTAACGTTTAAACAACAACGAGGGTAAGTTTTACGTATTTGTCCACATATTGGTTGAATGCTGTTATACTTAAATTCAATTTAGTTCAACGAATCGCTGGCA
This sequence comes from Rhyzopertha dominica, assembly GCA_025024175.1. Classification (NCBI taxonomy): domain Eukaryota; kingdom Metazoa; phylum Arthropoda; class Insecta; order Coleoptera; family Bostrichidae; genus Rhyzopertha; species Rhyzopertha dominica. The sequence continues at coordinate 7,250,183 of QCXZ01000138.1, forward strand.
TCCTTTGTTGAGACAAGCACCTTTACTCGCCAATGAAGAAACATTATTATAGATTACAAATCAATTTAGTAATAATTGTTATGATACGTTTTGTTCTGATAAGCCGCTGCAATAGCAAATTGGTGAATAGTATGTCCCATCCATTAACACTGAAATTCTAATTCTTAACTACGCTTTTTCAACCTAAGTACAAAAACGATTGCACTATAATGGAAACACGTCTTTGAGAACGTAACTTTAAACTTTATTCAACTCTAGGAGTTACGTCTTCTACGCTAACTATTCTAGTACAATGCTCAGCTATCTGCAAAGCCTCCCATTCAGCCCTGAATACAGACTTCATATCATTTGGATTTATCTGATTCACCCCAAACTCTTCACTCTGACCTTTTTCAAAAGCCTCTCCCAACAACAAAGCGTAGATGCTTCTCAGTCCAAAGACGTTGAGGAAATACCAAGATGCAGAAGACACCCAAGAGGCGTCCAACTGGGGAAGTTCTATTCCTCTTTGAAGCATGCTCTGGAACCTTCAACAAATCCTTCAATGTCAGACAAGAAAAATTTATTTTCTTACCGTAAAGTCAGCATAAAGGGCACCTTCGTCGTTATGAACCCAGAAAACATCCAGTTGATCCAACCACCTATGAAAATCATCGGTACTATGTTCGTCAGGTTGTCCTTGGACATGTCGGATACCATCGCAGTGTTAGTGAAGATGTTCGGAGCTTGCCACTGTTTCTTTTGGGTTAGATAACCATCGTCCTCTTTGTTGAACGCCTGCTTTCTCATCAGATATCCAGCTTCTGGTATGAATCCGCTGTTTTCTCTTAGCAGTCTGGCCCGTTTCAATATCTGGTTGTCTCTAATTTGACAAAGCTCGATTTTCTTCGGTACCACAAATAAGATGGACACATAGTGACGTATGATGCCCATCAGAAAGGTGATGAAGATTATAGGGAGAAAGACCCATATTCGAATTTGAGAATCGACTATCAAGTCTAACACCATGTTGACACTTTGACTAGGGAACTGTCATTTTCTGAGCGTCCGTTAGAAGCTTGACATTGTCAAATGTTCTGATTTATAAATGCATTTAGAGTGGTTTAAAAGTTAATATATTTGATATCGTTTGTCAAGTTTTTTTGTGCTTTACTTTTTATTGAAAGATGATGGATGCATCGATATTAACAAAAAAAGTTTTATCACAAAATTCGTTTAGAAACATGTCCTTTGACAGAATAATCGTGATAAATTTCAATATAAGCTTTTTTCTTATCGGCATGTTCCACACAACTATGTTTTATGTTATTAGCATTCTACATTTCGGTATAAATTTTTACCTTTCCAGTAAGTTACTCCTAAACATCATGTTGTTTATGCAGTTCCATTATTTTCTTAGATTCTGTCATTATTACATCGATCAAAGTCACTGACTTCGTGATTGTCGTATCTTTGCAACGCATAGTTTTATAATCTCTTAATACCCCGATTAAAACAATTAACAAAAAGGACTAAATCTTTATTTTCTCCAACCCTTTAGCTCCCCCCCCCCCCCCCCCCGTTCAAAAAAGTGAACACTACATCACCGTTAAACCATTGTGTGTACATTTAGATGTAAATTTAAGGCCATTCGTCTTCCCGCCCGTTCCTGTTGATTAAATATAGTGCAGTGAGCCACCCCACCATACAACCCCTCATATATATTTAAATCATGAAGCGGATACGGCTATTATTGCCATTAGGATAATTGGGGGAACACTAGGGGACCGAGATAGATCACTGAGGAACTCCGTTTGAATATTTTTGCGGGTAAAAAGCTATACAGAGAGGAAATTGAGTGAATTAGCATAATACAGATTTCTCTATGGTACTTAGATTTTTACGAAATGCAAATTGAAGGATTCTCTAAACATTTGTCAGAAAATACGTTGAATGTTTTCAGTGCTTATATATGAAATTATTACGTTTTATTTGATAAAATATTGACCAAAAATTATTTATATGACGTTTTGATTACACCCGTAATCTTTGGCACACAAAAGAACCTCCAAAAATTATAACACAAAAGTCATTAGAAATGCACCTGAGGCAGTGGAAACTCTCAGTATTTAATTGCAGGGTACTAGAGCAGTTAAGGGTTCACCCACGATAATTTTAGATTATGAGGCTAAAGTTACTGAATTATTAATTATGACAAACAATTTAATTCTGCGCTAATTGTTTGGAGCCTCATCATTATACATGGATTGAGTGACCGTTACATAGAAATAAGAAAAGTAAAATAAGGGCGCAGAAAGAAACCAGCGAACATGGTAAAGACATTAGTAAGAACTAACGAATCAGTAAGAGTGTTTAAATTAGCTGAAAATAAAACCGCAAACAAGTACAAAGAATTATACAAGATACAAAGAGCAGAGAATAAAGTCAAAGAATTAGTAAACGTAATATTTCGTGTGGAAAAAAATAAACTAAAGTGGTTTGAGTTCCTGGTGAGAATGAATAAGAAAATGCCAGGAAAACCAGTATGGGAGGGAGAAATTTTTATTAACGAAAATCAGGTTGTGCATTGTTTTCTGCTTGTCTTTGCCGGTGCCTAGTAGGGTCGTCCCGCACTTTAAAATTTGATAGTTTTATCCTATGCCTCTTATTGCTTACATCATGTATACTAGTGCTACGCATCTATTTTGCTTTCAAATTAATTTAACTCGTAACAAACGGCGGTAGAAAAAATTACCCTGTTTCAAGCATTTCCTTAAATCCGCCATTAACTACGTAAAAGGTTCCTAGTTTCCGTCATGCGCACTATTACAGCTCTCTAGATAGCAGACGCTCACTGTTGTCAGTTTTATAAGTAGCGAGAAAAATACGAATAATGCAACCATTTAATCTGACAAATAAACTCGAAAGTTTAACCAACCTATGTAAACAAAAACGCGTGGCTAGAGTTAGGTTAGGTTTATTACGTTGCATATGGGACACATGCATCCCGTGCGATGTTGTCAGTGGTACTTTACCGTTTTCTTTCTAACCACAGCCAGAGACAGACCTGATAGTTTCAAAATGTATCATATCGTTGTCATAGGTAAGTATACAAACTTTAAACATTATCAAAGAATAACTCAAGCGTCGTTTAATTCCTTATAATAAAAACAAGGGTTCAAAAGCTTTCGTGTTTTAACAAAGTCCAGTGAATGCGCTTATTATATTGAACTATTCAGTATAGAATAAACTGACTGAAAGGTGATTTAAGTTATTTTCACAAATACGCCTTAAGTTGACTCATGAAAACCCCATATCAAAAATATACTTATCATTGTCACAATGTCAGTTTATGGGTATTTTCCTCACTGCATCGCGAAAATTGGCAACGCGGCGCAGCTGAGCAAAAATGTAAACAAATATTACTGGCAATGCCGCTAGAGCACTGGTGTTTTGTTGGTGTTTCTTGCTTTTGTCAGCATGAGAAGCTTTTGCGTCATCTCTGTGGAGGGATATCGAGGCATTTGAAATGCATATTAAAAATCCATTCCTTCACAATATTTTTCTTGGCTAACAAGAACCAGAAAAAATCGCAAAAAAATTGTTTTTGTGTTTAATTTTCTATGTACACTTTAAATGTAAAATAAAAACAAATGTGGGACGACCCCGTTGGCGGCTTGCTAAAAACCTATTTTTGTTTTAGCATGTACGTAATACCGGTTTTAACCTAAAAAATAGAGGTTACCGGGAACAAAAAACATTTAACCGGTTTTAATCGGTAACCGAAACCGATATGACACCAACCGGTTAAATACCGGTAACCAAACCGAAAAATATAACGGTTTCATGGCCTGCTTTCTACTGGATTGGTTTAGATTTTATCGGGTTGCCGCCTTGTTTCTATGAATTCTCGCTTCTTTGGTGATTTGTATGTGTACTTTCAAAATCTTGTTTTGACAAGGATTACAGGTGTAATCGAAACGTTGGAGTAATAATTCTTGATCACTGTTTGATAGCGACAGTAAAAACCGATACAGATAAACTGGTTATCCTTTTTTTCGTATCTCTCACTCTTTTCGCGGTGTCAGTGATGAGCGTCGAATCTGATTCACCCTGGACAGGCGAAATTTCATGAATTTATGAACTTAGAAGAAAATGCTAGATGACATCATCAGACGAGATAATTTTTTGTTATCCTCATCAAAAAAATTCCTTCTCCCTTTGTAGACCGCTCCAGCGCGTTCCCGGCATTCCTTCCACCCTGCAGGATTCTGCTTAGACCGGCAACCTCCCCACGTATCAACTATAATGCACTGCGAACTCACTTAGCAGTTAATAAAGATGTTGAGCTGACTTCATCGCAATTACGGTCACCCCCTCGGCGTCGTCGGTCCTCGTCGCTCCCGAGGGCTCATCTCGTCATCCCTCTCGTCGAAAGCTCAATATTCCCAAGTTGCCATGTCATCAGTTGGCTGTGGCGATTTTGATCTGGCTCGGTGACCGTTTCGGGGTTGTCGGATCGAAACGTAAAAGAGATTCCGCGCGACGGTGGCGTCATCGATGCTCGTCGGGGGTGGTGTTTGCTGCGTGGGCTATTTTACGGAGCCACGTGGGTGGGAAAGGAGTTTTTCAGTAAATTTCAGGCGAGCGTCGTAGGTGTGGGTGGGTATATCAATCAGCTGATTGAGTTATGGGTGCCTGCGTAGCAGGAAGGCGTAGGTGGTAGTGGGTGTTGATATAACCAAAGAAAGTTGGACTTCTTTTGTGAATAGTATGGTATAGTAATGCAACTATCTTACCGTTATTACAACCCTGCAATAAAATTTATCTTTCATCTCGAAAAGCAGGCGGCCCCTCACAAGTTACCGCAAATAACCGGATTACCATAAATTTAGGTCCGATTTTCGGAAGATGGTTAAGCAGGGTCGGATTATTTAAAGTTCACTTCCTGTCAAACCAAAACTAGCATTCAGTCTTAGTATTTCTGTGCGAGAGACAGGAGAAGCGAAAAATGTTCCTTCCTTGGGAAAAAGCTGCTCCAAGTACCGCTCAGAATGAAGTTGCTGATGCTGACATGGAAGTGCAAATTGAAGAAAACAAGAGGAATCGTCGTTACCTTACCCAAGATGCCAAAGAAATCATAAAAAATATATACAATTTTTTGATAAAAGAAGAGTGCAGTGCTCCGTTATAAGTGACAAGTGAAATGGTTGGTATCCTCTACACGACTGTGATAGATATTATTGAAAATAAAAGCAGTTAAAGAAAATCACGCAATTCGGAGAAATTTCAAAAGAGCTTGGGATAGAAATTTAAAAAGTGATGTACCAGATGTATAAGGAAAATAAAGTTCCAACTATCGCAAGTCTGAAATTAAAACTTTTGGAATTAGGATTTGACATAAGTTATTGCGAAGAGTGGTTCAGAAAATACTTGAGGAGCATCGGTTTTAATTATAGTACATTAAACCAACGTTTGTTCATAATGGAATCAACCCGACTAAAAAGAATGAGATGGGATTATATAAACGAAATCAGAAGGTACCGCCAAGAAAATCGTAATATCGTATATTTGGATGAAACGTGGTACGACACCCACGACTTGATAAAAAAGGGTCTGACAGATGGGGCAAATAACTGCATTCTGCAAGCACCACCTTCGAGAGGAAAAAGAATTATAATTCTTCATGCGGGAGGAAGTGATGGATGGGTGGAAAATGGCTTATTACTGTCAGCGAAACAGATCCAAAATTGTTCTGCTGACTACCATTGCGACATGGACTTTGTACTTTTTGAAACTTGGTTTCAGCAGCATTTACTGCCAGGGCTACCACCGGGATCTGTTATAGTCATGGATAACGCGAGTCATCATTCAAAATTAATGAACGAAGCGCCAACATCAGTTACAAAAAAATAGAAATAATTGATTACATTAAAAATAATAAAATTACAATTCCGGATGGAAAAGTTACCAAAAAAGATCTGTTGACAATAATAAAAAATCTCAACATACCTAAACAATATCGAGTTGATGAACTAGCGAAAGGACATGGAAATATAGTTATGCGTTTGCCATCGTATTATTGCGTCCTAAACCCAATTGAATTAGTGTGGACTGTGGAGTACACTGAAAAGAGGAATACGAAGAAACAATACATGTCCGCGTTTAAGTTCGGGAGTTGTAGATTTAGTGCGTAGAGAGGTAGGTAGTATAACGGAAGAACTGTGGAAAAGCTGTATTAAGCATGTTATTGAAATTGAAAATAACTATACATCCCCAAATTTTAAAAAATTTATAATACCTGTTAATGATGATGCTAGCAGGGATGCAGAATTTGACAATAGTGATGATGATAATAATTATTATATTTAAGTTATGTCGGTGTAAAATATTAGACTTTTTTTTGTAAAAATATAATAGATGTATGGAATTATTTTTTTTGTATTTAGAGCTTTAGATAAAAAATATATTTTTATTATTTTCTTTTAAAATACTTGTTTTTTGTTTACATATTTAATTATGTTTACCGTTAACCGCATGTTTCCAATAGTTAAAGATTGTAAAAATATTAAAATGTATTGTTTATGATTTTCGGCTAGCACAGCATTCAACATATTCACAGGATATAAATATTACAGGAATGTTAAGAATCAAAATAAAAATCTTTAGGAATGCGAGATTTTTCTTTCCATGTTAAAAATGCTCATATGTGCATGTAGTTAGATTACAAATTTCATTATAACTAGATATACTTTGCTACTCATCTAAAACTATGTACAATTCATTTTGAGACGTAAATAAAAACGATCTGTGTAAAACCTCTTATTAACAGAATGATTAAAAACTACTTAGAATAATATACACTACACTGTGACCTCTCGCACAGCTACTTTTGATCGGCTGCTCTTTATTAGTCGGGCACGGGCCGTGGGTCGTTTTAAGTTAAATAAAGTAAATGAATTTAAGGGCGCCACGCAGTTGTAAAACACCGCGCTTGGTAAAACTGCGAAACCAAATGTTATGTGAAATTACGCAATTGATGACTATTTTAACTGTATATATATTGGCAAAAAAATATCACTAGTTACAAGATCTTGGCCCGAAATAGTACTATTTGGTTCACATTTAAAATAAATCGGACAGTGACTTTTTTCATTAATATATGAAATGTGAATTTAATTAAGTATATGCAAAGAAAATATCTGGCCTGTTAGACGGTGCCCTTCAAGGTTGGTTCCGGGATAATTCTCGGTCTGACCGGTGCTACTACGCTGACCTCCAGTCCCTTGCCCGTTGTTGTGTTTCAGCGTCTCCAACTTTATTATTACTCAAGAAATAGGCACAAATACCAGTAACGTCCAGGTAGTTGCTCCTCGGTATAAAAGAAAAACCCTGCAAGCGCCAAAGGGCGTCTTTGTGAAAACTATCTTTAGAGAAAACCTTTAACTCACCTCTTTTCGAGGGTTTCTCTTTTTAGGTAACGTAACGGGTCGAAAATGCTTAGATAGTTACGATATATCCTGCAAGTAACGAATTACAAATTTAGCTGAAACAACCCTTTAGACAATTGCGTGATTGGAGACGCTGACACAAAGTAAATTATTGGCGTTAACGTTAGGAACTTTTGTTATAGTTGAATTAAAACGTCTGCCTATACACGAGGCTGGCCAAGCTCCGTCTTTCGGTCAGTGCTGTCCGCGCAAAAAAAATTAGCAAGAAAACTTGAAAATCTGCATGCAAGAGACAACTGTTGATAATTAAGTATACTAATATTGCTTGTCTTGCAGGTCTCTACCTCTTAGAACGTTTATTGTTACAACACAAATAAGAAACGAGTTTTAAAACGGCTTAAAGCCGGCACTGGAAATTTGCAAAATCACAAAGAGAGAGTTTTATTTATGAGGGGTCGCGTGCCGTTCCAGCTGTGCCTGTAAATGAAAGGTAAATAGTATTGCAGGGTTGTAAAAAAGTAAGAGAGATGCACTACTATAGGTATCATTTCCAGAATAAACCGGTTCTGTACCTGAGCCAGGCCAGGTTTGCAAATTTTTATTGCCGTCCATTTACAACCCTTGTAAAGTACTGTAAACGTTACAACCGTAAAATTCTTCTTCTCGGCATTTAGTTAAACTGATTTGTTTCATTTATTGTGACCCACACCCTGATTATTTAAAGCATCTACAAGTATAACTCAACGGTCAATATTTTAAGTTATAAAAACATATATGCTTTAATAATGTCATCTTCCATCAGAAGCTGATGCGTAATTAGTTTGTCGCCAACAACTTAATCAAACCGGTATATCCCCAAAAGTGTCGTCAAATAAGTAAAAAGGACCCACCTTCAGGCCTTAAACCAAGATTTCCAATTAAACGTAAACATCTCCTTACACAATCTCGCTCTCCTCTACTCGGCTTCACTCCCATTCCTAATGAAACGTAAAAGGAGACCCGGGCACGAAAATATCAATAAAAACTCATTAACTTAAGACCGAACGCTCCGGGGGGTCTTTCCCTTTATCTGGCAAACGCAGAACCGTTTCAAATGCTCATCCCTCCGGATAACGTCGAGTGGATGTTCCTGAATGTGTAGGGATTGTGCAAATGCATCGGATATTGCTCTGTATCGCCAGATATCGGCATTAGGTTGGCAGGGGATGATGGTCTCACCCACGTTCGGAATCGCCCACGATTCGAACGTAAATAACGGGCGCGTGGAGTTGAAAATTAAGTTTGGGGATGAAGGTTTCAGCGCTGAAATGTGTTCCTCTATTGTTTCAGGGATCCACCCGTCTTGAGGGCTTATAACAACACCGATGTTATCCTGCGGCTGCCGATGGGAAAGAGAATTAGAGATATCCGATGGTTGTCCGTCTGGTGTCGACGATTCACTGTAAGTGTTTTTTTTTCTTGTAATTTTAAAGGTTTTTAGTATAGGATAGTAGAGTATTATTTACAGACATACGAGTACAAAATATTAATTCAGGTACTCACCAGAATCTTTGAATACATGGAAGAAATAATTATATTAATATTAATATTTCGGCGTGTTGTCTTCTACAGCTCTTATTGTCACATATAAATTTCATTTACAGATTGTCCGAGCGAAAATTGGTACACCCTAGGGAGGTAAAAATTTTGCCTTTCTTATCTATCAAAACTACAATGAAAATAAATATCAACCCTTTTATTTAGAAAAAATTCATACTAAAATAATTATTTCAACTATCAGAAGTATATCAATAAATTATTACGGTTACTAACTGAAATTCCATGACATAAAGAATAAAGATACTCAGTAGAACAACAAATAATACTATTTTAATTTAGGAAAGGTCGATTAGGGTTTGTTTCTGCTGGTTCTATATTATAATTTAATAATAGTTACTTGGCTGATTGTTGCTTTGTCATAATAAATTCCCGTTGTTTGTGGTTTTTTGGATCTGGAAATTGCATAGCACCTCTATCTGAAACATCATTAATGGTCATGTTAGTTAACTAACCGATCTGTATCTTGATAAATATAATTGTTATTAAATTTAACTCCGAAAAAGCGTTTTATAACTAGCCACACAGGTCTTACGATTTGACGCCCGTATATAATTTTCTAGAATATAAATTCTTGTTTTCCATATTTCCATTTTAATTTTTGATTTCTTACATAAACTCACCATTATATTGCAATGCCACAAGAATGACACCAGAAATTATAAACGCAAGTAAACAGTCAACAAAAGATTTATTAACAACAAAAAGTCAATTAAAAATAAATGCTTTTAACAAATGTTCAAAATAACCTCCATTTTCGTGTGTACGTCTCCATAATTAATCGCTATCTAGCTAAGCAATTTATGCCTATTTGGGTACTGTTAGTCCAAATAATTACTGATAACATCAGGGTAACATCAGATATATATAAAGGTGAAATCAGCAGAGTAATAGACGATCAGTAGCCAGGTAAAGTATCAAGCAACGATCTATGAGACTGACTTATGCAGAGGGATTTACAGCTTGATGGTCGGGCGTCGTAAACTATTGTATTGTAAATGAGGGTTTTTACAATCTTATGGTCGGCCGTCTTAAACTATTGGGATTAGTGGCACGCTTCAAAGTTCCTAAGTGGGGCGTATGCAAAAAAATCTTGTTGGCAAAAATTTTAACTTTTCCACTATAAATTTTTGAAATTTGTTAGTTGTGATAATTTAGCAATCAATACAACATAGAAGTTTTTATAACAAATTTTATTTAATGCAGACCTGATKATTATGTGATACTTTAATGGGTTTAAATTTTCCGATGTATAAAATAAAAGCTTTTGCATGTCTTCACGAATTTATACAAATTTAATATAAAAACATACAAATTGGTAAGTATAAAATTATTTACATTTGTTAGAAAAAATTTACAATAGTGCGCAATAAAATTTATACTCGGTATCGGTTATGTTCATTACAGCTTGTTAATAAGCACATTACAAGAGTCACAAACTACAAAAAATGACTTACTATTACTTTCATTGCTAAAAGCACGATTAACTTCTATTATTAATTCTTGTACATGATTCGCTCTGTACCGATTTTCAATGGCCAGTACATGCCACACTGAATTTTTCCATGCATCAACACTTGTTATTTCAGCTTCGTGTCTAATTTTTATCAGCATTTCATTGCTTTGTTTCAACTACCCCCATATCATTTCAATGGGGTGGAAAATGCAGTGATATGGGGATAATCGTAGAATAATGTGTCCACATTCAGAAGCAAGAATGTCCATTTTAAATTTCTTCGAAATTTTTTTTGTGCCAAGCACTTCCAACAATTGTTTTTTTGTGTAGTCTTCTTCGAAATATAAATATTCTTTTCTTAAAAACTCTTCAATGGTTGCCTTATTAGTTATTGTATTTGGAATTTTATCCAGTTGCTCCGAATGGTAACTAGCGTTGTTCATTATTGTGACGCTTTGGTGGCAAAATCTAAAAAAGCCTAAACACAATAATAAACAAACGGTCCACTCCGCTGCAAAACAGTAGAACGTGCCGAACCCGTCTGTTATTTACGATAGCTTCAGGTAATACTTGTAAACCATTGTAAGCGGTAATCGGTTGTTCGTATAGTCTCATAGATTGTTGCTTGGAACTATAGTTGCCACAAATGATATTTTTAATACCTTTATTACCAAAGAACACCATTGTGACTAAAGAACATTTGAAGAATTGAACAAGTCTGGTTGGGTTATGTGAGGAAAAGCTTCAGACAACATCCCAAAAGTGTACTTTTTTGCAAAACAAAGCTTCTAGTCGCGAAGCGCTGATGTCACCGCCAGAAAATTAGTGTTTAGCTGCTGTTATCCCAGAATTTAAAACTGTCACCAATTATTTATTTCTAAAACTAAAAAAGAACATGTATAACGTGTTCTACACGCAACTCTCTTAAACTTTCCTCGTTCAGAAAAAAAACGAATCGCAGCAGGGTCTTCGATCGGCCGTCCAAGGCCGCACGGCCTCCTTTGTATGTCCACCCCCCGTTTTATTTTTTGCCCGCTTTTCAACGCCGTCCCCGTTTCCTGATTAATCCAGTCCGTCCCATTGCCTCCGTTGTTGTCCGTCATGCCGAACTGATTCCATTTACGTGTCGGCCCTAAATCATACCGAATCGCTACGCGACAGACCGTACATTATTTACTGCATATTAGATGGAATGCTAATTCCGAAGATGGGCCCCGTACCGCTCCAGGAGGCGGAACAGGGGGGCGGCGTGGATAAGCGTGACGTTTGCGGGGAAATTTTTGGCTGGACCCTTGTGAAGAAACGATGGAATTGATGAAAATAGCAGTCGGATTCGTAACAAGTTTAAGATGCAGACTTGATTTGTGAATAAATTTGGCGAGATTTTCTCTCAACATTTTTAATCTCGTGATAATGTTCATTGGCAAGTAAATCTACAATTATCTTATCTGTTATAGTAAATTAAAATAAGCAAACATAAATTAACATTAACATGACTCATTCGAAAAGATATTCTTTTATGCATTTCAGAAATATACAATTTCGTATATAGTAAGCTGTAACAGTTATTTTAGATTTGTTAAATAAATGATGTTGAGGTGCATAATTATAAATGGCTATCGAATTCAAAATAATAAATGGCAAAAGCGTACAGAAATTAACAAGTATAGCACTGAAACCCAAGATTTGAGATGGGTCAAAAATATTTGAAAAATCATAGATGTACTCCACATAAAACAAAAATAATAACTAAATTTTTTACCTACATGCAATTAGGTAAATATTGGTAAGAACGTTTTGATTCACTGATTATAAAATTGTTTATTGTTTTCTCTGTGTATTTTTTGTACAAATTAAACTTGAATGAATTTTGGCAACTTGCCCTGAAGTACTTAGTTATATAAATTTTTTCCACTATCAAAACTTTGTTTGCTTTGTCGGCTTTCAGATAAAACAGTTTGCATGTCACGATTTACTGTTTTCCAAAGTTTTATGTTATTAATCATACTATAGAGGTGGAATGGATCTATAATTAATGAGCAATATTGGGTTTTTGAAAACATAGATTTTTTTCAAATCTAATTGCACTTAATTGATGAGCAATTTTTACAGGGACATGTTTCGTCTTTTAGCTAAAGCGAGTAACTCAGAAAGTAGGTATGACCTTTTTTTAATTATTTGCCGCAATGGCTGACACATCAAAGGAAGCAGACAGCTAAAGAATGAAAAAGAGTCATGCATACTGTAGGAGTTATTAAGCTATACTTACTAAGAGAGCGTGATCCCCTTGATTCCGAAGCGAGTAACTCCGAAAGTAGGTATGACACTTTTTTAATTACTTCCACATCCAACGGATGGGAAGTATTGTATCGCGAAAAAAAATTTTTATTTGCTTATTCGCTTTAAAATGGTCAAAAACGCAAAAAACAAAATTTGAGCAAAGTAAAACTTCTGGTCTGTGTGTCTGTCTGTGGTTTTGTTTGTGGACACGATAACTTTCGAAAGACTTAATACATGAACTTGAAATTTGGCAAACATATACATTTCAACTACCCAAAGCGACCTATTGTTTGTGAGGTAAGTAGGGTATAGGAAAGGAGGCCAAAAATTGGGGGGGGGGGTAACTACCCTTTTTGCAAATTTTTTTTTGTCGTTTTAGTATGTGATTAGTAGTATAACTGCGAGTATTGTTCGCTGTTATAAATTTTCGGTGCGGCAAACTGTTTGGAAGATATTAGCAAAAAAGCGTCACTTAAAGAAAATGTTTTTTCCTAAATATCTCCGAATATATTTAATATATTCAAAAAATGAAAATACCATCAGATAGGAAATAAAATTTGTCACAAAAAGTGTCATTTTTTGACATTTTCGAAATATTTCCAAAAAACCTATTTTGGACTCTGCTCGTACGATTTTTTAAAAATTTTGGTATTATTTAGAAAATCAAATTTCTGATTAGAAAGCATTCTTGTAATTTTTTTGGTGAGTTAATAATTTTCGAGTTATTTGGAAGAAACCGATTTTAAAATTTATATATTTTTGCTAATATCACGAGGGCTGTTTGTCTTAGAAAAAATGTGCAGAGAGAAAAAATGCTCAAAACCTGATTACTAATCGTATAGTATAAGAAATAAAAACGTAAACGTCATTTTGACAATTGGATATGGAAGTGCTGATTCAATTTGCAGCGGTTTTTTTTGTCATAATGACCTACACATCAAAGGAAATAAACAGCTAAAGAATGAAAAAAGAGTCATACCTACTTTAGGAGTTATTGAGCTGTACGTACTAACATAGCGAAGCGAATAGGATGCAATTCCTTTGATTCCGAAGTGAGTAACTCCGAAAGTAGGTATGACTCTTTTTTAACTTTTTGTCAAAATGATCGAAACGTCAAAGGAAACAAACAGTTAAAGAATGAAAAATTAGTCATGCCTACTTTAGGAGTTATTGAGCTGTATACAACTATGCGAAACGAATAGAACGTGATTCATTTGATTCCGAAAAGAATAACTCCGATGCTACGTTTTTTTTTTCATGTTTTGCCATAATGGCCTGCACATCAAAGGTAATAAAGAGTTGGAGTCATGCCTACTTTAATCACGTTATTTCCTATTTGAATTTTGCATGCACTTGTAATAAAGCTTTATCGGAATCTTCAAAATTTCTCATGAAAGTTTCAATTCCAACTACCTATGATCTCGGATACTGATAGATTTGTAAAAAGCAAATTGAATTTCAAACCTTTATTGAGAAACGCGATTTTTTTTTCGCTAAATGCCGCATAAGATTGATTAATCACAATATTATCTTGGATTGGATCTCCTTTAATCGTAGCTGCAGGAGGAGGAAGTAATTCTATCAATTTTTCTAATGTATAGAAATGACCTGCATTTTATGGTTAAAAATTAGCCATTCCAAAGATTCAGCATCACTTAAAACCTTGACGAGCTTTAAATGAAGTTTGAAGGCAAACTAAAGGAATACTATATCACTAAGCATGAAACTGTAATTATTGTTTTAAGTTCAGTAGATTCGTTTGTGTTTCTACTTCCTTGCAAACGGTACCCATAATAATTCATCAAAGTAAAGATATTAATTATGAACCTTAATTTTATTTGTGTTTGTTCATTCTAACTTCGTCGTATCAAGCTTTTCCTGCAGCATGACAATTTTAAACTAAAATATAACATTTACCTTGTCACACTCACTTCATTATGAATAAGATCTGCAGGAGATATTTGAAGGAGTATCTCATAGCTCTGGAATACATAAATGAAAATGATCAATACACTTCTAAAATGGATACAGTCAAATTATTCTACACTGTGACGTCATCAAATTCTTGAAGCCACGTGCCCCCCCCCTCCCAAAACCCAGTCTTTTCGCAAACTTCTCCAGTTAAAAGCGTAGCAAACCCGAAACCGTATCAATCCCTGCATTTCAAGCGTACACCCAACCCATTTACCGCGTTTCCCCGGCCCTATTCAGGGTCGGCACCAGACCGTAACACCAGCGATACCCCGCAAGGCACTTCAACCCTCCCATCTCTCCCCGGCGGCCCCCAACAAGCCGTGACACACGGGCATTGTGTTCCAGCATCCCGACGCTTTTGTTTKTGGACGGGCGTCCGCCGCRGCGTCCTCCGTGCGTCGGAGGTAGKGAGACGTTAAAMCACAATTAGCGTTTTGRTTAGCGCTATGTTCTCGGGCGAGGCTTTTGTCGGAAGAAAGCGACATAATTTGGGGCAGACGGGGGAAGCTGTTGCAGATGCTGTGAATGGCAATTTGCATCTCGTTAGCAAAATGAGAATGTCTCCTGTTTTGTAGAGTACCGGGGCTCGCTTTACATAAAATATATTTCATTATTAAAAGTTGGGTAAAGTCTTATTCTTTTTTATAGTAAAGCGTTTGATACAATCAATTACTCTGTTCTAGAGGCTATTCTTCGGTATATTGGTTTCGGTCGTTGCGCAGTTGGGCTTTTGTCGTCATTTGCAACTGAGAGGTTTGCTGTGGTAAAGTTAGATACTTCTTCATCAAATAAAGCGCCTTTAACTTGTGGTGTACCTCAGGGATCTATTTTTGGTCCCATTCTTTTTTCGATTTACGTCAGTAATCTACTGAGTACTGTTCGTAGTGTTCGCTAACGATACGCAAATCTACTACAGCTTTCCGCCTTCTGAGTGCGATTTAGCGTTGAAGAATATAAATGATGACTTGGAGAGGATTGTGGTGGTGTCCAGATCGCACGCATTAAAAATARATCCGGGCAAGTCTGGTGCTATTCTGKTTGGCGGTCGAAATGTATTAGGTGCGGTTTCGGGGAAGCTTGCGCTGCACATTGACGGCTGTGCCATACCTTTAGTAGAAAATGCTAAGAGTCTGGGGTTGACGTTGGATAATACTTTCCGTTACAGAAAACATATAAATAACTGCATAAAATTATTAACTTAAAGCAGTTGTTTTCGCATAGAACATACTTGGATGTATGCGTTAAGAAATTGTTGAGTGACACAATGGTGTTGTCTCATTTCAATTATTGCAGTGAGGTATTTTTTTCATGTGTTGATGTAGCCACTAAGGCGAAGATACAGAGAATGCGTGCCTCAGGTTCGTTTATGGGATCGGCAGACGTCAACATATATCGCATAAGCTAGTGGATGCTGGATGGTTGAACATGGATAAGAGATTTTTGCGAGGAGTGTCTTGCTTGTATCATAAGGTAGTTTACCTTCGGACTCCACCCTACCTTTATAATAAAATAACTTTTCGTAGTGACGTTCATAACATTAACGTCAGGTTCAGGGGTAAGCTGAGTCTTCATTTCATAACTCATCGTTGTCTGAGAGATCGTTTTCAGTGCAAATTTGTAAAGTTTACAATTCTCTTCCTAATAACTTAAATACTCTTGAACCTGAGAATTTAAAAGACATCTGCGGGAGTTTTTCAATGATTAATTTTGGTGCAGTGGGGGGTGTCTCTGACATCTATTCATCTGATAAATAATTGTTTTGGGTAATTGTTCTGGGAATTGGGGTACAAATTCGCTCTTGATTAATGTAGTTATTAATTTTCTATGCTTATTATGTAGTCATATTCAACAACTAGATTGTTCTGTTTGTAACATTTTGAGGTGGTTGAGTGGAAGAGCAGGGGACACAGCTTTGTGTCCATCTGAACTTCGCCCTTTGTTTTCTTTGTTTGCATAGTAAAAGCAATAAAGGATATATTATTATTATTATTCTACAAAATTGCCAGAACAATTTAAGCATTTGTCGCATCGTGACACAAGCTKTCAGATGCCTTCTTCAACTCTGTTAAGGGCAATTTGACAGCCCACTGGAACCCTTCCTTGTTGACTAACCGTCAATTACCAAAAAGACCTTTAATTCTCGACCCATATAAAAATTACCGGTCCCAAGTCCGGACCATGCGATGGATGGTCGACATTCCAGCTTTTCTTGTGGTGGATTGTATTACTATTTATCTGCACCACTATGTCAATTTAATATTGGCATTATCTTGGTACCCTACTGCATGGAAGGCTTCCCGGATTGTCCCGGTACATAAGTCATCTGAAAAAATTATCGACCTATCGCTATCATGTCGAATTTTGCTAAACTATTTGGATGCATATAATCAGAAGCCATTTCCTCTCACGTTAAATGTGGTATTGCGCCGCAGCAGCATGGCTTTATTAAAGGCCGGTCTACAGTGACAAATCTGCTATAGTTTACCTACTTCGTCTCATCGGCTATGGACAGCCGCCTTCAGGTGGATGGTATTTATACAGATCTGACCAAAGCCTTTGATCGGGTGCATCACTGTATCCTCCTCAAAAAGCTACGTAACTTTGGAATGTGTGAAAGTCTCATTGGCTTGGTTTACTCCGCGATGAAGGAAAGAGTGCAGTGTGTTGAGTATCGTGGGGTCAGATCCTATTCGTACCGAGTGAGCAGTGGTGTAATTCAGGGCTCAAATTTAGGTCCTTTATTGTTTATAATTTTTTACAATGACGTAATTTCCCAACTATCTTGCAATGCCTACATGTATGCGGACGATCTCAAGATCTGTACTGTTGTGCGGAATACTGATGATTGTTTGGCACTGCAGGGTTTTTTACTGCCGATGCGATTTTTCTGGCTGCCGAGTGTAAAAAAACGGCAAGTTTTATGCCTTTTTTGTACATAACGATTTAGAATTGAATGACAAATGTAAGGAGGGTTCAAGGCCAGTAGTTAAGAATGTCATAACAGATGAAAATTCTTCATCTCCGATTTGGCCAAGCTTCGGTTTCTTGGCTAATTTTGACCTCCCGAATCCAAATCTGGCTTCAGTTTGTCGTTGCATGCAACGGTTTGCTTTGGAAATAGTAAACACAAAAGAATCTGTGTTCGGTAAACACTATCAATATTGGTGGAGGCGCCGGGTTTATGTGTAAAAGTGTATGGGGAATTTTTCTATTGCCAATACGATTTTCCTAGCTGCAGAGCGTGAATAAACGACAAGTTTTATGTCTTTTTTCTACATAACGATTTAGAGTTGAATGACAAATGTAAGGGTTAAGGCCAGTAATCAAGAACCCCATAACAGATAAAAATTTTTCATCTCCGATTCGGTCAAGCTTCGGCTTCAGTTTGTCGTTACATGCAACGGTTTACTTTGGAAATGGTGAAGTCAGCAGAATCTYTGTTACAATATTGGTGGAGGCGCCGGCTTATGTGTAAAGTATACGGGGAATGTTTTTATTGCTGATACGATTTATCTGGCTGCAGAGCGTGAAAGAACGACAAGTTTTATGTCTTTTTTGTACATAACAATTTAGAATTGGATGACAAATGTAAGGGTTCAAGGCCATTAGTTAAGAACGTCATAACAGATGAAAATTCTTCATCTCCGATTTGGCCAAGCTTCGGTTTCTTGGCTAATTTTGACCTCCCGAATCCAAATCTGGCTTCAGTTTGTCGTTACATGCAACGGTTTGCTTTGGAAATGGTAAAGACAAAAGAATGTGTGTTTCGGTAAACACTATCAATATTGGTGGAGGCGCCGGGTTTATGTGCAAAGTATACGAGTTATACGAATTTTTTTACTGCCGATGCGATTTTTCTGGCTGCCGAGCGTGAAAAAACGACAAGTTTTATGCCTTTTTTGTACATAACCATTTAGAATTGAATGACAAATGTAAGGGTTCAAGGCCAGTAGTTTAGAACGCCATAACAGATGAAAATTCTTCATCTCCGATTTGGCCAAGCTTCGGTTTCTTGGCTAATTTTGACTTCCCGAATCCAAATCTGGCTTCAGTTTGTCGTTACATGCAACGGTTTGCTTTGGAAATGGTAAAGACAAAAGAATCTGTGTTTCGGTAAACACTATCAATATTGGTGGAGGCGCCGGGTTTATGTGTAAAAGTATATGGGGAATTTCTTGTTGCGAATGCGATTTTTTTTTGCTTCTAGAGCGTGAAAGAACGACAAGTTTTATATCTTTTTGAAAGGGAAAAAACGGTTTTTTAATGACTGATAAATCGTCAGGCGCCTCAATGTTTTTCAATACTCCATAGACGTATGTACATTTTCGTATACAAATTCAGTCTCTTTTGACTTACAAACCGCCGTAAAAATAAAAAAAGCACGAAACCTGTAATTTTAATTATGGGTTTAAGCAGAGACATCACGTAGGATAAATAGCGTTTATTAATTAATATTAAATAATTTTTGGATGTGTATACCACATTTTGTTTTTCAAATCGATCCAAATAGTTGTTTGGTTTACGGCTCTCGTGAAATAAAGCACATTTAAAGGATTAGCTTATTTCCAAGCTACTTAGTTAATTCAGAACGTTCCATGATAAGCGTACCTTTGAAATCATTTAACTTGATCTTTTCCTTAAGTTTATAAAACCTTGATGCTTTCCCATTTGGATCAGACTTTCATTTCTTTAGGTTTACCCAAAAACCTGATTCAGCTCCGTTTTAACTGTCGAAATGGCACTAAATTCGGGACCAAACAAAATCGAAATTCCACGAGTGTCCTCCCAACGCGTCCCTGGATTTCAGCAGACCTTCCATCAAGCAGAAGACGCATTCCAGCCCGTTCAACCCTCGCTTCCCGGACCATCGCGAATTTACGATTCCGCACGCTAAAACCCATTAGGCCGCTCGTATAAGAAATCAAGTCCGGGCCACTCATTTCCCGTGCGGATTTCCCCGGACCAGCGGGGTGAGTTAGCTCCGAATTTCACCGCCGTTTAAGGACGACTTTCCGACGACGTAGGCGTCGTGAGGAGGCTGGACCATCGCCGAAGGCAACAGTATCGCTTCGTATCGACCTGCGCCCTCGGCGTGCGCACCGGGTCCAGAAGCGTATGCCCGAAATTTGGAGGAAATCGGGTAAAATGGCCACCACCTGTGACGGTGGACCGGGGAATGGAAACGGGCAGAGGTTTATATGATTCTGGCGTGATCGATGCGGATGGGGAGAATCGTATCGGATGTAATTTTGGTTATGTTGTTCTTCGTCCCAGTTTTAAATTGTTTGTAGTATATAGGTTAATATTGGGATGGGGACATTAAAAGGAAAGAAAAAAATTAAAAGGAACTTGTTATAAGTGTAATAAAAAAGAACAACATTAGCTAATTTTGTTATGCATGACCTAATAAGAAACAGTTTTAGTGAAACTACCCTTCATCAAGTTATATGTGGACGATACTATATTGGCTGTTCCCAAAACTCGCATTCAATTCATACTTAATAACTTTAACAACTACCATAAAGCAATACAGTTTACGGTCGAAATAGAGGACAAAAATTCAACTATTCCATTCTTAGATGAAATGGTACATAGGTGTGATACTGGACTCTTAAAGACCAACTGGTATAATAAACCGACGGATGCTGGGCGCCTACTAAATTTTTATTCTAACCACCCTTTAAAACAGAAACTTTCCGTAATTAACAACCTGCTCTATAGGGCATTTAATCTTAGCTCCCCTGAGTTTCATACTGACAATATAATAAAGGTAACAGTTGCCCTGAAAAAGAACAACTATCCTAAAAATCTCATAGTTAAACAGATTAATATATTTAAAACAAAAAACGGGTCTATTAACAGTAGTAAAACCAACATTAATGATAATAGTTCCTCTGTATTAGCAAAAAAATTTGTTAAGTTTCCATATGTACGAGTTTATATAAAAAAATATCACGATGTTTTGCTAACACTAATTGTAATTTAGTACCTTATAATTATAATTCTATTAAAATGTCTATATTCCAAACTTAAAGATAAAGTTCCTGATGAACAATCATCTAATGTTGTTTACAAGATGAACTGTATAAGTTGTGATAAATGCTATGTAGGACAAACAAAACAATACTTACGCAATAAAATCAGGCAACAGAAATATGATTGTAATGTGATCAACTCCGACAAAAGGGATAAAACCGCGTTAGCTACACATCATTTTGAAGATGGACATAACTTCGATTTTAATAAAGTTACTATTATGGATAGGACACCTAATAATTTAAAAATAAATATAAGTTAAATGATTTGTATACGGAAAAATAACACCATCAATTTTAGAAACGATACTAAGAACTTAAGTATAGTATATAATAGTTTACTTAGTAAATAACAGTTTCAAATATGATCAAAGATTCTTCTGTGATAGCAATAATAATAATAATAATAATAATAATAATAATAATAATAATAATAATAATAATAATAAAATTGTTAATGTTTAATTTATGTGGACTAGTTTTTACGCTTGTTATTAGTTTGTTCTAACACAGTTTATTAAAGATCATAGGTTGACAATGTGACCCCCCCACTGCTCTTCGTAGAGTACATCGGTATTGGACACAGTCCTTGTGTTGTCGAGTACGCCGATGAATGAGCTGTCTGATTTCAGTTTTTAAAGAAATTAATAAACTATCGATGTATTCCTGAGTGTAGTGGTATTGTAGGTAGGCTACGATTTTATTGATTGTTTGTTAGCTAGTAGGACTGTGATAAAATATGTTACCAAAGTTTTTATTGATTGTATACGTCGGCAAAGATACATACATGTCTTTTAATGTCCCCATCCCAATATTAACCTATATACTACATCGGATGTGTTTTGGAGCCAAATCTAGACAAAAAAAATGAGAGTTAGCTTCTTGAGGCAATTATGTTTGCTGAATAAAATGTAATCAGATGAAGAAGAAGAAAACCTTCAAAAATTGTCTAATCAAAGTTTAAACAAAATTTTGAAAGAGAGAGGAACGACATATTAGATATACACGAACTACTTGTTAAAAGAAAACCTCAAAATAGACTTCTTAATATCACTTAACTCATGATTACCACTATCCCTATTAAAGATACCAGTATTTCTAGAAATCTCTATAGCTTCTTTTATTAGATGTCTGTAATAATATTTATAAAAGTCAATAATGTATTTAGTTAAATAGTTAAATGCGCCACCGAGAATTTATCTATATGTTGCAGCCTGGTATAGTAATGCAACTCTTTTACCGTTATTACAACCCTGCAATAAAGTTTATCTTTCATCTCAAAAAGCAGGCGACCCCTCACAAGTTACCGCAAATAACCGGATTACCATAAACATAGGTCCGATTTTCGGAAGATGGTTAAGCAGGGTAGGATTATTTAAAGTTCACTGCCGGTCAAACCAAAACTAGCATTCAGTCTTAGTATTTCTGTGCGCCAGACAAGAGAAGCGAAAAATATTCCGTCCTTGGGAAAAAGCTGCTCCAAGTACCGCTTAGAATGAAGTTGCTGACCCTGACATGGTGCAAATTGAAGAGAACAAGAGGAATCGTCGTTACCTTACCCAAGATGTCAAAGAAGTCATAAAAAATGTATACAATTTTTTGATAAAAAAGGAGTGCAGTGCTCCGTTCAAAGTGACAAGTGAAATGGTTGGTGTCCCCCACACGACTGTGAGAGATATTATTGAAAATAAAGGCAATTCAAGAAAATCACGCAATTCGGAGAAATTTCTAAATATATCAAAAGAGCTTGGGATATAAATTAAAAAAGTGATTTACCAAATGTATAAGGAAAATAAAGTTCCAACTACGGCAAGTCTGAAATTAAATCTTTTGGAATTAGAATATGACATAAGTTATTGCGAAGAGTGGTTCAGAAAATACTTGAGGAGCATTGGTTTTAATTATAGTACATTAAACCAACGTTTGTCCATAATGGAATCAACCCGATTAAAAAAATGAGATGGGATTATATAAACGAAATCAGAAGGTACCGCCAAGAAAATCGTAATATCGTATATTTGGATGAAACGTGGTACGACACCCACGACTTGATAAAAAAAGGTCTGGCAGATGAGACAAATAACTGCGTTCTACAAGCACCACGTTCGAGAGGAAAAAGAATTATAATTCTTCATGCGGGAGGAAGTGATGGATGGGTGGAAAATGGCTTATTACTCCAAAATTGTTCTGCTGACTACCATTGCGACATGGACTCTGCACTTTTTGAAACTTGGATTCAGCAGCAGTAACTGCCAGGGCTACCACCAGGATCTGTTATAGTCATGGATAACGCGAGTTATCATTCAAAATTAATGAACAAGGCGCCAACATCAGCTACAAAAAATAGAAATAATTGATTACATGAAAAAGAATAAAATTACAATTCCGGATGGAAAAGTTACCAAAAAAGATCTGTTGACAATAATAAAAAATCTCAACATACCTAAACAATATCGAGTTGATGAACTAGCGAAAGGCCATGGACATATAGTTATGCGTTTGCCACCGTAATATTGCGTCCTAAACCCAATTGAATTAGTGTGGAGTACGATTAAAGAAGGAATACGAAGAAACAATACATGTCCGCGTTTAAGTTCGGGAGTTGTAAATTTAGTGCGTAGAGAGGTAAGTAGTATAACGAAAGAACTGTGGAAAAGCTGTATTAAGCATGTTATTGAAATTGAAAATAGCTATATATCCCCAAATTTTAAAAATTTTATAATACATGTTAATGATGATTATTGATGATTATGATGATGATTATGTCGCTGTAAACTTGTTAGACTTTTTCGTAAGAATATAATAGATGTATGAAAGTAAGAATTTAGGATGGCAATTACATCTGTCAGCATTACACTGACATGATGACAAAGCCACCTAGCTGCCTTAACGGGAACTACTTCCTAAAGGAAGTGACCTGTAGCCTGACAAATTGGCATGCAACTGCATAGTTCAATTTGACAGCAGGCCCCCTCGGCACTTTTTACTGACGGGCAAGAACCAACATACATATGAAATTATTTTTTTGCATTTAGAGCTTTAGATAAAAAATATATATTCTTATTATTTTCTTTTAAAATACTTGTTTTTATTTACCTATTTAGTTATGTTAATCGTTAACCGCATGTTTCCAATAGTTAAAAGATTGTAAAAATATTAAAATGTATTGTTTATAATTTTCGGCTAGCACAGCATTCAACATATTCACAGGATATAAATATTACAGGAATGTTAAAAATAAAAATAAAAATATTTAGGAATGCGAGATTTTTCTTTGCATATTAAAAAATGCTCAGATGTTCATGTTGTCTAGTTAGATTACAAATTTTATTATAACTAGATATACTTTATTTGTGCAAAATAATGTTGCTACTCATCTAAAACTACGTGCAATTCATTTTGAGACGTAAATAAAAACGATCGATGTAAAACCTCTTATTAACCGAATGATTAAAAACTACTTAGAACAATCTACACTACACAAACAAAAAACGAGTTTTAAAACGGCTTAAAGCCGGCACTGGACATTCGCAAAATCACAAAGAGAGGGTTTGATTTATGAGGGGTCGCATGCCGTTCCAACTATGCCTGTAAATGAAAGGTTAATAGTATTGCACGGTTGTAAAAACGATAAGTGAGTTGCATTACTATAGCACGTATGTGTACTGACCTGTGTAAAACTTGCCACAGAAGAAATAATTTTATAATTTTAAATGTTTTTTGAGCTTTGGGAATAAATAGTAGTCTGACGGTGCTAAATCGAGAGAATGGGGCGTGTGATGAACCAATTCAAAACCAATTATATCAATTTTTTGCAATACAATCAACGATAGGAGCATAATCTTGCAAGTAATTACTTGTCATTTTCCACAATTCTTTTGCTTAATTTATTCAGCAACTTATTGTAATATGCTCTCGGACAGTTCAACCTTGTTCCAATAAATTTAATAAAATTATTCCATCTTTGACCCAAACAGAACTGAAGCAAGAACCTTACCACACGGAACCTTTTGGCGCGTGGAGACCCGGAATACTTCCACTATTTAGGTTTTTTTCAGACAATGCGGTTTTCAAAAATTCACAGTTTTGTTACATTCAACTTATGGATGCCAAACTTTGACAGCTTGTCTATAAAACATCCTAATTGTTACTACAGCAACCAAATTAAATTTTGTTTACTGGATAGTGTTCAGTACAAGTAAATATTAGTATCCCCTTAGTAGTTCAATAGACTTTTTTCAACAATCATACGCAGATTTGGAGTTATTTAAGAAGACCTCTAGTAGAGTCTCCTTTTCTTCTCGCCTTATTCCAGTTTTTCGCTTGCAGGTTGATTTCGGAGAGGTTTTCATCCCTCCCAATCTCGAGGTCCCCAAACCCAGGGTCCTGCCCGAATTCAAGCGCCTGGCCCATGGCTTACGTTCAGACAACATTAGTATCCTGGACGCGAAGACGTTCTACATCCCCAACCTCCATTACGACGGTGCAGGACCGGACGCCTACTTCTGGGTGGGCAACGGGACTGAACCTTCCGCATTTGGAATCAAGGTGCCCAACGAGATGGGCTCCCTGGACCCCCTGAGGGGTTACCAAGGAGAAGATATAGAGATCCAGCTTCCTGGACTGCTTACTGTCTACGATATCGACTGGTTGGCCGTGTGGTGCGTGCAGTTCAGGCATAACTTTGGGCATGTGATGATCCCGAAGGATTTGGATGTGCCCCCTGCTCTGGGTCAGACGAAGATATCTGTGAGTAGAAGGAGATATTGATGTTTTTGTTGTATCTGTATGTTTAAACCAATAAACGTTTTTGTTCTTACTAACTCGCTTTAATACGGCCTTCTTTTGCAAGCCTCCGTGGTGGTATAATCCAGTAAGTACTGAACCTTTTGATGAATATCGTAGCTTTTAAGACTGTTATGTTTCAATGCTTTGCTTCAAATATACCAGTTCGATTTAGAGAAATCTTTTTCTTTTGAACTACCTTTAGTCCAGTCAAATTAGACACAAAAGGAGGTGATCTATGCATCAAACTTTGATGTGTAGTTTATGATGCAAATGGAAAGTCGTGGAGACCCGGAGGGCTCCACTGTTTAGATTGTTCTTTAGTGTATAGGCTATAGTGATGGAGCCATGGTTCGTCCATGCGATGCAAAAAGTTTGAAGAATTTTCTTTCGACATTGTTATGCTCATACACCTTTGATCAGCGTCCAAGCATGACCAAACGAAATAAAACCTTTGCACCATAAACAACAAATCAAAAACACCTGATATGATGCATCATTCGATGTCTAATTTGACTGTATTACACAGTTTAATAAAAGTTTCTTCTCTATCCGAAGACCAGCTCCACAGCTAGACCATCCACACCAACGAATTGTAGAGAATTTTTAGATAAAAGGCTCCAGGTCAGGTGGGAGATGAAGGGCGACCTCGTCGAGATCACATTATCGGCGAAGATGAGGGAGGACCAGTACGTAGCTTTCGGCTTGTCGGGAGCGAACAACAAGGCGCAGATGGTGAGACTCGAAGCTGAATTTTGGCTGTTGGTTCATCAAGTCTGTCTAGATCGGAGGCGACGTGACCGTGGCGTTCTACGACACCGACTCCAGGACATTCAAGGCGATCGATTACTACATGTCTCATGCAGCTCAGTGCGATGGGAAGATGGGTGTTTGTCCGGACGAGAGGATAGGAGGAAGGAACGACGTGACGCTGGTGGCTGGAGAACGAACGAATGGGATCACCACGATTACCTACACGAGACCATTACAGACTAATGAAGCTGTCAATGACAGATCAATTCCAAGCCAAGGAGAGGTATGTTTTACATTTAAATCTTAGTCTTTCGCATGCACTTGTACAGAATTGAGGGGTAAGGAATATGGTACAAACTAACGCGAGAAACACGTTTATTTTACGAGGTAATCGCCAAAAATTTTCGGCCTGACATAGGATTAAATTTTGACTCTTTATAACTACATATCTTACTAGGCTGTAGAGATGTCAATGTCAAATAGTTTTTAATTGCCAACACTTTGATATTAAACTATCCCGAAAATGTCTCAGGTGACGAAAATTGAGTACAGAGTAGTTATTAAATTCTTAACGAAAGAAAAGCTTACACCCAAAATTATTATAKAAAGACTTGATGGCGTATATGGCTAAAGTTCCCCTTCCTATTCTGTAGTAAAGGAACGGGCAAAACGCTTTCGCATGAGCCAGGAATCCCTTGAGGATGACACCAGACCTGGACGGCCAGTGGAGGTGATGGCGGAGGACAAAGTAGCCCTTGTAGAAGAGCTGGTAGTAAGTGATCACCCTCCTTATAGTCCAGATATACCTCGCTCCGAGTATTATTTGCCTCTTTCATTGTCAGGCCAAAAATTATTGGCGCTTTCCTCGTACGTTTTCTCTGCGGTTGCGAAAATGAAACTTCTTCCTTTAGGTGAACGTCATAGCAGCCTTCGGTCCACTGAACAGCCTCAAAGAAGCGAACTCCCATTCCATGAGCGACACCACCTACGACGATTATAGAATAGACTTCAGCGACTTCGAAGACCACGATTGCTCCGTGAGCTTGTACGACATCCCCGACGAAGATGGACCAAAACCCTGGACACCAGCCAAGATAATAGGAGAAAACGTTTTCACCGCAAGAATTGGTCCGACCGGTGGCAAAAGGGGATACACCGCCATAACTGGACAACCCTCTTGGGGCATCGCGTGGTACATAAACGACCTGTTGATTCCTGAGTTAACGGTGGAACGTGGGCAGACTTATACCTTTGTGGTGGAAGGAGGAGAAGATAGTACACAACCGGCAAGGTAAGAAAACTACCGGAAATTTGTTCTTCACTGATTCTGGTTTCGAATAGGTACCACCCCTTCTATATAACCGATTCGCGAGAGGGTGGTTTTGGCCAGAAGACAGAAGCGGAACAACGAAGGCAAATGGTGTTTGCTGGAGTTGCCTACGATCAGGATAACTATCCTTATCCCACGGGCGTGGGTAGGTATTGCGAGTGGGCCCACAAGAGCATTGACAAATCTGCAGAGAAGGAGACGTTCGCTGAATTCTTTGACACCTTGAGATTGGAATGCGAGAATGGGCAGCCGGGATACTTGAACTGGACTGTTCCTGTGGATGCTCCAGATTTACTGTATTACCAGGTGAGTCATATTTGGAAGGGTTTTTTATACAGAAAAAAAATAAAATTTTGGTTGGTTTACTACTAGAGCTTTCGAGCATAGTAAAGTAATACGCGGTTTATTAACAAATATTGCCCTCCACAGTCAGTCTACTAGATAGACTCTTACGAAAGAAAACAGCCCTTGTATACACTGTATAAATAATACCTTAGGATCTTCAAAGCTATAGTCTTAAAAAGTGCCAACAAAACTGAAATTTACAAAATGACTAATTTTGCCTTTTTGTCGTCGAAAAAACGATCAAATTATTTCTGAGATTATACAGCATGATTTAGAAATCGGTTTGTAAAGGAAAAGTAGCTGAATTTGGATAAAGAAGTTTCGAATTAAAGTTGTACAAAATTATGTGCTTTATAAGTATTTTCAAAGATGGTGAATTTTCAATTATGCCATAAGTGGACACTAATTACTTTGTTTTTGTTTTAAACGAAACACCCTGTATATTATTACACTTTTAGATTTCTTAATGATATTTAAGTGTCTGATAGGCATTTATAGGCTCTAAGGTAATTTTATAGTTATTCACGTCTTTTGTTTCGCGAAAAATGTAACGTTTTTAATGATCTGGGAACATTTAAATTTTTGAAAAAGGCGTAAGATCAAATTGAACTGTTTTCACTCACAAACAGTTGTTTAGTTTTCATTATACATACTACAATATCGTTCAGATTAAGGAATATCTAATCCTGTATATCCCGTTTGTTTTTCAAATGAAACAGTATAATTATAATACTAATTGTTCTACCAGTAAATGTAGAATATGAGAAGGACATAACTTAAAATAATAGCACTTAACATTCCAAATAAAATTTAAAACTTTCGAAGTAGCCAAAACGGATTTACTATAAAAAAATCATCACCATTTCGAAAAGTGTTTTTTCTTGTAACACAAATAAATCGTTCAAACCCTGATATACTAATTTACTCATGAATAATGCAGTAAAACAAATTTACAATGACGAACAACAACAGTCTATTGCTTTTCTGTTTAAAGCTACGGTGCTGCCCATTATTTGCTACATACTGTCTTATACATGAAAGAACGCCTTTATTTGCAGCACATGGAATTTCTTTCTTAATCTAAAGAACCAGAGGCTTTTTAAGCGTGTTGAAGCAGTTGTTAAAAGTACAGTAGGTTGCAAAACTGATGAAACAATCAGTAAGATTTAAATCTCCTTTAGTAAGCTAATTGTAGCATTATTTCTGAGAAAACGAATTTGAATGATCTTATGAGTAAGTACTGTCTTCCATACATAAATTGAACAATATTTATTGAGTTTATAGTAATGCTTTAGGTTAATGTTCATTTGCAGACGGTGCATTAATTTTGTAGTCAACTTTACATTATATTTAGAATTTGCGAATCTTTCAGTGCAGTTGTATAGTAAAGGTATTAAAAATGAGTGCACCAGATTTTTAAAATGAAAATTAGACGCCGAGAAATAAAACAAGTCATACACTAAATAATACAGTATTAAATAAGAACAATAATTAAATGACACTAGAGAAAATTTCTAAAAGAAGCCTGATATAAAACGCAATATTTTATGAAATTAAATTTTAATAAACGGGGGGTAACAATTGAATTTAACACACCCCAGGAAATATAATTATTAAAAAATGAAATGTTGATTTTTGTAATAATCATATCCTCCGGGGAGTAGATAACTTGTGTGTTTTATTTATTAACTATATGTCCTCCTCCATAATATGGATCTACCCAAAACTATTTGTTGATTATAATTGGCAGTGTCCTTTTAAATCTTCAAAATGGTGAAAATTATATATTTTAATTTTTCGAGATTATTGAAAACTAGACCCTACACATACTTATCAAACTCGTAAAAAATCTACAAAAAACGTAAAAATGTAATTATATGCAGTATATTTTAGGGAAAAATAGAAGTAGAGTAAATCACATACCTTATCTAATGTAAACAAAAGTTGTTAAGACATGGAAAACTTCTTTATTTTCAATTTTAGAAATAAAAGTTATTGTTTATCAAATATAAAATTTGTAAGCCATATACACCGTGTGCTAAAAATAATTTTGGCTTAAGGCTGTTTATACGTTTTGGACCAAGTAAAATTTTTAGGGCGGTAACATAATTAGTCCACGTGGACGTGACAAAGCCTGTCACTATATTGCAGCTGCACTATTGGTCTGCAAGATAAGTTATGACCCCTTACCTGTCACTCTAGTATTGACAGCATATTGCACACATACCAACCGTTTATGAGCACGGCAATTTGTCATTTGGGCAAAAGTTACTTTTTTTGGGGAAACTCTTTTTTTAATTCAATTGAATTACGTGTAATTAATTTTACACCAAGTAAATTTATTACATTCTTACAACTCTGACTTGTACCCTTTACCCCCAAGTGACACTTTTTTTGACGAATAAATACTTTTATCAAAATTTAAAAAAGTAGAGCAAGTAATGATATGTTTTATTATAAAATACAATCAAGATAGATTTTGTTTGTGAATATATTTGAAAAACTCAGAAACGTAAATTTTTACTATTAATAATACTAATCGCCGATTTTTATGTACGTAAAGAGAGAAGCCGAATAAAATGTAAACTCAAAATCATAAAAAAATATTTTTGTTTCTGTAAAGTAATGTATAAAAATGACAATTACCGTTAATATATTTATACAGTAATATTTGATAACTATTATGGAGCTAGGATATTTAATTTCTATAATAGCAGTGTCATTGATTGGACTGGCAGCAAGAATTTGGTGATTGCAGTGCACAAATAAACCAGAGTTTTTAATTTTAAATCCAGTTAAAGTACAATTGTTTATGCCAAGTCTTCATTATCACTGTCCCAACGCATAGATTTATTGAATTTGAAGGGAGAATGACAAAAACTTTTAGCAACAATGTCATAGGTATTGGGATTCCGGCGAAATACAACACGACCAACACTGGAAGCWGTTGATCTATATGATCGTTCTTGGTACCACCTCCGATTAGCAGATTGACCTATGCCACCTTTTTCTATTTCATCAAGTCCTGTTGAAGTTTTTGGAAGCAGTTCTCCCATTTGCTGCTCTTTATAGTCATCATCGATGACATCTTCTTCATCAGATTCTGACTTGGCCATGATCTGAATCGGGACCAACACACTTGTTTTTCTTTTTTTGTGGTTGATCATCTGCGAAAAGTCTTCTACAAGCTTTATCTCGTTTCCTCTTAGGAATACGGCTCGTATCTTTTTTTGTAAATTTTCCGGGGGTTCGATTGGCAATTTTTCGATGAATTATTTGTCCATGTTGCGTTGCTAGTAATGTTTGATAAAAGGTTATGAACATTCTGCACTAATCTTTTAGAGCATGTCAGTTAATCGCCAAGCAAACCACATTCGTCCATCTCAGAAATGAAGTTCTCTCCGTTTGGTTTTAGTTCTGTGCAAAAGTAATTTTCACAATTTTTATGATCACCAAATACATACCTTGGGCAATTTTCAGTGTCTCTAGATAATGCTGCCAATTTTTCATCAAACGAAACATCCTCTGTTTTACTGAAATTTAAGGCTTTTTTTTATTGCTCTTCTCATTCGCTCTATGTTAGATTTCAAACTTTTCCGCAGCTTCACAGGTAAACCTTATTTTTTGTCGAACTTAAACGATTTTTGCCATTTGATGCAATTCTGAGACAGTTTCTCAGCAGATGGTTTGTGCATTTGGCGAACTAGTTGTGGTCCGTGAGGTTTTGCGGTCAGAAGTTTGTCGCTGTCACCTACCAGTTTTACATACTTCAGTCCGTGCATATCAATACTTTGAAACTTTCAGCAACTATATCGGATTCCATTCAAGTAGATATTCCTTTCCAATTCTTTGTGCACCTGTGCTCTGCACTGAGATTGTTCTCAATTTTCCTGTTTTAACCCCCAAAAGTACTCTTTACGCGTGTGTATTCAATACTAAAATCTTGGAGTAGCATCTAAGATTTCCCTAGTGATAAAAAAAGTGGTGATAGTTTTAAGAAGAGACAATAAATACAGATAATTTACGAGCACAAGATCCATCTGCAAATTATACATCTGCATAGTTTACGAGCGCGAAGCTCCGTCCCGCAAAGCATTAAAGGTTAACTCCCTGGGTGGTAAAATTGTTCAAATTTGATGCAACAAAAATTCATTATTTTTGTTGCGATAAAGAAAAGAACAAATGTTTTACGTATCAAAATTAAATTTTCTCTGGTGCTCTCGTCTTATTTTTTGTTTGTTTTAATCTTAATTTTTTGTCTTGCCCTTTTTATTTTTTTCTGCAAAAGTCAGTTTGAATTTCGAAAAAGTACGATGACAGCTCCCGAGAGAAATAATTTAGGCGCTCAGATAAAAAATCTCAAATCGATATGACGAAAAATACGGATTTTATCCTGCATAAACCATGCTAGAGTAGTACGTATAAACAGCCTTAAGAACAAAAATAACTTTTACTGACAAAAGTTGTTACAAATATGTTCAAACAATTTAAACCTCCTTAATTTCCAGTGTTACACGCACAACAACCTGGGCTGGAAGATTCATGTGGTCAACCCTGGATACATATCCCAGCACAATGGCGGCACGAATCCAGGGCAGCCATGTTGCCTCCCATCAACATCCTGGATAACTGTGATTTTTGCTGTAGACGTCCTGAGGCGGACTCTTTAACAGTGTGCAACGGCGACAATAACGTTTTTATATGACAATATTGACTGACTTTTGTGAGAATTTAAATTCTATTCGTGTATAAGGAGATCGTCCATATCTGGCAGGCTTTTCAGAAGAAGCTGCAGTTTCGGAATTATTTTTAGCAGGAATGGATCTGTCCGCATCTAATTAAACTTGAAATTGGAAAATTCGAATCACATACTCAGATGTGACGTCAAAATGCACTGATTGACAGTTGTGGCATTTGTACACATTGGTGCATTGTGATGTCACTGTTTGGCGCGAAAAACTTTATCGTCCTGTGATTCAAATTCCATTCCGAATTTTCCAGTTGTCTTTGTACGAATAGGTAAGGGCACCCTTTTATAATAACAAAATTATGGTTTTGTGGACAGGCCCACCAAATATGCAGCAATTCCTGTGAGATTTGATAGATTTTTTTAGATTGCCCGATGTCAATAATTGATACTATCGACAATAAACGAAACTTTAGTACACTATTGAGAAATGTGCACAACTAAGACAATAACTTCGACAATATCATAATCTAGTAATGTTAAGGCTGTTTATTGCTGACAATAAAAAAGTAACACCTACATTTCAATTATATAATAATAGCTCATATCAAGGTGTGTCTTTACGTTGGTATCTAATTGTAACTATCTACAAAACTTCTTTTGTACTGTTCTTGTTGCATTCTTTTGTACTTTAAAGATGTTCGTATTTTAAGAGGTGTAGATTAAAATTTTCGATGTTATATATGGATTTTACTATACGTTCATGCTACAGTAGAGACAGCTGGTTTGTTTCTTCAATGTGCTAAATGCACATTATGTGTGTGAACAAATTTTACGCATAAGTCAGTGCGGTTGATTTGTGTATTCGTGGTGAGTGCCTTTCGTCACAATTTTCTCGTGAATCTGTTGTTAATCGTTTCACATTGCATTTAAAATAAGCCGCATTGTCGATTCCATTCTGTTTTTCAATAAATTCTGTGTGAAGCTACAATGTGTTTCATTCCCAAAAAACCATGCACCAACATCATAATCATAATAATCAAATTTTATTTTTGTATTTATATATTCTAAACCAAACTAAAATAAAATAGATATCTTTTTTGGAATAAAACTTATTTTTTTAATTTATTAATTTTATTATTATATATTAATTAATTTTTTTAACAATAAAAAATACCAATTGCTTCTGATGAGCCGGCGAAGTGTGGGAACATGACCTAGAGTAGAGGGTCAATTTGCGAAAAATAAATTTCAGGACGTCTTAGCTCATTTCTGACTGCATTTTTGGAATCTGGAGCTCAAAATACATCAGTATGCCGATTTTGAGCGAAAAATAATTTCCACCGGAAACTGCAAAAAAAGCAAAGGCTAACCCCTTTGGTGTTTTTTCACCTTGAAACTTGATGGTCTCCAATTACGCTAATTTTATGTTCATTTACTAATGTGAACCTGCTTTATTTCGGAGTGGTGTCAGTTGGTCTCTAGGTGTAACGGTTCGTCTGAAAAGTGACCTAGAGTAGAAAGGTCAATTTGCAAAAAATAAATTTCTGAACGTCCTAACTCATTTCTGACTGCATTTTTGGAATCTGGAGCTCAAAATACATCAGTATGCCGATTTTGAGCGAAAAATAATTTCCACTGAAAACTGCAAAAAAGCAAAGGCTAACCCCTTTGGTGTTTTTTCACCTTGAAACTTGATGGTCTCCAATTACGCTAATTTTATGTTCATTTACTAATGTGAACCTGCTTTATTTCGGAGTGGTGTCAGTTGGTCTCTAGGTGTAACGGTTCGTCTGAAAAGTGACCTAGAGTAGAAAGGTCAATTTGCAAAAAATAAATTTCTGAACGTCCTAACTCATTTCTGACTGCATTTTTGGAATCTGGAGCTCAAAATACATCAGTATGCCGATTTTGAGCGAAAAATGATTTCCACTGAAAACTGCAAAAAAGCAAAGGCTAACCCCTTTGTTGTTTTTTTCACCTTGAAACTTGATGGTCTCCAATTACGCTAATTTTATGTTCATTTACTAATGTGAACCTGCTTTATTTCGGAGTGGTGTCAGTTGGTCTCTAGCTGTAACGGTTCGTCTGAAAAGTGACCTAGAGTAGAAAGGTCAATTTGCGAAGAATAAATATCCGGACGTCCTAGCTCATTTCTGACTGCATTTTTGGAATCTAGAGCTCAAAATACATCAGTATGCCGATTTTGAGCGAAAAATAATTTCCACTGAAAACTGCAAAAAAGCAAAGGCTAACCCCTTTGGTGTTTTTTCACCTTGAAACTTGATGGTCTCCAATTACGCTAATTTTATGTTCATTTACTAATGTCAACCTGCTTTATTTCGGAGTGGTGTCAATTGGTCTCTAGCTGCAACGGTTCGTCTGAAAAGTGACCTAGAGTAGAAAGGTCAATTTGCAAAAAATTTATTTCTGAACGTCCTAGCTCATTTCTGACTGTATTTTTGGAATCTGGAGCTCAAAATACATCAGTATGCCGATTTTGAGCGAAAAATAATTTCCACCGAAAACTGCAAAAAAGCAAAGGCTAACCCCTTTGTTGTTTTTTCACCTTGAAACTTGATGGTCTCCAATTACGCTAATTTTATGTTCATTTACTAATGTGAACCTGCTTTATTTCGGAGTGGTGTCAGTTGGTCTCTAGGTGTAACAGTTCGTCTGAAAAGTGACCTAGAGTAGAAAGGTCAATTTGCGAAGAATAAATATCCGGACGTCCTAGCTCATTTCTGACTGCATTTTTGGAATCTAGAGCTCAAAATACATCAGTATGCCGATTTTGAGCGAAAAATAATTTCCACTGAAAACTGCAAAAAAGCAAAGGCTACCCCTTTGGTGTTTTTTCACCTTGAAACTTGATGGTCTCCAATTACGCTAATTTTATGTTCATTTACTAATGTCAACCTGCTTTATTTCGGAGTGGTGTCAATTGGTCTCTAGCTGTAACGCTTCGTCTGAAAAGTGACCTAGAGTAGAAAGGTCAATTTGTAAAAAAATAATTTCTGAACGTCCTAGCTCATTTCTGACTGTATTTTTGGAATCTGGAGCTCAAAATACATCAGTATGCCGATTTTGAGCGAAAAATAATTTCCACCGAAAACTGCAAAAAAGCAAAGTAACCCCTTTGTTGTTTTTTCACCTTGAAACTTGATGGTCTCCAATTACGCTAATTTTATGTTCATTTACTAATGTGAACCTGCTTTATTTCGGAGTGGTGTCAATTGGTCTCTAGCTGTAACGGTTCGTCTGAATAGTGACCTAGAGTAGAAAGGTCAATTTGCAAAAAATAAATATCCGGACGTCCTAGCTCATTTCTGACTGCATTTTTGGAATCTGGAGCTCAAAATACATCAGTATGCCGATTTTGAGCGAAAAATAAGTTCCACCGAAAACTGCAAAAAAGCAAAGGCTAACCCCTTTGTTGTTTTTTCACCTTGAAGCTTGATGGTCTCCAATTACGCTAATTTTATGTTCATTTACTGATGTGAACCTGCTTTATTTCGGAGTGGTGTCAGTTGGTCTCTAGGTGTAACGGTTCGTCTGAAAAGTGACCTAGAGTAGAAAGGTCAATTTGCAAAAAATAAATTTCTGAACGTCCTAGCTCATTTCTGACTGCATTTTTGGAATCTGGAGCTCAAAATACATCAGTATGCCAATTTTGAGCGAAAAATAATTTCCACCGAAAACTGCAAAAAAGCAAGGGCTAACCCCTTTGTTGTTTTTTCACCTTCAAACTTGATGGTCTCCAATTACGCTAATTTTATGTTCATTTACTAATGTGAACCTGCTTTATTTCCGAGAGGTGTCAGTAGGTCTCTAGGTGTAACGGTTCGTCTAAAAAGTGACCTAGAGTAGAAAGGTCAATTTGCAAAAAATAAATTTCTGAACGTCCTAACTCATTTCTGACTGCATTTTTGGAATCTGGAGCTCAAAATACATCAGTATGCCAATTTTGAGCGAAAAATAATTTCCACCGAAAACTGCAAAAAAGCAAAGGCTAACCCCTTTGTTGTTTTTTCACCTTGAAACTTGATGGTTTCCAATTACGCTAATTTTATGTTCATTTACTAATGAGAACCTGCTTTATTTCGGAGTGGTGTCAGTTGGTCTCTAGGTGTAACGGTTCGTCTGAAAAGTGACCTAGAGTAGAAAGGTCAATTTGCAAAAAATAAATTTCTGAACGTCCTAGCTCATTTCTGACTGTATTTTTGGAAACTGGAGCTCAAAATACATCAGTATGCCGAATTTGAGCGAAAAATAAGTTCCACCGAAAACTGCAAAAAAGCAAAGGCTAACCCCTTTGTTGTTTTTTCACCTTGAAGCTTGATGGTCTCCAATTACGCTAATTTTATGTTCATTTACTGATGTGAACCTGCTTTATTTCGGAGTGGTGTCAGTTGGTCTCTAGGTGTAACGGTTCGTCTGAAAAGTGACCTAGAGTAGAAAGGTCAATTTGCAAAAAATAAATTTCTGAACGTCCTAGCTCATTTCTGACTGCATTTTTGGAATCTGGAGCTCAAAATACATCAGTATGCCAATTTTGAGCGAAAAATAATTTCCACCGAAAACTGCAAAAAAGCAAGGGCTAACCCCTTTGTTGTTTTTTCACCTTCAAACTTGATGGTCTCCAATTACGCTAATTTTATGTTCATTTACTAATGTGAACCTGCTTTATTTCCGAGAGGTGTCAGTTGGTCTCTAGGTGTAACGGTTCGTCTGAAAAGTGACCTAGAGTAGAAAGGTCAATTTGCAAAAAATAAATTTCTGAACGTCCTAACTCATTTCTGACTGCATTTTTGGAATCTGGAGCTCAAAATACATCAGTATGCCAATTTTGAGCGAAAAATAATTTCCACTGAAAACTGCAAAAAAGCAAAGGCTAACAACCCCTTTGGTGTTTTTTCACCTTGAAACTTGATGGTCTCCAATTACGCTAATTTTATGTTCATTTACTAATGTGAACCTGCTTTATTTCGGAGTGGTGTCAGTTGGTCTCTAGGTGTAACGGTTCGTCTGAAAAGTGACCTAGAGTAGAAAGGTCAATTTGCAAAGAACAAATTTCTGAACGTCCTAACTCATTTCTGACTGCATTTCTGGAATCTGGAGCTCAAAATACATCAGTATGCCAATTTTGAGCGAAAAAATAATTTCCACTGAAAACTGCAAAAAAGCAAAGGCTAACCCCTTTGATGTTTTTTCACCTTGAAACTTGATGGTCTCCAATTACGCTAATTTTATGTTCATTTACTAATGTGAACCTGCTTTATTTCGGAGTGGTGTCAGTTGGTCTCTAGCTGTAACGGTTCGTCTGAAAAGTGACCTAGAGTAGAAAGGTCAATTTGCAAAAAATAAATTTCTGAACGTCCTAACTCATTTCTGACTGCATTTTTGGAATCTGGAGCTCAAAATACATCAGTATGCCGATTTTGAGCGAAAAATAATTTCCACTGAAAACTGCAAAAAAGCAAAGGCTAACCCTTTGTTGTTTTTTCACCTTGAAACTTGATGGTCTCCAATTACGCTAATTTTATGTCCATTTACTAATGTGAACCTGCTTTATTTCGGAGTGGTGTCAGTTGGTCTCTAGCTGTAACGGTTCGTCTGAAAAGTGACCTAGAGTAGAAAGGTCAATTTGCAAAAAATTAATTTCTGAACGTCCTAGCTCATTTCTGACTGTATTTTTGGAATCTGGAGCTCAAAATACATCAGTATGCCGATTTTGAGCGAAAAATAATTTCCACCGAAAACTGCAAAAAAGCAAAGGCTAACCCCTTTGTTGTTTTTTCACCTTGAAACTTGATGGTCTCCAATTACGCTAATTTTATGTTCATTTACTAATGTGAACCTGCTTTATTTCGGAGTGGTGTCAATTGGTCTCTAGCTGTAACGGTTCGTCTGAAAAGTGACCTAGAGTAGAAGGGTAAATTTGCGAAAAATAAATATCCGGACGTCCTAGCTCATTTCTGACTGCATTTTTTAAATCTGGAGCTCAAAATACATAAGTATGCCGATTTTGAGCGAAAAATAATTTCCACCGAAAACTGCAAAAAAGCAAAGGCTAACCCCTTTGTCGTTTTTTTTACCTTGTAACTTGGTGGTCTCCAATTACGCTAATTTTATGTTCATTTACTAATGTGAACCTGCTTTATTTCGGAGTGGTGTCAGTTGGTCTCTAGGTGTAACGGTTCGTCTGAAAAGTGACCTAGAGTAGAAAGGTCAATTTGCAAAAAATAAATTTCTGAACGTCCTAACTCATTTCTGACTGCATTTTTGGAATCTGGAGCTCAAAATACATCAGTATGCCGATTTTGAGCGAAAAATGATTTCCACTGAAAACTGCAAAAAAGCAAAGGCTAACCCCTTTGTTGTTTTTTTCACCTTGAAACTTGATGGTCTCCAATTACGCTAATTTTATGTTCATTTACTAATGTGAACCTGCTTTATTTCGGAGTGGTGTCAGTTGGTCTCTAGCTGTAACGGTTCGTCTGAAAAGTGACCTAGAGTAGAAAGGTCAATTTGCGAAGAATAAATATCCGGACGTCCTAGCTCATTTCTGACTGCATTTTTGGAATCTAGAGCTCAAAATACATCAGTATGCCGATTTTGAGCGAAAAATAATTTCCACTGAAAACTGCAAAAAAGCAAAGGCTAACCCCTTTGGTGTTTTTTCACCTTGAAACTTGATGGTATCCAATTACGCTAATTTTATGTTCATTTTACTAATGTCAACCTGCTTTATTTCGGAGTGGTGTCAATTGGTCTCTAGCTGCAACGGTTCGTCTGAAAAGTGACCTAGAGTAGAAGGGTAATTTGCGAAAAATAAATATCCGGACGTCCTAGCTCATTTCTGACTGCATTTTTTAAATCTGGAGCTCAAAATACATCAGTATGCCGATTTTGAGCGAAAAATAAGATCCACCGAAACTGCAAAAAAGCAAAGGCTAACCCCTTTGTTGTTTTTTCACCTTGAAGCTTGATGGTCTCCAATTACGCTAATTTTATGTTCATTTACTGATGTGAACCTGCTTTATTTCGGAGTGGTGTCAGTTGGTCTCTAGGTGTAACGGTTCGTCTGAAAAGTGACCTAGAGTAGAAAGGTCAATTTGCAAAAAATAAATTTCTGAACGTCCTAGCTCATTTCTGACTGCATTTTTGGAATCTGGAGCTCAAAATACATCAGTATGCCAATTTGAGCGAAAAATAATTTCCACCGAAAACTGCAAAAAAGCAAGGGCTAACCCCTTTGTTGTTTTTTCACCTTCAAACTTGATGGTCTCCAATTACGCTAATTTTATGTTCATTTACTAATGTGAACCTGCTTTATTTCCGAGAGGTGTCAGTAGGTCTCTAGGTGTAACGGTTCGTCTGAAAAGTGACCTAGAGTAGAAAGGTCAATTTGCAAAAAATAAATTTCTGAACGTCCTAACTCATTTCTGACTGCATTTTTGGAATCTGGAGCTCAAAATACATCAGTATGCCAATTTTGAGCGAAAAATAATTTCCACCGAAAACTGCAAAAAAGCAAAGGCTAACCCCTTTGTTGTTTTTTCACCTTGAACTTGATGGTTTCCCAATTACGCTAATTTTATGTTCATTTACTAATGAGAACCTGCTTTATTTCGGAGTGGTGTCAGTTGGTCTCTAGGTGTAACGGTTCGTCTGAAAAGTGACCTAGAGTAGAAAGGTCAATTTGCAAAAATAAATTTCTGAACGTCCTAGCTCATTTCTGACTGTATTTTTGGGAAACTGGAGCTCAAAATACATCAGTATGCCGAATTTGAGCGAAAAATAATTTCCACCGAAAACTGCAAAAAAGCAAAGGCTAACCCCTTTGTTGTTTTTTCACCTTGAAACTTGATGGTCTCCAATTACGCTAATTTTATGTTCATTTACTAATGTGATCCTGCTTTATTTCGGAGTGGTGTCAGTTGGTCTCTAGCTGTAACGGTTCGTCTGAAAGTGACCTAGAGTAGAAAGGTCAATTTGCAAAAATAAATTTCTGAAACGTCCTAGCTCATTTCTGACTGCATTTTTGGAATCTGGAGCTCAAAATACATCAGTATGCCGATTTGAGCGAAAAATAATTTCCACCGAAAACTGCAAAAAAGCAAAGGCTAACCCCTTGTTGTTTTTGCACCTTGAAACTTGATGGTCTCCAATTACGCTAATTTTATGTTCATTTACTAATGTGAACCTGCTTTATTTCGGAGTGGTGTCAGTTGGTCTCTAGCTGTAACGGTTCGTCTGAAAAGTGACCTAGAGTAGAAGGTAATTAAA